>JABEEO010000333.1:0-359829 GCA_013364945.1 Fusarium tupiense
GCTAGCAACAGGGGGCGGGCGATCATTTGTTGGTGAATATCGGCGAGTCGTCGGCGAAGGTGGGCTCGCTTCAGGTCTTCTCTTTGCGCGAGGAGGAACCGGCTCATCATCACTAGAGTCTGAAGAGTAGTGCCTGGGCTGACTGTGTCGACGAGGCGGTGCGGGCCGCTTCGCATGAGGGTCTAGATAAGACCCCGGGGGCGCATGCGGTGCATGTGGTGGTACATCTGGCGAAGGTTGTTGATTATAGTCGGAGAAGCTTCGTCGTCGGGCATGTTCGTCAGAGCGGCTGTTGTACCTCTCAGGTGAAGGTCTGGTTGGTCGCCCTCCTGCATGTCTGCCCGGCACATGATTGTACAACGGTCGCTCAGGCCTGGCTCGGGTTCCAGTGAAGGGACTTCCTCTCACGTGGGAGTAGGCGAACTTGGGCTCTGGTCCTTCAGGAGGTTCACCAGGCCCCATCGGATCTCGTGCTTCTCTGTATGCCTCCTTCTCTCGAGCGTTTGCTTCTTTTCGTAACTTCTCGGCGCACGACTTATGCCATCGATCCACCTCGGCATCGGCTTGTGTTGGGAATACAGTTGGAGGTAGGTCGGCTGGAAAGTCTTGGCCTGTCTCGGGATGTTTCAGCTGCCAGTTCTTGACGGCGAACTGTAAGAAAGGAACGTGTTCCTCGGGGCCGAGAAGGATCTCGAGAGATTCCCATCGCGAGAAGCCTCGAGCCGTAAGGGCAGGTATTGAAGGTGGTGCGAAATCGTCGTCGGTTGGCTGTAGTGTGTGTTGACATCCAGTGACTTGCCAGATGTATGAGATGGACTCGTGTGGCATTTCAAATAGAGCTTTAAAGGTCAGGTATATGTCGCACAAAGTCGATATGGAACTTACAGTCATAATCGCCTCCGACAGCCCTGTAGAAGGCGGCCAGCTTTTCCGGGGTAAGGTGACAAACGGTTTTATCGCCTAGCTCGAGTATCTGTTATGACGTAAGATGGTTAGCATGCGATCATTCGAATATTGGCAAATTTCGGAAACAAGTGGTTAAAGAAAGGGTGCGCGCATACAATATGACGACTTATAGCTCTTAATAGAGCATCTAATAGCTTTGACGGGCTCTTATCCTTCTCGTACATATACGAATACTCAATAGCCGGAGGCGGCGGGGTTGACGAGGTTGCGCCCGGCGGGGCTTCTGTCTTTGGAGGGGCCGCCATAGTTGAAGTATAAGAGGCGAATAGTGAGATCAAAGATGAAGGTGAGAAGAGAGGGTGTCAAGAAAAGAAGATCACGATGGAGGCGCGCTCACATCCAGGGCAGATGGCGGGGAAACGTGGATGGCGGTCAGCGGATCGATATCGATATCCAAGATGGACAAGTTGTAATGATGCCGTAAACGAGGACGATGGTGCATTCGACAAGACTCTTCAAGAACAACGGAGGGAAATAAAAAGGTAAAGACGACGATAAAAAGTCGCAAAAGTGCACAGTAGCACAGACCCGATCAAGTCCCGTTCGTCAGGTTCGGGTTGGGATCCAATACCTTATATGAAATGGAGCCCAGCTGATGAATGAAATGACAATGACAACCTAAACTACCTGAGTCAAAAGGTAAGGCAAGGCAAGGCAATGCCAGGCAGAGTTGACCGGGGTAGACTTGGCGAAGAAGTGGGCAGAAAGACGAGGATCTTTTTAACGGAGTATTTAGGTAGGTAGGTATTCAAGGGGAAGACGGGAGGGAAAAGGGAAAAAGTACGAGCACAGGAACAAGGCAATTAATGATAAACAAGGCACAAAGAGACAGGAAGAAGACAGAAAAAAAGACGCTTGCTACTGCTGTGAGAGTGAGAGGAAAAGAGTTGGTTCCATGATTTGAGTGGTCTCTTACATGGATGTGCCTGGGAGACTGCGGGTGGCTGACAAAAGGCTGCTCACTAGCAGATGCTCTGTACAATAAGCAGCTGACTCTTGTATCATCCGGAGCTACCTGCCTATTTGCCATGTTGATCTTTTGTTTCTTCAATCTTTGTTACACTGCCCTTTGTCTTGTCAATCGTCTCTGCGGTGTTTATAACTATCCCGTCCCCCATCGGAATCTACAATAACAGCGTACTTCCGACAAACAAACACAACGCATCATGCACTGACATATCATAACGCAAACAGACATTATATCACATAACAACAGCCCTCACTGCCGGCCCCTCGTGGCCTGACACGTGCATCACTGTTGTAGGCGTCCCGGGTGATCCCTCCCACGAAGACTACCTTAGGCAGTACAAGAGTCCAAGTCGAAATAGAAGTGGGTTCCGTTCACTTTCATTTTCGCAATGGTCTACGGCTGTGTAAGGTAATCTAAGCCCATAACACGAAAATAGCTGTTTTCAAACCTGGTTGGTTCCCTCTTGAGGCTGAGCTGACTGTACTTTTTGGCTTGTCTCGCAGAAACGGTGTGTGCTGAACCCCCACCAAGATCTGTGAGATGATTTGGCATGGGCTGAATAATCTCGAAGATTCTTACATGTTCCCTCAGCGTCATTTGAGGCTGTAGACCAGTCTATTCGGACATTTTTGTAAACGGGACGGTACATATGTACAACGCGAGAATGCATGAAACAACATGGCACTGATGTCATTGTTTACTCGAGGACAGGGGTCCATTTTTAATCAATGGCCCAACCAAGCAAGTCTGTTCCGAAAACCTGGAGCAGAGGCCGTTGGATTCGCTGATGTAGGGTAGGCTACTTTGTCGTAGGGCAGAACCAGGGTTGACTCCACTAACTCCAATGAGGCAACGGTCATCTCCAATTTCATCACGTACTGTTGGCCTCTTCTTCTGAAAGTTGAGACAAGCAATTCCGAGCTTTGTGACGTCTTTGTCTACTTCTTTCACACTCCTTCTAAAATACTTCTTTGTATAGTCGCTGAGCTTTGATAAGCTTCTCTTCTACAGCTTCTCACCTTATTCTTGGTATCAGACCACCATGGACGCCCTCAAATCAGCCATCACTCCCATCACGCATAACCTCCCCGCGCCGATTCGCGACTTGGGCGTTTCCATCATCGGCGAGACCTGCTACAAATCTCTCCTTCTCGACGTCAACATCGAGGATGCCGATTGCATCAAGTTTGCCGTCTCCAAGGGTCTCGGCATCGGTATCATCGCCGCTTCGTCCATCGTCAAGGTCCCCCAGATCCTGAAGCTCATCAACTCCAAGTCCGCCGAGGGTGTTTCTTTCCTCTCATACCTTCTCGAGACGGCGTCGTACATCATCTCGCTTGCCTACAACTTCCGAAATGGCTTTCCTTTCAGCACATATGGCGAGACTGCCTTGATCGTGGGACAGAACGTCATCATCTCGGTGCTTGTTCTGAACTACAGTGGCCGTGCTAGTCTGGCTGCTGTGTTTGTCGCCGCGCTTGCTGGAACTGTTGCTACCCTGTTTGCTGAAAATGTTGTGGATGCGCAGACTTTGAGCTACCTACAAGCTGGTGCTGGTGTCCTGAGCGTTGCCAGCAAGCTGCCTCAGATCCTCACCATCTTCCAGCAGGGTGGTACTGGTCAGCTCAGCGCTTTTGCTGTAAGTCAATCCTTTTTTATACTCCCGATTGTGCAATGACTAACGATAATACAGGTCTTCAACTACCTCGCTGGATCTCTGTCCCGAATCTTCACAACCCTCCAGGAGGTTGACGACAAGCTCATTCTCTATGGATTCGTCTCTGGCTTCGTCCTCAACGCCATCCTCGCTCTCCAGATGATCTTCTACTGGAACGCCCCCTCTGAGAAGGCCAAGGGCAAGCAGCCTGTTGCCCCCATTGCGGCCAAGCCTGCTGTTCTGACACCCTCTTCCTCTACCACTGCTACTCCCAAGAAGAGCCCTACCACTCGCAGACGTGGCTAGATGGCCACATCCTTTTGTGTGGTTGCGTTTGCTTTATAGACTCGATTTGTCATAATCATTTTTAATAAGATTTCACTTTGTTACGTGCTTTGCTTCATGATGGTTGATTACGTGATTTTGACATATGTTTCTCGTCAAATGTTACACGAAAACGTGCGATGCTAACTACCTACATAAACGTGTTGCACAAAACCTGCCGATGATGCTATTCGAAGCAATGGTGCAAATGGTATCCCCCTTGTATGCTGCCCCAGTTGAACGCCGTTGCAATAACCCAAAGAATCGCTAATCCTTTTCCATTATCCAATTCCACACAATATCCAATCAAAACATTGATGCAGTGACTCTATTCCATGTTGCACGTGTGGGTCGATCGTTTGGACCGGCACATTGAAGACAGCGTCGCTGTTCGCCAAGGTTACTCACAGAGCAGCTGAAGCAAACATGCTTGCCACAAGCACCACATGAGTGATCTTCGTTGTCCATACCATCGATATCCATGCCATCACCACCACTGATAAGACCAGCACCGCAGTCGTCGCAGTTCGAGGGGGTGAGTTGTGTTTGACCCAAGTTGGTTGTCGGGGCTGAAGGAGCCGAAGAGATGTTCCAGAACCGGTGCAGAGACTGTTGGTTCGATTCAGGTTGTGAAGGTTGAGGTGGTGCTTGTATGTTCTCAGATGGAGGTTCAGTGTGTTGATGTTGACTCTGCGCTGAGTAAAGCATGTTGAGAGTACGTTCTAAACTCAATTAGCATATATACAGTGCACGGTTGTTGCATCAAAACTTACCATGAATAGTCTCTTCTGAAGGTCGATTATCGCGGAATCGCTTCATTGTTCGGCTGTGAAGGTGCATAGGTGTCGATGCCATGATCGCGAAAGGATTGGTAATGGAGTTGCCGAGCCGGGGAGGAGAGTCGAAGGATGAGACTGATGAGGGAGAGGCACAGAGCTCAGAGACGGATCGTTTGCGTTTGTGGGCCATTTTGAATATTATAAGGACAGGTTTTTGAGTGTATAAACGAAAATCGAAACAAGTAGGTCAAGGTTACAATGGATGTAAATAGAGAGAGAGTGAGTTCAGATGGATCAACCTCTTTACGGGAACTGAGACGAGACTGAGACTGTGGGGCTCCAGTTGGCTGCGCGACATGACGCGCTTTACCTTACCTAGTGGTGACGTTGAACGCGTTAATGGCCCACGCCGATTCTACCATCCAACTCCACGGGCTGAGCAATAGCAGCAAGATTCGCTATTGGCTAAGTAGATCTAACAGCCAGCATGGGCTTAGCCATCGCAGCAAGATTCACTATTGGCCAGGTGCCGGAAATCAATATCTGGTCTCCACTAAACACCATGGGTTGCAGGTGCACACCATTGCATAGCGTCATCCCATGCCATACCACGGGCGGACTCCTACTAGATAGGTAGTGGTGGTATATAAGAGAATGGCCCCGTGTCTCTATTACCAACACGCTCCTTACACTCTTACTCGAATCAACTTCAAGATCCTTCTGGCTCCGAATATTTTGTTGAGTATGGCTCAATTATCAACTGATGCCATCATCACCCTCGTCAGCACAATTCCTGGACTCATTGTCTCTTGTCTGAGTGCCTGGTTCGCCTACCTAGCACTACACCGAAGACCCATTCCCCCAAATGATGCCGAAACGACCGCTATGCTTTTCATGATCCCAAGGACATTTCCCGTTCCTCCAAGGTTCGCATTTACATGCAATCACCTTTCAACGAGTTAAGCCTGACTGACTGGTTTGTCCTCCTCAGTGCATTGTCCCACACAGATTCCGAGAGGACACTGACGAATGGTGATGCCCTCCAACTACCACCTGCAACAAGCCAACAGTGTATTGAATCGAGCAATTCCCGAGTGCTTGAACATGCTGAGCGTGTATCATAATGTTTTGACCAAGAAGGTGATGCAATTTGAGAATGCGCTGCTTTTCGATGCCTCAACATGGGCCGCGGTGCATACGACACAACTGGTGTCCCCAAGCCACTGCCCCTCACCAACAAACGAGGCTCTCTCACTCGGCTCACATACACTCACCAACCAACCCGATACAACTGTCCACTATGATTTAGCTTTCGGAGGAAATGATATCACTTTAATGAACTATTACCGGCCTGCAACGACACATTGGGGATCTCAGGAGAACGGATTCATCCACCCAAAAACCTTTCTCACACGAGGCCACTTCTTGGACTGATACAGCTTGTACGCAAAGAACAATCCAACACACGACACAGCCAAGCCAAGAGTGGAGTAGACAATGGTGACGATTACTTCGGTCGACATTGGAAGGACTCGAGCGGAGAAGTGTTGTAAGAGACAAAAACGATAGACGAAATCGGGGTGTAACGGATGAAATAAATACCTAGGCCTCAGGACACAAAGGATGATATGTGTATGACTGCATTAGGGCTATCCTACTCCATAGTGTTCATCGATTGAGCTACCGGTGGGATTTCTCTTTTGGTATCCTCCCTACTTTCACCAGAGCCTTGTTCTTCCTCTTGAGGGCCTTTGCCTCGAGGCAGTGCTGCAGTAGTATGTGTCACGAGTTGCACATCTACCAGCCTCTATGGTTGCACAGAGTGAAACACGGGGGGCAAGTAGACTCTGATACAGCGTTTATCCTCAGGAATTAAGATACTTGGGTAGATTAAGTATTATTTCAGAAGGTTTGGTGTAGTTTAGGCAAATTTGGCCAAACATAATACAACATTAAATATTTTATTTGAGGACAAAATGTATCCGGATAATGCCCTGATGAAAGTGCTGAAGGTTATACTATTCCGGGGGATGCCTTTCCTGTTTCAAGCCATACAATTCTCCACCGTGTAATCTTAACAAAAGCAAAGTCCGCAATATGAGCTCTTCATATTGGGTAGTCGAGGCACCGAAAGGTCCCGGCGGTGGAGTTCGGCGCTTTCGGTGGGGCCTCCCCGAAATGTCCCCACAGACCGCCGAGGCACCGACCTACGCCGCCGCCGCACGATTAAAGAACTGGCATCCGCTGTTGATATCATGAAGCCAAACTCACTCATTCTTTCACTTCTAGTTGACTGACATCCCTAAACACCACAATGTCGAAACTACCATCCACCACTCGAACTCTTGTTGCACCAAAGAAGTGTCTCCCAGCAGAGTACACAGTCATAGAGCAACCTATACCCAAGATCACCAAACCAAATCAGCTCCTTCTTCGTATGAAAGCTGCTGCAATCAATACGGGTGAAACAGGGTTTGCAGCTGGCCAGTTTGACTTGCTCTACAAGGCCTCGTAAGTCGACAACCACTCTTGATTCATGCTACAAGCTCACATATACCCAGGAACTTCCCGATCCCATTTGGAATCGAAGGCTCTGGTGTAGTTGTAGAAATTGGTTCTGCAGTCACAGAGTTCAAGGTCGGGGATGCAGTCTACGGCATGGAGTTTGAGAAACCTCATCTCTGTAGACCTCCTGCAGCTTGGGCCTCGACATATGCCCTGACAGAACCACAGTTTCTTCACAAGAAACCGGATCATGTGTCTTTTGAGGAAGCTGCTGCTGTCCCAGCTCTCGCAGTAACTGCATACCAGTGCATCAAGCGTGGACTGCAGCTTCAAGGTAGAGATAGTCTTGCAGGCCAGACAGTTTACATACCCGCTGCTCTCAGTGCTTCTGGGAGTACGGCTATCCAGATCGCACGGAACTATTTCGGCGCCGAGAAGATCATTTCGACTGTCTCGACTCCAAAGATGGGCTTGGTAGAAGAGTATCTCCCCGGAATGGTCACTCAACTGTACGACTACAAGACCCAAGATATCGTCAAGCTCATCGGCCGCGGCACCGTCGATTTTGCAATAAGCACCCAGTTCTCCACCCTCAACGAAAGCATCTCCGTCCTCAAAACCGACGGTATCCTGATGAGCATCGCCAGCATCCCCAAAAGTGAAGTCATGGCAGAAATGCTCGGTCCCAAGTTCCCCAGATGGCTTGGCTGGATTATCGATTTCTTGCAGATCTGGTACACGTGGAAGTTGCGCGGTACAAAGATTCAGTATGAGTTTATATCGGGACATCCAGGGCTTCGAGGAGATATGGAGGTTGTGGCGGACATGGTTGCCAAGGGGATGGTCAAGGCTGTTCACACGGCGGTGGACATGGATGATTTGGAGGAGGTGAGGAAGGGATGCGAGAAGACTTTGAAGAGCAAGGGGGGAATTGGGAAGTTCGTCGTTCGTCCTTAGGGGAGGGTATCAAGTTTTATGGTCTGGGGAGAAGTGCGGGAAGACTGAACGATTGATCACGTGGGGATGTTTCATCTCTAGTATACTTCTAATTCAAGGTTGTGCCAATACGGTTCTCTCGAAAAGTTCATTGTTGAGTTCTTCATGCAACTGGTCAAGTCGAAGTCCGTTACTTGGGAAGCGTGGGACATGATCCCGAACAGATCTATATGTAATAGGGCATGAAGCGAAAAGGGATTATAAAGTAAAATCTTGAAGCATTTACTATAGAAGCGTATTTAAGAAAACACCCCCAAAGAAGTGTTGTCCAGACACTATCTCAGTTGAGCATGTGAGCTCACGTAACTCCATTCCCAGGCTCCTATCTAGCGAAGGCATAATTCCGTCTTATAAGTCGACTGGCTCCAGTAGCCAACACTTTCCTCTAGGTAAGGTGAAGTGTGCATGACACCTGGGTAAGTAGATGGAACACAGAATCGGACTCCTCCACTTAAACATCCCTGACTTGAACGTGCTTGCGAAAAATGTCAGGATCTTCCCGGAAGTCTCTCCCTCAGGTAGACTTACAGAATCAAACCTCGTGTCCTTTTACGAACCCTTTGAGGTGTGTTTGGTAGAGGTGATCCAAATGAGGCAGAGGATAGCATCTGGGATGAGGAGGAGGACAGAGTAGAAAAGAAACTTGATAAGTAGTTCCTTTCTTTTCCGTGTTTTCTGTGCGCACCACGACTCTTCCTCTTCAGGCGTTGTGGGCCGGACGATTACTTGCACTGGCAATGGCATAGGCTGGTGAGACAGCACAGCTAACGCGACGGGTCGCGGAGGGTTTATTCCGCTAGAGGTCTCTGATGAGCGTGGAGGAGTCATCTGACTCAAAGGTACTGGCTGTTCGCCACTCGACATGGCGATATAATTGATGTATGAGCCGAGTTATGTGCAAAGAAGGGTCCGAGGTGACGAAGGTGTTGAGTGATGGTAGAGGACAGAAGAGATAAAATGGGAAGAAATAAGACCCTACGTATACTGAGAAGCCCTAATGGGTTGAAACAACCTTTTCATCTTAGTTCAGAGTGGTAAAGCTTGATATTGAGCACGAGATGTTGTAAAATTCATTCACTGCCTCATCGTGGACCCAATCGTTGAGTGACAAAAATACCAAGATGATTTCGGAGTAAACCTAGCGGGTCCTCTAACAAATTAATATCAACTCCCTGATTCTAGTTCTCCTCTTTCGATCCTGGGAACCAAAGCTTGTAGTTAATGAGGCCGAGGCTGTAAATTAGATCTTGGTTTTAAAGTTGGCGATGGAGATGGCATCGTTAGAACGAGCGAATGGGATAATCTGCAAGATTAGGGAGAGTTTTAAGAACCAATCAGAAGTCCTGCGTCTTCCTGAATAGGGAAGCTTCCTCGGGTACCTTAGTTAGTGTCCGTTTTGGCTTGGCCAGGGTGACCAGATATAAAACCAGCTGATGAAAGGAGACAAGTTTATCATAAACTACAGGTACTGGCCCCAAGGTATACCTAAGCCTCTCAAATACTTAAGATTTTGGTCCAAGGCTTCCTAAGTTTGGGTAGCTCATTTCTTCCATATAGAAGAGACTTGCCGTTCTTCAGTTGTCTTATTAGCAAGTCAGGCCTGTCCTTGGTGATCATGGAAGGCATCAAGTTTCTTCGGAAAGATCACATGAGCATGCTACCTACCTACTAACCTTTCCATTGTGAAAGTGACTCCTTCTACTTTTCACTAGGTACCTACCTCAAAGACTTGACCTCCACCAAGGTAGCAACCTTCTCGACTTTTCTATTCTTCACCTTCGTAACATGAACTTGGATAACATCATTTGTTGAACAGTACGTACTACGAGCTGGTTTTTATACGACATTGTTCCTCTTATCAGGCAAAAGACATACCACGGGCACTCAGCACTCATTATGCGTCAAATCAAATATGCCACCACGATACCCCAGATCTACAATACAACCATCATCATTGGAGCTTATAGAGTGATTCCTCCCGATGACCAAGGCATTGGATCTGGTATACACCAAATTTAGTGGAATGATGCCCGCATGGACCAGAAACGTCTCGCTCAACTCGGTCGCCGCCAAACATGGCTTAGTCCTCAGGATGCTGAGGGGTTCGACCAAACCTACCCAAGCGAGATGATAGGCAGAATACTTCTGCGTATCCGGGAGGCTTGTGATGAAGCAAAGAATACAGATTTGCCCACCGAGATCCTCGTTATCCTCTACGGCTTCGGAAACCCTGCAATCGGCTGTTATATGAATTACGCCAAATCCCACGCTGATCTTGATGCAATAATCACTCCCACGATGATTCTGAAGGAATTGCCGCCAGACCGAGATATCACTTTAGCCATGCGCATGTTTACTACGCGTCTCTGGGCACGTATGTACGCGTTGCAAGGAACACAGCTTGAAACAGTTAAGAGGGCTTATCCAGATGCTTACAAACAAGCCGGCGCGGATGGGACTTTGATCAAGCAATATTTTACCGAAGAAGACGCCTTGGATTACCGGGATTCCAAGAGATTGGAACTGCTAACCATGTACTGCCACGACGAGCTTGCGCTCTGGATTCGACAATGCCCCGCAGACACAGATGGTACCGCCCTAATCGAGGACAGAATATCACGATTCATGAGGGGGCATCCCCAGGAGCCGTTGCTGCAGGTAATGAGAAAGGAAGCCAGGCTGGCAACGGCGGTGCACTTTCGGCTATCAATGGCGTTCTTGACGGATAACATGACTGCCCACTTCAAGCTCAAACGCCCAATGGACGAGACTTGCCTCGAGTGGAATATGTCCCGGTGGATCGAACGCCGATCTAATCTCACACGCTCGAATAGATGGTACGAATTATTCAAGAAAGGGAAAGAGATCGAGACCGGGGCCGGATTGCTGTGGAGTGGATACACCCGATTCTGTCTCTATCTACGTGCAGCTCACTTTGAAACATACTTAGCTGAAGGAGCACTTAAATATGCACCAGGAAGTATCATTAGGGTCTTAGGTGACCTCGGGCGTTTTTTTAAGTACATACTGAACGAGGTCGAGAAAATGGCCAGCGTCTGCAAGGGGATTGTTGACGAGTCGATACAGTATGGAGATGAAACACTGAGGGAGGATATGCCTCGAGAACGTTACGAGAGCTTGAAATTAATCATGGGATACCTTTCGGATATAATCTATGAACAGTGCGCAGTGGTGCCCCCAAGGAGCAGCTTTCAGTGAATCATTGATGGGCGAGGCAGAGTGTTTAGGATCAAGGTCCGGGGTTTTCTTGCCTCCCCAAGTACCTAGATACATAAAATAAATATGAATTTCCAATTGGCAGACTTTGGACCAAAGCCCCAAGTATTGAAGAGGCTGAGGCGGGTGTATAATTCCTACCTGGTCGTCCATAATGATGGTTGTATCGTGAATCTGTGGGTATCGTGGCGGCATATTTGATTTGACGTATATTGTCCGTTGTGTCTTCTGCTTGATAAAAGAAATTATGTTGAACAGAATGAAAGCCCTGTCGCCTTGGTTTTGAGCCTTTTGGCACAGCGATTTTGTACGACAAATGATGTTAGGTACCTCAAGTCAAGTGTTGAAAATGCCAGACTTCAACGAGATCCCTTGACAGGTGCTCATCTGGAGCATGACTACATATGACCTCAATTTGTAACACAATACATACATACATTATTGAGGGTTGCATTACCACAGAAATCCCCTATCGCCTGCAACAAACCTGGGTGACCCTTGTTACCGTAAACGCCTTACAAATAAAGAGCAAAACTCCCACCATCATACTTTTCGACGAAGGAAACGTGAACGCGACGTTGATCCTGTCGCATACAGAGCGAATGACCTACTCGTTTCGCGTCTGTGCCGCACGACTACGGTCTTCACCACCCTCCATACCAAGAACTGTTACCCTCCCAGTTTGGGTCTCGACGTCTCTGATGGATTCCATACCATCGTGAATAGCTCGACTCATCTAAACCACAGTTAGTATGACAACAGTACTGAGACATGTAAGTTGATATACCTCTCTCACGACTGATGCCAAGCTGGTCCGCAACATTGACATACCCCTCCTCCACAGCGCCTTTATCCTTCTGGACGCGTGCAACAAGCTTCTCATCACCCTTCCAGGCACTGCGACACATGGGGCAAGTCACTTTCCCACCAGCCTTTGTCTGCGCCCACATTCTGAAACACTCCTCGTGAATGTTCTGACCACAGGCGGCAGCGCACCAAACGATAGACTCTTGGTTCTTCTCGTCAAGCTCACAGTAGCAGATGGGACAATCGCCATCGATGGGCTTGCGCTTGTCGGACTCTGCCTGTCCAGGTGCGGAAATGGGAGGCGCTGAGGCAAAGATGGTTTGAAGTTCAGTGCTCAGAAGCGCGAGCTGGTAGACGAGATCAAAAGGCGCGTTCAGAACTTGCTTCATGACCTAAATTTTGTCAATGACGCGATCGAAGAGCCAGCTGTGATACTTACGTAGAGGATGTGCTTGCACTGATGACCCTTCTCGTGATGAGGGCAAGTACATCGCGGCTGTTTTCCAACATGAACAGTGTAGATGTTTCCAGTCGATCCTGTCATCTCAACATCCTCCTCAGGGCAACCTTGAGTTCCTCCTCTGACGCGATTAAGCACGTAAAAGCGCTGAGAAAGAGCCCGGTCGTAGATCTCATGGAAAGACTGAGGCGGCTTGGGTCTGAACCTGCGAAGTCGCTTTTCCTCATTTGTGACTTTGGGTTTCTTCACCTTTCTCTCCTTCTCAGCTTGGTACGACACATCTTCTTCTGTGATTTCATGGGCTTTGCGCTTCATTGGTGCTGGTGGCAAAAGTGTATCTTGCTGAACGTTTGTGGCTGCTTTCTGTGATGTTTGACCCGCTTTGGCCGTGTTAATCAGATCTGGTAAGACTGGCTCTTGCGACGTCTTGAGATTCTCACGAGCAGCAGAACGCAAAACTCTGGTTGATTTCACACTGGCCGACCCCATTTTCATGTATCTTCAGTTTGTCTTGTGATAATTTGAGAGAGATTTGTGGAAGATGGAAAATGTGATTTCGTCGCGACTGCCTCCAGGGTATGACAGGTTCCTTTCAACTTGGGCAGTGGCGTTGCAGTTGTATGGTCACGTGCCACTCCTTCCTCATGGCCGACGGGTACTTCATGTATGGGACTTTCCACGTCAAACGTCAAGGTCAACGTCATCACAAAAACCCCGTGAATCATGCAATGTTTCAAAAAACAATTGAGTTCATTCAAGGATGTCGATTGAGTCGTAAAGAGATGATTGGTGGTTTCTTTAATCGGGTTATTGCATACAACTTCAGTCACTGTGCATTGACATGCGATTCACAAACTTCACAATTCAACAAAGACATCAACTTAGAAAGGAACTGCTCTTTGGCATTGATTTATCCTATCTTCTTCATCCACTGATCCCTCTCTTTTGACTGGCTTCATACCGCTCATGATAGCCCAAAAAGTAACATAGCCAAACGCCCCGAAACAAGGGACTGAACCCGCCCCTGCTCTCCTGAGGGAACATAGATGCCCCGCCGTAATGCGCCCCCTATACATAGAAAAACAACAAAAGAAATCGAAAGGCAGGTTGATGTAGTAGGTACAGGCTATGCCGCAAAGACGGCAGCCTCTTTGAAATGGTTCAACGCCGAGTCTATGCTATGGCTGTCAAAGGTGTATAGTATTAGACATGAAGGGAATAAGTGTGTGTGGCCGTAAGGTCATCGAAGTGATAGTATCATGGAGGTCGTATGGTTGAGGGCCGTGGTACTGTCATCGAGGTATCGGTTGTTCGTCGTACTAAACCACGGGCGCGGGTATTATTGTGTTTGGCCCGGGTGGTGATTTGATATGGCTATGGTTGTCATCAAGAAGCGTCAACGTTCGCGCAGCTCTGACGCGATGCCTAGGAAAGTGTCGCAAGATATATGCGCGCGGCTTTCAAGGCAATGGGCGTCGGTGGGCGGGATCGCGAGGCTGCTGATATCGACCAGATTGTTGCTGCTGGGCAGTCAACCATTCCGTAGAGCCAGTTTGTCGACCAGGTTGCTCAGCAGGCAACTTGGTATCGCTTCCACTTGCGCCAGTGTGGTTTGATCCGCTAGGTGATCCAGGAACCAAATCAGTTACGGCCTGTGTAATTGAGGCTACAACGTAGCCTCGAAGTTCGCTGTCTTCTCGGCTGTCTTCCTTCTCTAATCTGAATCGTTCGTCCTTGTTCATGTTGGATCGGCGTATGTTCTTAATCTCTTGCATAACATAGAGAAGAACCTCTTCAGGGCACCGGTTGCGCTCGGCGGCATGCTGGTTCTTGCGTACATATCGTCGAGTGACATCAGTAGCGCCATCGATCGAGAACGCAATGCAATAGGACATCTTCTTGCCCCAACCCTCAGCATACAGGCGAGGGTTATCCCATGCTTCCTCACAAGCATCCACATGAACCCATCGCTTTTGGTGGTCTGAATACACTTCAGTCCAGACATGGTCCTCAGCGTTCCAGACCCAGCGAACACGGCCTCCAACAGCTCGGCAAAGCATGCTAAAACAGTTGGCCCATTCGCCAACACGTCCTCGTCGGGTTTGTAATAACCGCCAGACGTCACCGTAGCGAGGGAAGCGCTCGAAAGCACCGCAATGTTGAGCAGAGCATTGATACAATTCGACACGGAGGGCGCCGCAAGCACTCTCTTCGGGTGAAGGAGCAGTCATGCCTCGAGCGATAGTGGGAGATAAGCAGACGGGGCAGGGTGGGTTGTTGACCCAGCTAAAGAACGATCGCTTAAACCATCTATCAACCGTGTTAGTCAATCCATCCAAACGAGATCGGATGGAAAATGACATACCTTAATAATGCCCGGATAACACAGTCTTGATAACCCCATTCGGGTCGTCGTCCATCACCCATACTCTCAGCCTGAGCTTGCAAGACCTGAGTCTCTTCCTCGGCCTCGCCATAGATACGATCTAATGGGATGGTTTGCAATGCCTCGTCCAACAGACCGGGGTTCTCGTATTTAGTTGGTGTTAACGATAGGCTGATGAGGAGGTTTCGGAATTTCTGAGAATCGCGATCACCAGCGGCGGGAGGTGTAGGGATCTTGGGGAGATGGCGCAGGGCGGAGTAAGAGGGAAGACCAGGTCCTTGGGATGTCGAGGGTCGGCTATCGCTGGGGAACGGAGAGCTTCGCATACGGGGAGACTGCTCCCCCAAGCTCGGAGAGCCTTGTCGCGATGAGGCACGGAGATCATTCATACGCTTGTCACGCAACAAGCCTTCGAATTGGACCCGAAGGTCTCGGGCCCATTCCTCGCCATACTCGCCCGCAGGCGTACGTTGGCCCGCCATAATTGCTAATATGTTGTTTTGTAAGTGGATAGTTCGTGGATGAAAATGTTGAGGATAAATGTTTCAGTATATGTTGTTGCCCAGATGCGTGACCGGGACTAGGTAGTTGATGGCTCAATTGTTGCTATTTACGAGGCCTAAGAAACCCCGGAGTGAGATATGTCGTCGTAATATTGATCGTAAATTGTTGTCGTAAGCAACGAGAGGTGGATGATGGTAGGCCTGATTGCCACGGTACACGCGTTGTCCAGATGAATCCTTTTGGTCTTCAGAATGACCAGCTGACTGTTGCCGCGGAAAGTGTCGCTTGCTCTGACCAGCTGATGACTAAGGTAGCCAGAATCGTTTCTTTTCTTTTTTCTCAATCGTCGTGAGTATCGTCGAATACTCTTTCGTCGTATAGACAAGTTGAATCGCTTCTTTTGTTCGTCGTCGCCGAGAGTGAAGGGTTAAAGGAGAGGAGTTGACGGCTCGCGAATGGCTGACCACTGCAGGCAGGTAAGAGAGACAGACAGCACAAAAGAGGAGAGGCAGGAGCAGGCGGCGATGAGAATCGAGGGTGGACCAGGGGAATAAAGGGAAAGGGACGGGGTGTCTCGGGAGGGTGTGCGTCTCGTTCGCTCTTGCCCACTCTGGGCCAGAGCCTACGATGGCAGTTTACGCGTCAGCAGTGAGCGCCAGGCCAATGGGGGAGCCGACTGTTGCTCCAGGTGGGGGCCGCTGGGCGCAGGGGCATGTACCGGTACAGCTGCCTCGTACTCTTGTTCAAGTGCTCAAGGAACTGGGAACTGAGAGAACGCCCACTGAGCCTTATAAAATGGCTGAAATGATTGGTCTGTGATGAGTTGGACGGTTAATCCAGTGCTTGCAGGCTCCGATTGTTATTTAATATTAGGGCCTCTGAAGCCTACGAATATTGATGCGTGTCGCG
Organism: Fusarium tupiense; assembly: GCA_013364945.1. Classification (NCBI taxonomy): domain Eukaryota; kingdom Fungi; phylum Ascomycota; class Sordariomycetes; order Hypocreales; family Nectriaceae; genus Fusarium; species Fusarium tupiense. The sequence continues at coordinate 16,501 of JABEEO010000333.1, forward strand.
ATCGTGAACAATTAAAATGAGCCTCCCGAATATGTAATACTTTTTGACTCAAATTGAGTGAGAACGGGTCAACTATTCTCAAGTCTACGCAACAGCTTCATCATCGAGAGGCGAACCTAGAGGGCCAATCTCAGCACCCCAGGGCAAGTGTACGTAGTCTTTTCTGAGTGAGTGATACACTTTGAATTGCGTGCGTACGTACGTCGACCTAGGGAACACCGAAAAGCGAAGTGGCGCCTGGCCTAGATCCTCGTCATCAGCGAATTAGCAACCGTCAGCATTTGCTCGTGTTACATGTACTTTTTGATAAGGTCAGATGGAGAAAGGAACTACAAGAGGCGATAAAATGATTTAATAAATTATGGGAATCTGTATCAGAATAATGGGAAAGGAGCGACAATCTGTACATATCTGTGCTGGCTGTGGCAATGTGAAGCCTCTAACTGAACCCAGCAGATGATAAGCGCGGGGAAACCGTCGACTCGCGTTAAAAACGATCGGCCGCCGCTGTAAAGTGTAAAGATGGAGTCAATTCCATTGAGTCTTTGGAGGGAGCAGTCACTAATTCGACATGGGTAGTAATATCCGCGTGGACTACGGAGTACTCTAAATTTTGAATAAAAATGCCTAAACTTGTGATCAGCTCTAGTAGTAGATGCTTCATTGTGCAATCACAGACTTGCTGAATGTAAGTTCAAATATTGAGTACTGTTTCATTTCGTCGTTCCTCTATTGCAATATGGCGCAAATTCAGCACAGAAACCTCTCGAGGCTGCCAAAGACCGCTGCAGTTTTCTGCGAGTCACTCGACCCTGGGGCCATAAACTAGCAAGTATCGGTACTTTACTGGGTACGTGCCCCTCGTCTTGGTGGGCGATGACGAGGCAGTGGTGAGGTCCTTAGGCCCTCTAAAAAGCCGCCCGAAGAAATAGTATCGTGGCACAGCCCATACTGAGCCACGCTGCCCGCAATCCTATTTCGCAATACGTAGGACAAGGCGTGCGCAGCAATATCTATCCAAGATAGTCGACGAGACATAGTAACTATCCGCGCTTATGGTTTCAATTGTAGGCCTCTGAGGCATTCTCATTCTGTGTTGGCCTCTATATCTTGGATCTCACTAGCCACAGAGACATCTATCTAGTGGCGGTGCTCGCTATTTCCAGTTCCACTAGATCCACTTTGACTCGCGGCCTCTTGTCCCTTGTAATTCCACTGCCTCCATCGACTTGCATCACAACCCACCAGAAAGTTTGGTTCTGTTTCAATGATTTCCCTATGAGGACATGGATACCTACATATCAGATAAACACGAAGACCTTTAGTATTTTCCGAGATACGATACCCAATATTCGCAAATTTTATGTGGTTCACAAGTGAAGCTATTCCACATGGCTGATGGGGATGACAATCTGTGCAGTACAGTATCGAAAGAGACAACGCAGAACAAGATGCTCAGTACGGAGTACGGTTCTCAGTACTCCACAGCGATCTGCAACATGCTTCTCTATCTCTATACCTGATACTCGTCGATCTTGAGTCGAATTATCTGCCTTACGCCTTGCTTGTATGACACAGCTCTAGGCACCTCAATATCAAACCACAACCAACAAACAATACAGACAAACCATCTTGGCCATCTTGATACAGCTCAGTGGGCGGGCTTGGAAAGAAGCTTAACTGGCTTTGGCGTCTGCATCGCGTGCGCCTGCCCCTGGAAAAAGCGGCCTCGTCCAATCCCATCATCGCTTTTGACAGGCGCTCACAGAGAACACACACTCGAGGGACGACTATTTGCTTACCTGGCAACGTTACCACTGAACGGAATTAACCCTGCGTCTCTAGAGCTTCTTGGCAGCGGGAACGTTCTCTCAGCGTCGCGTCAACACTCAGTCACAGGGGTCGAATCGGAGCCGAATTCGACTCTGTCCGTTTTCTCAATTACCTAACATCGAGTTATGATCTACTCACCGTTTCCCACATCGAATTTTAGCAGTGTCACACTGTCGCCCGAAAAAGACACCCAATCGTCAATCGAGTTGCATCTTCAGGCTCAGCCATGTACAGCCAATCATTCTCAGTTGTGGTCCGTCGATCTTGTTGCGCTTACCACCGGGGGGTGTGGTCTGAGACACCGCCAAAGGCCGCGTCATCTTGACTTTGGCTTGCTTGCGTACATACAAACACCAATATCTCAACTCTATCAGAGAGGCTACGCAACGCGATCTTCTTCAATTGCCACCTCCTGATTCAACAATTTCCCAGAGGCACTCTTGGTGTTTTGTGAATGTTTGATGTCTTTCTCATTATGCAGATTGATTTACACGGACTGTTTGATAAGTATTGCCAAGAGGACAAGAGACATATCAAGCGATGTGGCCAAAGTCAACGGCAGGATCAGATTACGAAGCTAAGAATTTCGCTACCGGGAAGCCTGTGCTACGTACGCTTTCATAATAGAGTCTTGAGATAGACGTCCGGATGACCTCAACTGTGGTCCAAGCTGATTGCCAAACCGCTTCAACGTCTAGATGCCACTCTTGATGTCAACCGCTCATCGTTTGTTCGACAATCTCATTGGCAACTCACTCGGATCTTCCCTAGGATCGACTTAGATTTGCCGTGGTTTCCAAGTTCTTTCTCTTCTCGGTAACTCAATACTTAAGCATGACGAAGCCACCACTGGGGATTACCCGTTGTCGATACGTATCCCTTGAGAACTACCCATAATTACAATCAAGCAGCCAGTGATTCATCAGAAGTATGAGTCGTGTGGGCTTCTCGTGAGTTAAGGATTCAGGGATCTTGGGGTACACTTCACCATCGAAGCCTCGCGAACCAAGTCATGAACCATCCTGTCATCTCATCTATCTGCCACTTCACGGATGGATCTCTCCACCCACTTTGACACTCCTGCACATGCCTTGAAAGGCTCTAGAGGCTTGACATGGGCTCTCTTACGTGAGGCTATTCCGGTAACAGGCTTGAATTGGTCAGGCTAACGGTCTTGGTCCTCCTGATGCCCAGGACGCGCGTTCTACGGGCGAGCAATGGGGCCTCGTTAATAATATTTGGACGATTTCGGTAAGTTGTGCAACAGTCTAGTTTATAAACCCGCGGGATCTTATTTCTTGATTCGGACCCTTGCTTCTGGTCGTAGAAGTCTAGACTTCTAAGTTGTAAGTTGAGAAGTCACTCATCTTGTAAGTGCTCTCGTGGCGTGATTCAGGTATAGTTCGTCTGATCCATAACACTCCTATATGCGAGACATGTTCAGCCTTTTGAAACAGAGACTGGACGACAGGAGCAGGGACCTCAAACCCTAAACACTACCCTTCGATGATACGGTAGCTTCCGAGGAGTGATGTCGTTGAATGACAAAATCTTTTCATGGTCACAACTCAGACATGGGTACACGTATGCAGTAGAAACCCAATATACCAAAATTTTGATTCGATAGCCCGTATGCTAGTCTACGTAGCCAGTTTAAACATCCAAATCTACAAACTAGGACCATGCTTTTTGAGTCCAGACCCTTTTGACAGCCATCATCCTTGCAACTAGGCTCAACATGGCTCTACGATCCATGAGCTTATCACCCACGCCGTATATCTACATTTTTCGTACTCCTTTACTTCCTCCACTGCTCAACGCTGAAGTAGCTCTCGGGCATGTCCACATCCCATGTTGGTCTCTCTACTAGGGCAATCTCGAGAGGCTGGCTTGCGGTGCTGAGAGGGACGACACCGAAGATGGGTCTGTACTTGAAAGTCATCCACCAGCTCTTGCGTTCACCGCCAGTTTCGGCAACTTCAAGATCTTTGCCCACATCACGACGGTTCCGTAGCTGGGCGAGTTCACCTTCAGGCTGATCCGCTTCATCGTCGCTATTGGCGTCCTCGGGTCGGGGGGCATCCTCCATGTCGATGTCATCCCACTGACCAGCTGTATGTTTGCGAATTTGCGAGGGTGCTATGGCACCTACCTCCATCCTGCCTCCCGCTCCGGTTGAGGGTCCTGTTCTCTTGCGCTTAAGGCCCTGCTTGCCTGGGGCAGTGGATTCACTAATCTCGCCATCTACAGGCTTAGGAAGGTCTTGAGCCAAGTCCAACATAAGGAGGAACGAGACACCATAGATCCAAGCACGAGAGCCTTGCCAGAAGACACCCTTGGCTAGGTCTAGGAGATCCTGGACGGGAGCGGGTAGGTCCTTTCGGGCATGACGTCGAGACCAGGGGGTGAGAGAGCCTTGGAGAGGGTGGAAGGTAAGCAGGTTCCACGACGAGGTAATGGCGAGGAGGGTGTAGTCGTCCACATGATCGGATGAGCCATTTATTCCATCAGGCGAAGCTCTGGGAGAGATCTTGGTCCGAGGGACATCGGCCGAGAAGGACAGAACCGTAGCTGTAGAATGAAGTTTGGGTAGTAGTTTAGCACTGGGATTACGAACCCACTTCTCAACATTCTGCGATGACTGCTCCTCTTCTTCGTCTGAAGGGTCACTCTCACTTGATGAGGACGCGTCATCCTCTGGCTTGGTCTTCTCACCATCGCTTAGAATCCAGGTGTCGATGTAGCCCGCGATGTCAGATGCAGCGAGCATCTTGGAGTCTGGAGAGAAAGCGATCTGTGTAATGGTCCTGTCGTAACTGCCAAGACCTCCATTGAGAATATAGCGTGGAATTTGTCGTCGTAAGCGTGTGAGTCTTTGTACATGCGGTGAGAAGATGAGAGATGTTCTGGGGCTGACGGGGTCGAGTGCGGCCATGACAACGCGAGAGCCTTCCTGAATCGCGCAGAGCCATTGTGCGTTAGGTGAGAGCTGCACCTTGATGGCGCCCACACCTGCAAGCTTTGAAGGGAGCTCAGAAGAAGAGACCTTGACGTCTGAAGGCTTGATGGGTTCTTGGTGTTCTAATCTGAAAGCCTTGACGTCGATAGCAGTAGCAGCAATCAGAAGTGAGCCCTCGTCATCGATAGTTGCTGAAGTAATATTCGAATCTCCCTTGACGACAATAGTCTTGATAAGTTTGCGGTTCTGGTTGATGTCGACTTCCTCGCCTGCGCTGTTCAACATGTCGTTGGCTGATTTTCGGAGAAGCCAGATGTGAACCTCCCTGTCCCACCAACTGACAACAAATCGAGCCTTGGGCGCACTCAATAGAGGAGCCTGTTGAGGCAAGCTGGGCATCATGCGGTGGTTTTCACGTCCCATCTCCTTGAGGGGAACCACAACCGGGTTAGCATCAGGTCCTGTATCCGAGTTAGCTAGAGTTTAGTGATAGAGAGAGCTTGTCTAACCTCCTGAGACAATAACACTGATTCTACCACTCTCAAAAGATGCCATAGACTTGACATCGTGGTCGTGGTACCTTCGGCCCCAAGCTTTGGCCCATCGAGATCCAGCACCGTTGTTCTGCTTGTACAGGATTGTTCGTCGGTCCATGCCTCCGCTAAGGATGGATGTGCCGTCAGCACTTATCGCAAGACTCAAGACATCTTGCTTGTGGCTCTGGATACGTTGCGATTGTGTGTATGTCTTGCCATCCCAGATACAAACCTGGCCAGTGGAATCGCCTGAAACAATATTACCGTTTGGCAGACATTTGACAGACCAGACAATGATGTCTTTGGAGCCACCAACGAGATCGGAGCCCAGAGTCATCCTACGCAGCATGTGGCCCTTTGTGATATCGTACGCTCGAATTGTGCTATCGGAGCAGCCGACGATGGCGACCCTGCGCGACTGGAAGGTGATGCTGACCATCTGAGCCTTCTTGGTAGGCGATCGCACGAGAACTCGCTGAAATCGCAGATCATCGTCCTCGATGGAGTACATGACAAGCTCGCCATCGATTGTACCAGCGATAAGCTTGGTGGGATCTTGAGGGTCGGCGCCGAGTGTGACCCTGTCGGATCCAGCAGGTTGAGCAGCCATGCACCAGATATCACCATGCTGACCGCTAGCGTGTCTCTTTGGCCTTCCTGTCTCGAGATCCCATTCGGTTACTGTGGAAGTATAACCTATGCTGAACAGACGGGACTTTCCAGCGGCAACGCGCCCTTCACCAAGGTCCTGGTCAGGCTCATTCACCCAGACAAGTCCATCGACGCTTCGATCTTTACCGCCTGGAATGATGAGCTCCTGGTTCCAAGAGCCATTTGTAGGGTTCCAGATTTCGATATCGCCGTTAGCTCGTCCAATAGCGAGTCGCGCAAGATTGGCCTGTACTGCTGAGCGCGTCTTGGGGTGTGAAAAGGCAATGGCGTTGATGGCTGAAGGTTTGTAGGGAACGAATCGACATCGATGGATATCCATTGCAGCCGCAGTTTCGGGCTCTGAAAAGAGTCCTTGGTCGCGTGATAATTCGGAATTAGGTATTAAATCGCCGAGATACGAGAATCGGCTCACAAATGTTGCGCGACTAGAAATAGATACGTTGTTCTGACGCCGCGTAGCCAGGCGTAGAGATCCAGTTCAGGAAGAAAAATGAATGTTAGCCTCGCGAACTTGACCAAATTTTTTTCTTTGGAAAGATAAATAAGGTGTGGTCATAGCGCTCTTAGTGCCCCTCCATAATCCACTATGGCAGCCGCGACCAACCCCTCACCTTCCCTCAGAGCGTGCCCCTCTGCTTCCCTTCTTCTGCGGGTTCGTTCGTGCTGTTCTAGATCTCTTCTGAATGCGTCACATTTCCGTCGTTTTTAGACCTCTTCTCATGACTCAACGGGACCTCGCAAATTCGCAAACGTCATAACCTACAGCTCAACGACAACACAAAAGTCGTATATGGTCCTGTCTTTTCAATATCGTTCTCGTCCTTAATCCACGTTCTTCCGAGCCGCGTTATCCACGATTTCCTCGATTTACTTCCGCATCTCCGGACTCTGGTCTCCAACCCCTCTAAATCACCAGCTATAAATAGGAAAGAATATCTCCATCGAAGTCGACCTCGTTATAACAGCACCCACAAACCCCGTCATGGATTTCAACAGCTCCTCGCCCTTCCCGGAGGGCGTCATCTCCTTCCTCGACACTGATCTATACAAGTTGACGATGCAATGTGCTGTCTTCAAGTTCTTCAAAGATGTGCCTGTGACATACGCCTATACCAATCGAACTCCAGACAAGAAGCTGTCGCGTACTGCCTTCAAATGGCTTGAAGAGCAAATTCGAAGTATGAAACGCGGCTTTTGGTGATCTTACCTCCAAATCTCGGACTAACCCTGATGGACAGAGCTCGGAAACATTTCTCTTTCTACCGACGAATACCTTTTCCTCAAGAAGCACTGCGACTACCTCTCCGACGACTACCTCAACTTCCTCAAGGAGTTCCGACTTAGCCCCCGAGAACAAGTTGTTGCTACCTTCACTCCTGTCGGCGAGGATAATGGAGATGATTCGATTGTTGGCGACGTTGATATCCAAATCAAGGGCACTTGGGTCGACACGATCCTCTACGAAATCCCCATGCTTGCTCTGACATCCGAGGCGTACTTCAAGTTCATGGACACAGACTGGAACTATGATGGCCAAGAAAAGCAGGCATTTGAGAAGGGACTCAAGCTGTTAGAGGCAGGATGCATCACATCCGAATTCGGCACACGAAGACGCCGCGACTACCACACCCAGGCCCTTGTATTCCGAGGATTGGTGCAAGCTTCCAAGGAAGCTGAGAAGAAGGGATTCCCTGGCAAGCTCTCTGGAACCAGTAACGTCCATCTGGCTATGCGCTTCAACATCCCCCCCGTAGGAACTGTCGCTCACGAGTGGTTCATGGGCGTTGCTGCTATTATCGGTGACTACAGGTCAGCCACCGAGGTCGCGCTGCGACACTGGGTAGCCTGTTTCGGCAACAAGCTCGGTATTGCTTTGACCGACACCTTTGGAACTCAAGAGTTCCTGCGAGCCTTCACTCAGCCTGTGCAACCTATCAAGGGTGGCTTCCCAGCAGAGACCTTCAAGAAGGCTGACGGAACCATGAAGACATATGCGGAGACCTTCGCTGGTATTCGTCAAGATTCTGGTGACCCTGCAGAGTACACCAAGTGGATGAAAGAGTTCTACGATAAGCAGGGTATTACCGACAAGAAGCTGATTGTCTTCTCTGACTCACTGAACATTGAGAGGTGTCTCGAGTATAAGAAGATTGCTGAGGACCTTGGCTTCCAGCCAACATTTGGTGTGGGAACATACCTTACCAACGACTTTGTGCACCTCACGACTGGCAAAAAGTCTGTGCCTCTGAACATTGTCATCAAGATCAGCTCGGCGGCAGGCCGCCCAGCTGTCAAGATCAGGTGAGTTCTCCGTATCAGACTCGCAATCGTATCGACTAACATGTTATAGTGACAACATTGGAAAGAACACAGGTGACAAGGATACTGTCGAGAAGGTCAAGAAGGAGCTTGGATATGTCGAGCGCGAGTGGAAGGAGGGTGACGAAACCTCACGATGGGGTAAGGAATAAGGGGAAAATAGACCAAGATACCAGGCAAACAGTGCCGATTGATTAAGGGAGAGCCGCATAAGCACCAGAAAAGAGACGGGAAACAGCGCAAGCTTGAATCATCTGAGGCCAATAGGTTATGTTGTAATATTGGATTAGATCTGAACGCCGCTCAATCACAGAAGATCATATTAAACTGAGTTGGGAATCTGCGTGGCCTTGAAAAGCGGAATAAGTGGTGAGATCGAATTCAAACCTCACCCCGCATAGTTCTACACATATTACAAAATGCAGCAATATATCATGGCTCCTCTGTAGCCTCGACGGTGGGTGTCAGACCAACCTCTGCCCTTGCCCAAGCAATACACTCTCGCCACTCAGACATATCCATAACCTCAAACTCAGGATCAGGTTCCCACAGCATCTCTGAGACTTCGTCCACCATCTTCTTTCCAAATGTGCCAACCCACCAAGCGATCTTACCCAATGTGTCAAGCTGCACGCCCCAGAAGACCATCAGAAGTAAAGCAACGGGATCTGAACTCTTCAGCGCTAGCCCGAATTCTCGCCCAGCAAGAGCTGGAAATCCTATGGCCATTCCTTTGAAGACATCTTTGGAATCTTGAACGAAACACGTTTGTATGGCGGAGAAGCTGGTGCGGTAAGAGCTGATCCGGACGCCGGCTTCGGACTGGTCGTTGGAAGTTGAACCAGAAGGTGTTTGGCAGGCCGTGTTGATGATAGTGCTTAGACTCTCCAGAGCTTCCTCCGTTTCCTTGCTTAAAGATGTGGGCGTCTCAGTTTGAAGTTGTGTTCTTAGCATCAAAGCCTCTGTAGACCGTGATAAAGCTCCTGATATCAAAGCGTCGAAGTGCTGATTGGCGATGGAGGCATTTCCCATGAGAAGCTCCCACAATGTGACCATGCGTTCCAAAACACCCTCGTGAAGTTCTTCAAAAGCACTGCATTGGCCGAGAGCCATGTTTACAGCAACAGCAAGGAATGAGAACATGAAGATCTTCTGAGCATTGTCAGAGTTGACATTCTCAAGCTGTGCTCTGAACGAACGACTTGCTTTGTCGTAGTACTCCACCGCCAACTTGGCGTAATATGTGTCATAGTCTTCTTCAACAACTACGGCACCCCCACAGAGCGCGACTTCGAGAGCTGAGAAGGCAAACATGCCTTGTAGGAGATACTCATGCTTAAGAGCCCAGCGAGCCATGTCCTCTTGGAGCCATTGGTTATCCTCTGGAATGCTTGCAAGACTCTTGTAACTCGAAGATGTCCAGCGGTGCATGAGTTCAAGCTCTATTCTGCGTCTGGTCTCTGTTGCTGGGAACTGAGTTGGTGGCTCGGTGAGATATGAGCAGCCTTCGAGATTGCGGGCAAGACAGTTGGTACAGGGAGGACCTCCTTCGTCACACTGGGAGAATTAGTGATGTATTCTGAGATTTGGTGAGGGTATGTACTTTAACATGGCGCTTTTTGCAGTTTCGACAGCCGTGCCGAGACTTGTTGTGAGTCCTTCGTTTCATCATGGTGGCGAGGAATGCCAGTTGACGAGCGTAACAGTGGTTGTGTTAGGTAACAATGGCAGCGAATATTGTCATGAGATAAGTGAATACGATTCCGTGTGAAGTGAAGAGGATTGATGGGCTGGTATAAGAGTTGATGGTTAAAGCTGAAGCCTGGGATATAGTGAGGTGGCTGTGCTTATGGCTAGTCCCCTCATGGGGATAGGTGAAGCTGACGAATGAGGTTCAAGAATGCTCTACTTGAACGAAACGAACAGTATATGCCAAGAAAAGCTATCTAACTAGCGAGCATTGTTCTTCAGATTATAGAATATGAATGCATGATTATATGGATATGGTCTCGGCCTATTGAGACCCAGATCGCGAGGGCTTCAAGTCGGTCGATCTTCTTAATGAAATTTAATTGTTCATTTAATCATAAAATCTTACTATCCAGGCAATGTTTATCATCTATAACTCTTCTCATCAATGACTTGTGTGGCACCATCTTTTTGTCGTTGTAAACGTGCCTCCACACATCAGAGTCTCGAGCATCACGCCCAGCAACCCACCGACTATAACACCAGCAGTCTCGCCAACACTTACTATTTGAAGACCAAACTCCAAGTTGATTCCTGACTCGAAGGATTTATCTTGCAGCACTCGATCGAAAATAGTCATATATACTGCTCCTCCGCCTAGACCGGCCCCGAAAGCCAGTAATCCAACAAGGACTTCTGTTGAGAAGAACAGAAACATCGAGTTGGCGAGCAAGATGAATGTCGAAGCCCCGATGATTGTAAAAGCGGCCTTGGTACTAGTGGGTCGGAAGAGAAGCGTGTGCGTTCGGGAGATAAAGTTGCCGAGCTGAAAAGCAAGGCCGTAGGTGGTGAAGTAAGAGAAGAACGACGTGTACGATGTAGGAGGAGGCAAGGCTCGAGCTATGCCCGGGTACGCCAAAGCCTGAATAGCGAATGCTCCAAATAAAGGCATCATGAATGGTCGAATCATGGCTTTAGTAAGGGTGAGTCGGTTTCTTGTGCTGAGCATACGTGAGAGCTGCTCAACGGGACCCTGAGCTAGCAGAGAAGCATCCTCTACATCCGCCTTTGATACTTCCTGTTGCGCATGAGGATAGTTGACAGGCGCCCCAGGGAGGACGACGAAGAATGCCACGAGCATGGCACCTGTAAGTGCATAAATGCAGTCAATAAAGTCCCGTAAAAAGGACTCCAACCAAACAGTCAAGACAAATGGTAAGATTGCGCAGAACACAGCCCCAGCTCCAACACCAGCGCCCCATCCTGCGAGTCCAACACGGCCGTAATATCGCAACATTCCCAGAAACGAAACTTCCATTGCAGCAGCAGAGATCGATGCCAGAACTGATGTCAAGATTCGGAGTGGCGGTGCAATATTAGGCGGCGTAACATTTGTGACAATGGCCACTATGATCCAGCCTGCGCCAATAGTGAGAGGACGCATCCAGTAGGGAACACGATGAAGAGTATGTGGCATTAACAGTTTCGTCGCCAAAGCTGGGAGAGTCTCGATGAGAAGAACGATCCATCGCGGATACGGAATGATGAGATAATTTGCTGAGTGCACGATGAAAGGTACAATCGCATTCACGAGGCCTGAGAGTGGTCAGTTGAAGCTTCATGTGAATGAAGACAGTCAAAGTTACCGAGAATGGCAAAACCGAGGTATGTTAGCATCGTGACACTCAACCTCGAGCTCTTCTGAGCATCCATATTGAACTCCATCACATCAAATCCTCCATGAAAGAGTCAGAATAAAAATGAAGCACAAAAAAAAGAGGCTTTTCAACAAAGAACAAATCAACCAATACTTTAAAGCGGCCTGAAGTCAATAAATGCAATGTAAGCTTATTTATTTAATCCTCAGCTCTGGCCAAATACGGTTTACGGAGGCCAAAACACCGCGCGGATAAATACGAGAGGACATGGTTTTAACTAATACCTTACTTACCTTGATAGGAATTATAGAACATCTTGTTACGAATCAATTCATCACCAGCGTAAAATGACGTACAGAGATTGGATGGAAGAGGAAGCTGATGTAGAACCTCTTGTTGGACCACGTGGGGCTGTTTTCAAGGGCATGATGTCGAGTGATTGGCTGTAGCGTATCGATTGAGCGCTAAAGATCAGCGGTGAAAAGTGGGTTCATGATGGATTGTTCAGAGGCTAGAGTCATGATAGATAGACTACACTACAGTATCATGAGGAGATGAGTAAGAAGAGATAAGATGATCATCATGGATCACGAGGGTCTCATAGTATTTCATATCTACGGAGTAGTCAAGATGACTATGGCACTCCCATCAACATGATCAAGCTAATCTGTAATGACCTCGTCTTCAATATCACATCGCTCGTCCTCCATGATGAGAAGAGCTCCAATTGCTGACCCTGAAGATGCATCGTTTCCATCTGCCCAGTCGGCTCGACCTGTTCTTGCTCAGTTGAAACCATCATGGTTCATTCCACGATACCTAAAGAGTTGCAAATGGATAGTCATCACCTTCACATTCATCCTTGTATCGTGGCTCACTTATACGGGACTTGTAAGTGACACTGAATTCATCACCACAAACTCAACTAACATGGCCACGCCAGTTTTATCAACCACTGAGCCACATTCTTCCCGATCATCATGGCTCATCGACTCTCACAACCAATGAGCTAAAGGCTCTTGCAGTCCCTCATCGATCCTCTAAACCAAGCATATCACGACGCATGCGTCTCTTCATGCCTGCAGACTCACCGCACATCAACCTCTGCAAAACCATAATGTCCGCCGTGGCGATGGGTTATCCCATGCCCATTCTCCTGAACTGGAAGCGTGAATACAATCGACCTGCATGGCACTTTGCAGGTAGTCACATCGCCAAGCTCGAAAGTCTCATCGCAGCTATCGAAACACTCCTTGAATCAGAAAGTGACGACGTAGGAGAGGATGATGTAGCGGTATTGGTCGATGCGTATGATATGTGGTTTCAACTTCCACCGTCTGTTTTGCTAGAACGATATCACCGTCTTAACAGTGAAGCAGATGCAAGAATACGCAAACAGTGGGAAGACCTTGGTATTGGCACCGACTTTCCTATATCACCACCTCGACAAGACGTAATCATTACTACAGCAAAAGACTGTTTTCCCGATGCATATTCAGGATCTGATCCTCAATATGAGCACTGGCCTGAATCGCCCATGCCGAAGGACATGTATGGACAAGACACAGATAAAGTCCCATGGTCTTTTGATCCAGCGCGCAAGTACAAAAGGGTCCGACCGCGATGTGTGAATAGCGGTCTTATCATGGGTTCTATGGGAGGGTTGAGAGATGCTCTAAAAAGATCTAAAGAAAAGATTGACTTAGTAGCCATGAAAGGTCGTCAACTTTGGAGTGACCAGGCGCTTATTGGAGAGGTTATCGGAGACCAGGAGGTTTGGCGCGAGTGGATGAGACATGTTGGACCTTCGTGGAATGGATCTACTGCCTTGAGCGACAGAAAATCACTTGATCGTACAGTTAGTGATATTGCAGATGCTGCCCTCCTTGGGAAACGATTCGAGTTTGGTATCGGTCTTGACTACAACTTTACTACGGCACCACCGACATGTTCCTCCGAAGAAGACGGCTTCTTCGTCAATCTCTCCAACGAGACCAACATTCGCGAAGAATCTCAAAAAGCCGGTGTTCCAGGAGATATCCGCATTCACGGCATACCAGCCGAACTACGCAACATAAAAGACAAGCTACTCTCCTCTACAAACTGGGGTGCAATCCCCCTCTACACAGACTTCTTCTTCGGCACAACACCAATAGCAATCCATCACAACGCCTACATAAACGGGCTTAAAGGCTTCAGACTCAAGAACTGGTGGCACAAGATGTGGTACCATCCTCACCTCCGCCATCTCATCACCCAACGTCTCCAGCAAACGCCTTCATCTCACACACTCGCAGAGATCGATCTTGGCGGAGATAAGATCGCGTATAAATCGCCGCAAGAAGATAAGCTGCGCAAACCCCGTGTGTTTTCTCCCAAGGAGCCAAACTTTACGCCTATAGACTGGGATGCCGTGTGCCAGAAGCCAGGGCACGCCGTCAAGTGGCACGATGAGCTTTTTGGCGACGACAAAGGCCCGTTGGCTGTATATTCGGTGAATTGGTCATAGTCCGCGATTTAGGGAGGAAAGAATAAAAGGCTCTAGCTATAAACACAAATACTTCCTTCAGGCATGGGTCACACACACGAATCCCTAGATCTCTTGGCGCCGTCTCATGACGCATTACAAATCACGGCAAGCCTCGGACCCGAGAAGATGAATACTACAGTACCATGACCTTTTTCTCGATCCGAGCTAAGATAGTAGTCGGTTATAGCTCCCCCTAGTAAGACTGTTAGCTCCGGGAGCCATCTGGCTCTACGATCTAAAACGCCATAGCTCAACCTGAATAAACTCCCCCTTCAGAATCAGGGACCAGCGCCCGTACGGGGAACCTTAAAAAATGTTAGAGTGGTTTGTTGGTAGTTCGAAAGCCTCATTATCCCGCGAGTTTGTTGTTCTCGATAGCTTCAAGCCTCTTATCCCTTGGTCTGGGATCACGGTCTTGGCGAGCAGTATCCATGGACTCGGTGCAACGTTAGACGGGGCGATGAGAGTGTTGGTGGAAGGGCTGAAACAGTCAGACGTCACTTGGCTGACAATAGCAGAGAAGTACTAAGTAAGATTTGTGGTGTAATGTTTCAATTCAGAGTTGACGTGACTGCATTATCTCGAGTTCGTTGGTTCACAGGCCAAGGAAAAAGTCCCAACCTGTCAATCAGGGTATACAACCATTAACGCCATTCCCATATATCGACATAAAAAAAAAGGCTGCTGAAAAGAGCGCTTTGGGTCAGTGCCCCGGAGGTTTGTGCTGCTTCAATGACCAGGCTTCATGATGTCTCCTCTGATAGTCTGACGATCTCACATATACTCCTCACAAAAATCATATCAACCTCCTGTGGTGGCTCCGTGTCCATTAATCTCTCCTCCCCAGCACCTCCTTCAGATATCATCCTGGCTGTGGCCACTAGCCTAGAGATACAGCGAAGAAGACCTGATTCGATGTTTCTTGTCGCATTGTCTTGGACAGTTGCTGTAGATGTTTCCTCCTTGCCGAATCCAATGACAGTCAGAGGAGCAGTGAACTTCTTGGCGAACCGACCAACACTAGGTGAGGGGTTGACCTGAGGTGTGCCTAGGCCTAGAAGCGATGCGGCCTTCTTGGGGATGTTCTCACCCTGCTGTTTCGAGTCGGAGGTCGACGCTCGCTGTCCTGTTGGCTGGTAGCGGGGAACTCGTGAAACGTAGTTGTAGGCGACGATGTGCGCATACAGGGCATCACAGATGTAATCTGAGCAGCCGGAAAACACATGTCGCAGCGAGGCCCAAGGCACTGGAGATGCGGCGGCGCCCGAATGTGTGTTGCTATCATACGAGTGTAACCGCTGACGTCTGGTGCTAGTTGCGTCGCGACCATGTGAGACAACCTTCTTCCAGATTGACTTTCGTGGGTGCAGCATCGATGAGTCGTTAGCTGGCTCAGACCAAGCGTCGACTGACGGTTGCCGAACTTTCTTTGAGTAGGCGCGGATTGTTTCTGTTGTCAGGCTAGATGACAAGAGCATTGTTTCTGGAAAGCAAGCAATTGACACTCGTAGTGTTTCGAGAATATCAGGCGGCAGCGGCACGGCCTTGGCCAAATCGTCAACGGGAATTTGAGGAAGACATGGAGGATTGGAGTCGTCTAGCCAAGATTCGACAGTGGGTAGTGGTGATGGAGGTGGAGTTTGTTCGATATAAACTGTGTCAGGTCGTGACAGTGGTGGGGGAGGTGGATAGTGATCCATGAATGTGTCTTCGTCCTCGATTTCTAGCTCAATCGATCCAAAGTCTGATTTGAGAAGGATTGTGTTGTTGTCTGTCTCATCGCGAAAGCGCTGAGTGTAAGAGGGTGACTGCTTGGTGTAACCTTGACTGTCCGGGCCTATTCGCGAATCAAAGCTGGGTATTATGATCCGATGAGTTGTGTCCAATGGATCTGTCGCACTTGTGAGGGATGCTTTTCTGGGGGGGATAGTCGGCGCGTCCATGGACTTTACTGAAAATTGCCTTTTGTGTTTGCTCTGCTTGGGAGACTCGTCAATGCAGGAGCAGGCTCTGTGAAGGCGAGGTCTAGGTGCCTCCATCATGACAGTGATGTCAAAGGTAGGCTCATTGTTTGGTGGAGTAGGAGGTCGTGGTGATAAAGCAGCTGTCTCTTTTGGCGTGGCCAATTGCTCCCGAACTTGAGGCTCAAGGTCATCGTCATCATCGTCAGAATCAATATCGATCCAACTGTATTCTTGTCCTCGCGTGGGTGACAAGAGATCTTTGGGCGACGGTGGGTTTCCACTGGCTGATGTGAGAGATGTCGCTGTTGTGACAATGGATTGCTCGCGTAACTTGATAGTAGGCATCTCAATGGCTTCAGAGGACTCCGATAATGATTCGGACTCCTCGTCAGATTCGATTTCATCGACACCTTGCCCGCGGTGCTCAAGAAAAGACACCATTGACTGACGCTCTTCTATCGACCCTAAGTTCTGTACTCGCACGGATCCGGATTGATATGGGGAAGTAATAATTCGACTTGGTCCCATTATGCCTCGAGTGGCCTGTTCCTCTGCAAACCACACAGGAGCGGATGGCATACCAGCAGTCATGTTCTTTGCCATGAACACTGAGCTCGATCTTTCCAGATCCCTGGCTAACATCTCGGGAAAACAATCCATCATGTCGTCAATGACTTCTTCGTCGAGAATACTTGGTGTCTCTGAGCGGGAAGCTGGTAAGGCAAGCGGTAGCAAGCCTGTCATACTCGAGACTGAACGTCTTTTCGAAGGAGTAGATGATGCCGAGGGCGAAGGTGAAGCCTCGCGTGAATTTGGATCTTGTCTGTATAAGTATATAGCCACTGGAATCCTAGGAGCGAGCACAGACATGGAGGCTGATGCAGGGACGATCAAGGCCCAACAACAGGAACAGACCACGACTCAACGTGATTCACTGCCTTGGCATCTAGAGGAGGGCGATCTAAAAGGGCACGACGAGACTTATATGATTTGACTCGGACTGGAACTTAATCGCAAGTCATCAGGGACTAGTGGATATAAGAGTGGCTAGAAGTGGACATGCAGGGCGAGACACCGGCGATCGAGGGAGGCAGGGGCTTATTAGTCCGTCAGATCGACGAGACCATGTAAAAGTACGTACTTTATGTAAACGTCGACCACCATGGGATGGAAGATGGAAGCAAGAAATTGGGCTGCAGTGGGCAAGTCAAAGAATGGACGGCGGGGTCTGTTGCAGTCGCACATAGCACAGGCCAGGTAACCAAGGACGTGATACTGGTATTGGGACTGGTTCTGGTAGCGGAAGAGATGAATGTAACTAACGGCCACGCCCTGACGACAGGAATGAGGTGGGAATCTGAGTGGCGTTGTCGGGGAGGCAATGGTTGCGCCGCGAAAAAGCAAAACAAATCAAGACAGACCAAGACAGGTTCGTATAGGTAGACCATCACCAAGCGCCGCGGGCACTAATGGGCCTTGACTCTTTTCGACCTCAAGGTTTGGAAGTTGCTGATCCTTGGGCGAAGAAACCAAGGAAGAAGCGCAAGGGAGGACAAGAAGGGAGTTGTCTGTCTGTGTTGCCCATGAGCATTGCATTGTTACCTCCATCTCGGGATGCAGGCTGCTTGCTGGAATCTGCTGTGACATGTCTACATATCACATCACATCTCCACTTGGAGAACGCGAACATGCCTACGGCTCTCACAAAAAGCTCAAGCGGGAAAATGCCGCGAGCTACTGTCCGCGAACGGTAACTATGCAGGGCCGGGGAAGCTGAATCGACGCCAAGACAGAACTTTCACTTGAAGCTGCCATCAGTAAGGAAAGACAACTGAATTCCACTTAGCGTCGAGACAAGGAGCGTAAGCAAGCAGCATTGGACATGGTGTTCCAGTGTGCCAAGACATTATCAACAAGGGCGCAAATAGCGGCTGGGCATTGAACTCGTCGACGCCATGGGATAGACAGTTTTGCGTCAGTGAGATGATTAGATCCTAGTTAATGGCGGGTGAGTTAGTGCTGGTGCATAGCCCGGGAATAATCAGAGCTATTCCCCCGATCGCAAAGCATGACCGGACGCGATCATAGTCAGTCAGTAAGCACCTTGGCGAGTTTAGCAGCATTGTTGTGATGGCACCGTGGCTGAAACGAAAGACTGGTATGTAAGCTAAACTCTGATCTCCATTGTGAGGTCTCGGCCCCGAAATGGTCGAGATAGAGCAGCGCTCTCCTCTGAACTGCCGTTGATACGCGATTCCGCCGGGGAAGACTCGGATCTGTAAGCAGGGAGACGATAATGAGAAATAGCCAGGGGAGGGATGGAGATGCGGAGAACCCAAGCAGGCCGGGATCAGATTATGACAGGCTTGACAGGCCTTCAGGGAGCAAGAAAACTCAAGAGCTGAAGAGAGGATGCCAAAATAGAGTGAGCAAAAATCCCTCTAAGCTCATGCTAGATTTACCTAAGTATTTTTACCACATAAGATGCAAGGTCCTGGGTTTTTCTTTCCTCCTCAAGACAGGCAGGGTAGTGAGAGGGTCCCTGGTCCGCAGATGTAAGGGAGATCATCAGAACTGGGTCAGGTATGTGTATGCGTTACGCTTATCGGTCACCACATGGTTATCGTCTGCACGTGCTGGAAGCGAAAGGTGACGAGATGAGTTGGGCGATAAGTGATATCACTTTCAAGCCTAGGCCATGCGTTCTCATGCAGGAGATCGAATGAGGTAAAAGTGGCTCTCTCAAACTGTTGTTGATGTCAATTTAATGATCAAACCTGAATTCATCACCTGGTTGACAATGGGGGCTAGTCTGGTATGTGATAAGTGCCCGCAGGCTAACTCTCAATGAGAGGAAGAGAAGTAAGAACAAGAAAAGAGGACCATGCTCTGTGGTAACGGTCGGCAAGACATGTAGTTGGAGTGGAGCACCTGTAAGCAAGGGAGTGATGTCAATCGTCGAGGGAGAGAAGATGGTCGATGATGATGCGAGAAGCAAAAAGCAATTAAGTTTGAAGCAGGCAGGGACCGTTTTGGGAGCTTCAGTACAAATTCAGAGGAAACAGCTGCAAGTTGGTGGGTGGCAGGTAAGACAGTGGAGCTCAGCCGAGTCGATACTTCTGACTGCTTGTGAGCTAGCTTTAATCTAGCCTCGATAACAACAATTCAATACATCTTTAATCGATTCCAACTTAAGCTACTGCCAATATTGCCAATATTCAAGCTGAAGTCGGGAAATAGGATCTGTCAATCGCTGATGGTACCTGAATTATGGATACAAGGTGACATTTCTAGGGGACTCGTGTACTGTCCACCGCGCTAATGATCTCTTAAATCAGGCGCTCACCGCCCGCGGCTGCATTTGGCGCAAAGAGAACGGACGGGACCCACCAAAAAAGCAATCAAAACTTTGCGGCTGCAGACGAAAAGAAAAGAGAGGGTCAAAGCTTGTGTGCTTCGACTGAGCAAACAAAGACAAAGAAAAGTTCTTTCTGCAACAATCCCAGCAATTTTGTTTCGGCCTTTCCAGAGACATTAGATCTCCTTTCATCCAAGATCTCGTCTCGTCTCATCTTGAAGAGTTCCTAGACCTAGAACTTGACCTGGACCAACCTGGACCCTTCACAATACGAAGAGAAAAAAAGCCATTGGAAAAAGTAAAGGGCGAGCTCTGATTGGTCAGCTAAACAACACCACCTAGATTTTTAGGTGCAGTTGTAAGTGCCTGTTGGTTTTGCTCGCTATTTCGCTTCAGTCTACACCACCACAAGCACCATCTTTGTTTGCTTGTTCTACAACACTTCTAGTCTCCCAAACGCATGGTCCATTGCGGGATTTAGGACCAACTGTCTTTGCGAATTGGCTGATCCCGGCTTCTCGGACGCTTTCTAGCAACCATTACCACGACTCTGGGGCCAACAAACATTCCTTAGTTGAAAAGCCCAGCAGAGCTCTCAGTGAAAACTATCTCATTAAATCCGAAAAAGACATTCGTCAACGGCAGCCAAAGACAATGCTGACCCAAGAATTCGTTTCGACCATCTGCGGTCCTCCTCTCGCTGCCAACACAGCCATTTCCAAGGACGTCGGCATCTACTCTCACTCCCTCACACCATCCCACACCATCAAGGCATCTTTCAAGAAGAGTTCCACCCCTGTCAACGGTCTAGCCGTCAGTGAGTCTCATATTTTCGCGGCACAAGACCAAAAGGCACATGTCCACGTCTACTCGCGTATACGCGGCAACCAGGAGGCTCTCGTGCCGTTCCCTGAGAGGATCCGCAGCTTGGCCCTTGCTGGCCAAGTGTTAGTCGTGGGTTCTACCGAGGGCAGACTATTTCTCTGGGAGGTTAGTTCAGTCTCACTCACGCCGTTGCGAGTGCTACCTTATACGCGTGATACTATCGTCGAATCTGAATACTGACAAGTGATATAGACGTGTACAGGCCGGCTAGTGTCGACACCACCTTGCCATGTTCAAGCCGTTTCTTGCTTGGCCGTGACGCCTTATCACATCCTGTCCGGTTCTGATGACTCAAACATCAACGTTTGGTCAATATCACGACTTCTGGAGCTCGATGCTCAGGTGGAACAAGAGCCTGATCTAACCCTCTCCAACCATCGTGGTGCTATCACAAGTCTAACTGTCGGTCCTGGCACCAACCCGGAAACTAGCATATGCGTGTCCGCCAGTAAAGACAAGACATGCATCATCTGGAACTACCAGACCGGCCAGCTTCTTCGTACACTGCTCTTTCCAGCCTTCCCTCTCTGCGCCCGTCTGGACCCAAGTGCCAGGGCACTCTTCGTGTCTTCTGAGGCCGGTGCTGTCTACCTTGTCGAGCTATTCGGTGGCGACAAGCCGTTGCTTGGTTCCCGCAGCACAGAGCTGCCGTCTATTGTCGTGCAAATCAACACCCCGCTTGCTGTTTCGGATCCAGAAGTCGGACAGCCATCATGCCTGGCTCTGACATATGACGGCACTTCGATATTGTCCGGACACACCAAGGGCAAGATTCTACGGTGGAGTCTGGCCGAAAACGGCCATGCTACAGACGTTGCGAATCTAAATGCTTCTGTCACCAACCTGTGTTTCATACCTCCGCTATCAACTGAGCAACCAACAAAGACGGTATCCATTGTGAAACCAAACCAGAGCCTAAAGCGGTACAACTTTACGGCCCAGCTTACCACGGATCTGGGGGAGCATACAAAGCTAGATCAGCTGCTTGAGACCAATGGGATCCCATCGGAAACTCTTGAGACAGCAATTTCATCTGTAACAAATCCACCAGAGACTCAACAAGATGAAGAACTTGCTAGGCAGGACGCACAGTTCCGGGCCATCATAAACAGCTGCAACCTACTCCATGACCCGATTAGTTAGATATCTGCCGCAAGCGCACACCCTTACAACAGTTAGCTTCCCAAATACTCTAATGTGTAATCTCCTGAGAGCACGCATAAACCGTCCATAGTCGAACCTCGTTTTGGATTAGTTCATG
Organism: Fusarium tupiense; assembly: GCA_013364945.1. Lineage (NCBI taxonomy): Eukaryota > Fungi > Ascomycota > Sordariomycetes > Hypocreales > Nectriaceae > Fusarium > Fusarium tupiense. The sequence continues at coordinate 38,165 of JABEEO010000333.1, forward strand.
TTGCTTCCCGTCTCTTTTCTCAGCCTCAACGCTCTAGCATGTCCTATGTTACAAGTTGTACAACTCACGTTGCTGGCCTCGTTCACTCTTCTCCTTCCAACTTGGTCCTCCCGAGAAATATGTCAAAGCGTACATCAGGTTGCACATGTGTCACAACTCACATTCTCTTGGGAGAGGCATTCTCAACTTTACTTCCCTGTTTGGAGACTGAATTCGTGGTGGCTGCCATAACCCGCACTTGGAGTTGCATCTCACCGGTTCGGAGTAACGTGCATCTCAGTGAAAAGGTTCTTGCAGCAAAGTGTGGCTGCATGTCAGTTTCGTTTCTTGCTTGACGCAAGGGATTCTCTAATGCAGATGATAAATGCTGTGGGCACTAGTCTTGGGTTCTCATGCAAGGGGTTCCGAGACTCTCTGCGAGTGTAACATCTGCCACTTCACTAGGTAAAATCGTCTCCCAGATCCGATAAACGGGCTTGTCGTTTAAATAAACTTGACCATATCGGGAGGGACTTGCAGTCGTATTTGCTGGGGAAATGACACTACCCGATACTGAGCCAGCTGAGGTTTTCTGATTGATCATAACATTATCGTCATCCAAATTGAAACTTTTTCGTTGTATGCAACGGACGATGCTTTTGACATTAGTTTATTATTATTCCCTTGCATATGTCTTGTTATCGTATGTACCTCCCGACCGCCACGACGCGGAATAGTCCATCCGACAGGAACGGCTCCTAAGCCCGAGACAACACGCGCGAGAGAAGAGATCATCACTGCGGTGCTGTTTCCATGCTTTTATTCTGCGTTCTAGCCCATTGCTTGCAGTTATTCTCGGACATGCTCAAGAACCCGCTGCAAGGAGAGATGTTTTCAGCTTCAGGGTTTAAAACAGGTGGCGGATATGTCCGTAGGGATTGGATGCGATGGATAGGAGTAGTTGCGGTGAGCAGTGAGGCATCAGTGAAATGTGAGTTGGAATGATATGATTTTGCATGAATGGCCTAGATGGCTTTGCTTTTGAGGTTCAGAATAGGCCCAAAAGAACATGTCATGAGTGTTGGATGGATTGGATTGGAAGTCATGTTCCAAGTTCCCTACATTCACAAGGAATTCATTGAATGATAGTTCAGCCTCAGTTGATATTGTTTACTGGACACATAGGAGCCAAACCACTTGTTTCTCCCGTGCAGAAGACCGAAGACAGTCATACAATCCTGCATGTTTCCAGAAGTCGAGTGAAATGTTAATGCTCTAGGGTAGGTATCACCTCCGGTTTGATCATACTTCCCTCTGTATGTATTAGTCTATATGTTGTTTAACATGCTGGATTGTTGGCATACGTACCACGATACATAGTTCTCCGGTAAGCAAATCACTTTTAAAGTGACATATACCAAGGTTTGTTTCCTTATGAATGTGCCAATAGCTCTATCATAAATGCACGTCGTAATGATTGATAATACACCGATATCCACGGAGCATGATGCCGAACAGTGGTGGCCTTTTGAGCACTGTGCTCGACACCAATAAATGCTTGTTCAATACAATACGAATTAGATTGACGGAAAGACCGGCCGGAGCGGCAAATTTCTCCGCGCCGACTAACACCGAGCTCGCAGCGTCAAATGCCTTGCATCATCATACTTTCTAAGCCGTCGCGAATCTACAATCTAGTCGATTTCCCCAACCTACAACATACACCAAATGTCTGTCGTTGGTACACTCAAAGGCGACATGCCGCAACAAGTCCGATCACTCGTGAGTCCTGCCCCTCATTGCGGCCACCCAAATTTGCAGAGATGACCGTGCACTCTTGATATCGACAATTGCTGATGGGGATTTTAATCAGTACCGCCAATTATTACGGCAAGGCTCGCAGTTCGCTGCGTACAACTTCCGAGAGTATGCGAAGCGACGGACGAGAGATGCTTTCAGGGAGCATCAGGGCGAGCAGGATAGCCGAAAGGTGCAGGAGTTGGTGCAGCATGGGATCAAGGAGCTTCAGAGCTTGAAGGTGCGTGGTAACGATGCCATCGTGAGGGGAAGTGCTGACGGAAATTAGCGCCAAACAGTCATCAGCCAGTTCTACCAACTCGATCGGTTAGTTGTTGAGGGAGGAATCTCGGTAAGTCAGGTCCATTTGAGATCACATATGTAGCATACTGACCTCTGCATCAGGGCAAGCAGACGGGCAACAATCAAGAGATTTTGAGGCAGAAGGAGCACGGGTATGTAAAAGCTGCTATCGCCACCATTCACCACTGACAGTTGACGCAGTTACGACTAAACGATTTGACCATAACGATCTCGAAATGACTGGATAAAGGATAAAAGAGACAACTCGTGTGTATAGTAGCATGGTTACGGGGATAATTGTATATGTATCGGATACCACAAAGGTTCAAAGGCGTCAGCGAGCCCCGGGGGTGTCTCGAGGTACTGGAGAATGGGCAATGCGGCTCGAATACTAGAAGGCGAATCTCAATTCTGATTCTGTTTGGCTCTCAATATTTGATTTCCGTGTCAAATGCCGTCAGCCTGCATATCTCCAAGCATTTGAGAACCGGAGCCACCATCCACTGGAATTTCTTGCTAAAACTTCGAGACTGACGGTATCAATGAACTTTATGTCAATCAATAGCCTTTCGTCTCCCTAAACATAATGCATTTGCCCATATTCTTTGTTCCATTTTTTCCACCTTACTATCAGCCTCATAAGAGGTTATTAAGCTTTTAACATTTCTAAAGGCTCAAACAATGAGACCCTCACAGGCCAGTACTTCAGAATTTTGGAAGTCAAGATCATATCAAGTCTTTCTGCCTTAATGGGGCAATTTCTGCTTTAACCAGACAGTATGTATTTGCAGGTATTCATGTCTTAATTTATACCTCAATGGCCATCATCAATTCTTTTCGATGTTAGATTACGTCAGCGGGTCTCTTCAATTTCAATTGGCCAACTAACAACCTTCGACAGCCCATCGCGACTCGCGACTCAGCCTCGTAAACCAAGCTGCAACGGCGACATTATTACGAGACCACAGCGCAATCCAATCCACGTTAAAATAAAACTTTATATCATCGCTATAGTATCATAAGAGTCGCCGCACTAAGTCAGCCGCGATGGCGCCAGGAGTGAGTGAATCACCACTTCCCTTGTGCAACCATCGACTAATTAGAATAGACGCGACGCGCCAACAGATCAGGATATGCCGAGCACGATGACTTCGAAGGTACGAAATACCGATCGCACGCTACGACGCGTACTAATTAACCCAAGGTCTTCCCGTGCGACAATGGCGACAAGAATGGATAAAAGTTGCGCCGCCGCAACAGCAGGAACAGACTCAGCAGAATGATGTCTGGTCGATCGATTTACCTCACGGCATGCCGAAAGACTCGCATCTACTGCCAGCCCACAGCCAGGAACTTCTGGCGGCTGCGCGATCCGGAAGACTATATAAAAGACCTGCGCCAGCTGAGGAGGAAGAGGTCGATGCCGATGCAGCTCCTGAGAAGTCAGAGAAGAAGGAAGAGGATACAAGCGCTCGAGGTTTCAGCGTGAAGGTATGGAAGCAGTTGCCTCGTAATATCGACACAACTGGTACATCACATCTCGCGAAACGACAGAAGAACACCGTGACAATTGCCAGTCGGACGGTGGAAGAGAAGGTTCAGGGACCAACAGTTACAAGGGCGACTGTCAGGAGAATTGACGCCGCCGGAAATCCATATACAGAAGAGGTTACGCTATCTGATGGTCAACAAGTTCAGGGCGAAATCGTTTCAACACGGATTGAGCAAGCACCTGTTGCTGGCTCTGAACCACTCGCTACAACACCTGTTCCCAACCGACGAAGGCCGCCACCACCGAAGAGAAAGGCCAAGGCTGGTCCTGGCCGAGGAAAGAAGAAGATCAAAAACCCTCTTCCTGATGCTGCTGCTCCTGTGGCGGCGCCTGTCGCTGGAGCAGATGGTGTCGTGCCCGCTGTTCCAATTAAGCCCGAGCACCCTGCAGAAGCTGTACGTTGGAAACTGTGGATGTGCTGTTCTCCATCGCTAATTTTTAATAGGCCATCAAACAGGAACGTGAAGACTCTGCCAATCAGGATAGTCCAATGCCGGATGCAGATGACGACGATGACGATGAAGATGGGGATGATGACGAAGGCGACGAGGGTGAAGAGGGAGAGGCAACACCAGCTACGGAGAGCCAAGCAAATGGTGAAAACAACAAGTCACAAGATCACGAGATGACAGATGCGACTCCCACAACAGCTACTGAAGCAGCGCCCGTTCCACCTCCTGCACCAGAACCAGCACCAGCGACTCTCCCAGCTCCTGTTGAAAACAACGAGCCTGATACTTTCATGCAAACCGACTCATCTGCGCCCGTGCCTGTACCACCGAACCCTATGGGCCTGGCACCTCCAACCACCCTCACGCCTGGTGGATCCAGACTCGAAGGCAGCCCCCTTAAGAACGTGGTTATGCCTTCACCTACCAAGGAGGTGGATCAAGAGCAATTGTTGGAGGCGGCGATAGATGCGCCTTTTGCGGGAGATGAAAAGCCCGCGGAGCCTGAGCTGACTGAGGAGAACCTTGCACGGGCATCGCTGGAGCCACCCGGCAAGGATGATGAACCGCATGGTTCAGCGGAGGAACAGCTCCTAAAGGCGGCTATAGATGCTCCCTTTGGGCCAGGACCACAACTAGCAGCCGCATCTGCAGTTGAACCTGCGGATTCGACCATAGCCGAACCTCCATCTACAATTGTCGGAGAGGCTCCTGAGGTTGCTACTGATCGCGATGTTCCCATGTTGGAGCCGACCGACAGCGAAGCACTATTACCTCCTCCACCCGAAGAGGTTGGCAACATTGCAACCACGCCTCCTGGAAGCATTGGGGAGCCCGGCGCTTCCGGTCCCGACAGTGAAGTCAAGCCTTCAACTGATATCCAGACTGGCGAAGAGGCAGTCTCACAGCGGCCGCCTTTGATTACAACCGAGACTGGTTTGACAGAGGATAGTATCAAACCTGATGATTCAGCCTCTGTCACTGCTCCCATCTCTGATATTACAGATGTCCCAACAGCGGCTCCATCAGTCGTTGATCCTCCGCCTGAGCCGCCTGCTGAAACCACTGTGCAAGATACCACCATGGAAGAGGCTGTTGACGAGCCTGCCCCAGAAAAAGCCAAGGAGCCTACCCCACCTCAACCTGAAATCAAGGAAGAGTCTGCTCCTCCTGCAGTTGAAGAAGTTCTTCGTGAGGAATCGCCTAATTTGCTTTCCAGCTTGATGGACAAACTTGATGAGCAGCATGCAGAGATCGAGAGTATGAAGCAAAAGGCATCAGCTGAACCGGCCCCTGAATCAGTGCCAGAGGCTGTTGCCGAGGTGTCTGCCGAGGTCCCGGCAGAGGTGCCTGCAGAGGCTGTCATCGAGCCAGCTGCTGAGCCCGTCTCTGAGCACATGGCCGAGCTAATCGCTGAGCCAACTGCTGAATCTGCCCCTGAAACTGCTGCGGACCCTATCACTGAGGCTGCTCCTGAATCTACTACTGAGCATCCTGCGGAAACACTGGCAGACTCCGTTGCTGAATCGGTCATAGAACCAGCGGCTGATGTTCCTCCTAAATCAGCATTAATACCTGAGGCACCAGCTGAACCAGCTGATGAGCCCATGGTTACTGAGGAAGTTAAGACTGAGGAGGTGAAGACCGAGGAGCCTGCTGTTGAGCCTCCTATTGTTGAGACTCCTGCTATCGACGCCCCGTCAGTTCCTGAATTATCTGTGGCGGAGGGACAGCAGCAAACACAACAAGAACCAACGCAAGATTAGAACGGTTTGCATGGGTCCAGTGATGCTGGTTGAAAGGGGTCAGAGAGGTTTTAGAAGAGCCAACCGCCGTATAACTGATCAAACAGAAAGAGTCGGAGATTGTATAATAGGTAGGGGAGATAGTTCTAATGAATTCACGGACAACAGGCAATAAAGTATATGGTTCACTATACATATCAGTATAGAGCTTTTCTTATGGCTCGATCTCTGATTGTTTCAACTCGAGTTACTAAACCAATCCGGTTTGTGCGTCTCCTACCGAAGTACTACTACTGTGAACCTCCACAGCCTTCATCTTCGGTTGCTGAGGCATCGCGTAGCGACCATGCATGCGGAACCCCCGTGCATGTGCATTACTGAGTCCCAATAGCGCGGCGCTGGTAAGGAGTAGTCCAATGAGCACAATCGCTCCAGCCTGTGTCATGTTTCCTCCCAGTGCAGCAGACATGTACACCATCAACTTAGCCGCTGCCTCAAGATAACCCTCAAGACTCGACTGTGTACGTAGCCAAGCATGAGTAACAAGAGCTTGTAAGTCTGCATCTGGGCCGCGTAGACGCACGCTGTGTCCTCCGCCAAGATCGACGGTGTATTCTGTCATGGTTAGACTTTCGGGTGAGGGTTCTGAGTGCGTCATGCGTTGCTTTATGGCCCAGATGTTGAGAATGCGAGAACTGACGAGAGTGAGGAGAATTGCGAGGCCCCACCAGTCTTCGAATATGACCATGAAGGCTATGGAAGTTGATGTTATGAGGGGGCTGATTAGGTAGAGGAGGTGGCTGAGCCAGTCGACATCAGAGAGGGAAGCCCAATCTTCGTGATCCTCATCATCGTCTTCTTCATCTGATATCCTGTGTTTTCTAATGACCTTGCCCACGATTTTGACTACATCCCAAGGGGTGTCTAGCCCAACATCGAGAGTGATAATGTTCTCAGCGCCATCTCTGACAAGACTCTTGAGATAACTCGCAGTCATAGTGTTCTTCACGGCATATTGTATCTGGCCAAGTGTTTGAGAAGTTAATGCTATTAAGCCGATTGGGGCTTCACGTTCGAGGTCATCGCATGCTTGTTGGTAATGCAAACCAGGGGCGAGGACTAGGGAGTCGATCCATGAGGCGCCGCCAGTGAGAGCAGTGCGACGGGAGATAGTACGAAGGTCGGCGAGGACTAGAAGACCACTGGCTGATAGAGTTATGTTGGGAAGAGGAGTAGTGGACCATGAAGGAATTAGGGATCTCGGCTATTGTGTGTAAGTCAGTGCGAAGACACTGGGATTTAAGACAGACCTCCATTGTGTATACCATTTGTTGCGCCTCGATCATCAAGAGCACTATATCGAGACAAGTATTGATAGACCTTATTTATTAATTTCTCTTCCGCTCGGGGATTAATATACATCTAGTCCACAAGCCCTGTCGTCTGCACGCGGATATATCGATGATGGCATCTCTGTGCGTATATCCGCATGACAACTACATGAGAACGCATCGAAAGACATAGCTGTGGTTTGAAACAAAGAAACTGTCGAGATAGTCTCTATGGGCTTGCTTTTGGCCAGAGAGTTGGAGATAGTAGGAGTAATAGAGTGTGGGTTTGAGACAGGAGGTTGTGTGAGAGGCACGGGATCTATTCACACGGGGGGCGGTCTCATGATAAAGGTTCGCGTGCAAACTTACCAAGACTGTTTGATCTAACAACCATAATTTTGCAAATTGATTTCTTCTGAGACTATGATATGATCATAAGATGTTTAGATATTTAGATATTTACAGCTCAAATCAGGTGCTTGGCATGAAAGCCCCCAAGGTCCAGTCGTTCTCAGAACCGAGTTTTCAAGATACATTTTGGCTTTACACAACAACCAAGATCATTAAAAAAACGCACAGTTCGTTATACAGGAGAGCAAGAAGAAGAGTAAAAACATAACCCAGAAACAAATAAATTCATCGCTTTTTGTAAATTTACATTGCCAGGTGAACAACATCGGGAAATTACCTACCCTAAGCTTGTCCGATGACTAATCATTGCGCAACGAACAGATAAGCTAGCCGTCATGATGCAAGCAGCTCTGAACTGGAAGCTCCCAAGCGTGAAGCCGCACAACATCCTCAACCATAATCATGCGGCTCTCACTCCAACCATTGCTCCTCCTGGGGCTCTCGGCTCTCGGCGCCGCTGTCTTCCAGGACGAGGTCGGCGAGATCGATTTCCACCACGCGCTCCTCGGCGTCCCCCAAGTCGAAACCACCTTCTTCCATCGCCCACGAAAGCAAGATAAGGCGAGCCTCCTTTACACACTCAGCGACGTCGGTCTCATCGGCGCCGTCAACCCCAGCAACGGCCAGGTTGTTTGGCGTCAGCAAATCGCGGATGATATCACCAATGGCGGTGGTTTCTTGCGCGCTGCTGAGGGTGAGCATTGGGTTGCTGCGGCGTATGGATCGCGAGTTCAGGCGTGGGATGCGCTAACGGGGCGAAATGTCTGGCATAATGAGTTTAAGGGCGAGGTTAAGGATCTGGAGATTCTAGAGCTTACCGAGAGCTCGAGAAAGGATGTTCTGGTTCTTTACGACGAGGATGGCACTACGGTTCTACGACGTATACACGGTACTGTGGGAAATGTCATCTGGGAGTTTCGCGAGGTTGCCAAGAATATCCCCCTTCAGGTCTCGACCGACATCTCCAAGATCTACGTTATCAACCTTCACGGATCGCCTGCTTCCTACAGTCTCAAGGTTACTGCGCTCGATACCCTTACAGGAGGACGACTGGACGACTTTGCCATTGGCACTAAGGGTGACGTCCATGGACCCAAGGACGTCATGTTTGTTGGAGGCAACTCTGCCGCCCCTATCCTCGCATGGGCCGACAGCACCCTGTCCAAGCTCAAGGTCAATGTCTTGGGAAGCAAGACGACTCAGGAGCTCAAGCTGCCTTCCGATGCTGTCGCTGTCACTATTCACGCGCCGCACCTCGTTCAATCGCAGCCTCATTTCCTGGTCCACACTCGAACCAAGACCGGAAACAAGGCCGAGGTCTATCATACCGACTTGAAGAGCAGCCAGGTCACCAAGGCCTACGAACTCCCTCACCTTTCTGGCCCTGGTGCCTTTTCCACCAGCTCCGACGGAGCCAATGTTTACTTCGCCCGCGTCACTGAGGATGAGATTCTCGTTGTCTCATCTGAGTCTCACGCTGTTCTGGCCCGCTGGCCCTTCAAGCCTGCTGGCGATATCGAGGCTGTTCACGCTGTTGCTGAGGTTCTCAAGAAGCCTGGCACTGAAGGTTTTGCTATCCGAGCTGCTGCTGTGACCAAGTCAGATGACTGGGTTCTTGTCCGTAACGGCGAGATCGACTGGAAGCGACCTGAGGGTCTGACCGGCGCTGTCGCTGCTGTTTGGGCTGACATTCCTGGCACTGAGAACCTCGCCAAGGTTCTTGAGGAGGAGGCTCACACCAACCCTCTCTCTGCCTACATTCACCGTGTTACACGACATATCGACGACCTTCAATATCTTCCTGACTACCTCGCATCTCTCCCTCAACGAATCATCACTAGCATCTTTGGTGGCGAGCCCGCTGCTCAGAAGGAGGGCCTGCACCGCGACACTTTCGGCTTCAACAAGCTTATTGTGCTTGCGACTCGTCGTGGTCGTGTGTATGGTCTTAGCACTGAGCACAAGGGCCAAGTCATCTGGTCCAAGTCTGTACTTCCCCAACTTCCTGGCGAGTCCCTCGAGATCAAGGGTATCTATGCCAAGGATGAGGGTGTGGTCACTCTGCGTGGCGCCAAGGGCGAGTACGTCGCCATCAAGAGCGACACTGGCGATGTTGTCGAGGTGATGCCCGCCGGTTCGCTTCCCCGTGTTTCTAGCACTGTCGTTGTCGACAGCCCTGCTGGCAAGTGGTTACTTCCTGTTGGTGTCAACGGAAAGATTGGACCTGTTCCCGCCGGTTTCACTCCTAGCGAGACCGTCGTTGTCCGTGGTGAGGGAGAGACTCTCAAGGGTGTCAAGTTTGTGGAGGAGAACAACAAGGTCACCGAGCAAGAGGTCTGGCAGCTTCAGCTCTTCCGTGGTCAGAAGATCGTGGAGATTGCTAAGCATGCTGACCACGACCCTGTGGCCTCTATTGGCCGTGTCTTGGCTGATCGTCGTGTCAGCTACAAGTACCTCAACCCTAACACAATCGTTGTGGCTGCTATCGACGAGGCCAAGTCGTCTCTGTCCATTCAGCTACTCGACACTGTCTCAGGTCAGGTTCTGGCTGCCCAGTCCTATGCTGGTGTCGACGCTACCAAACCCGTCTCTTGTGCTATGGCTGAGAATTGGTACACCTGCACTTTCTTTGGCCGACACACCCTTGAGGATGGCACCAAGCGATCCATCCAAGGCTACCAGATTGTCATCGTTGACCTCTACGAGTCTTCTTCTCCCAACGACCGCGGCCCTCTTGGCGACGCTGTCAACTTTTCGTCTCTCAAGCCTGTTGACACACCAACAGGACCCGCTCTGCCTTGGGTTGAGGAGCAAGCTTATGTTTTGTCTCAGCCACTCGACAAGCTGTCGGTTACACAAACGCGACAAGGCATTTCAAACCGACAGGTTCTTGGCTACCTGCCCGAAACCCACTCCATCGCCGGTCTGGCTCGCCAGGTCCTCGACGCCCGACGCCCGGTTGGCCGTGACTCAACTCCAGCTGAAAAGGAAGCTGAAGGTCTCATCCAATACACTCCCAGCATCGAGATTGACCCTCGGTCAGTCATCTCTCATCAGCGAAACGTGGTGGGTGTTAAGGACATTCTCACAGCACCAGTTATTGTGGAGAGCACAAGTCTGGTTGTTGCTTACGGCGTGGATGTCTTTGGAACACGCGTCGCACCTAGCGGTGTATTCGATATTCTTGGAAACGGCTTCAACAAGGTGACACTTGTTTTGACCGTTGTTTCGCTGCTGGGCGGCGTACTCTTCGTCTCACCGATGGTAAGCATATCCACCTTCGCATTCGCATATATGATGACATCTCGCTAACAAAGTTCTAGGTGAGGAGGAAACAGATCAACAGGACTTGGGAGGGCTGAAGAGGATGAAAAAAGAGAGGGCATGTCATTATCTGGAGCTAATTACTAGACCCGGCCGACGGTCAGGCCAATGGGAGGAGAATATTTGGTTATGAGCTGTAAATGGAAACAAAGTATCTACCAATCCACGTCATGTCGGTGAATTATAACGATTCTCTCCGTTGACAGATGGCGGTGGCTTGCCTAAATGTGTCAGCCTCACAATGTAACGATCCAAGTGAGATACCCCAACTCGAGAAACCACGTGCTGTATCTGTCAGCTTAAACGGCCGAGATCGGGATCTCCGTAGGTCCCGGTAGGCGGAGCATCGCCGGGCTTGGCGCCACGGCGTCGTCGGGACTGCAAGACAGAGACGCGGGAGCCGACAAGCCGTGCTTTCATTATATCGTGAGAGTTGGTGGTGACAGCAAGTGATTGGTGAACAGTAAGCACATGGATTGCCCTGCTTTGTTCCTCGTATCACTGCCTGCATCTAGACATATACTTGCTCTGCATATGCTTCGTATAACATGATCATGATTATTCTCACGCAAGTCTAGGACTTTGAGCTGACTGTGGGGAGATATGGGAAAGAAAGTACCGTATTTTGCATACACGGGTTACTCAATGCACTTTTGACACTCTCATACCCAAGCGAATCATGTATATCCCCTCCTGGCTGAGAGGATCACGAGGCTGAATGTGCGACCACATCAACGAGCATCTATTCTTGTTTTCCAATCACATTTTGGAAATGAACGTAATTAATTCCTCCGGACCCTCGGGAAACACGAGAAGAGGCTTTTGGGGACGAATAAGCTGTGGGCAGTTGGGCTTTTGCTTTTTGCGGGGTAATGGGATGGAGGTTGCTTCGGGATTTATTTTTAGGGGGAGTGATTCTGGTTGGATGGGCGCTGAATATCGACTCTTTTGGTGTTGTATTATGTCAGTTCATGATATTGTATTGTGAGGTTGTTGTAATATGATATAATGATCAACACTACACGGTATCATATCCTGCTGTTGATGATATACAGACGTAGACTTGATGTTAGTTTTAACACTGTATCGTCGTGAAAATACCTGTAACACCACATCTGTAGGGCTGGTAGCTCAGATCGTGTGACTATCTAGTGATGTTGTGTAAGTGGCTTGCCCAGAAGCGAGTCCGATATGCCACTCCCGGCCTAGCTCCCTTGACAAGTTAACGTTGCCATTTGACAGAAGCCATTCTCGTCTAGTACGAACAAGCTAGAATAATGGAAGTCAAGAGACCGACTGACTGACTGCCTTGTGCATCGTCACATTCTGGAGTAAGCCTCGTATAGCAAGACGATCTCCCGTCTCTCCACGGGGAAACGGCACCGAAATAGCATGAATCTAGGACTGAGGCCGGGCATGGCCTCCACCGTCAGCTCGTGTAAGTCAAGTTGAACTCATGAAGCAATAATAGAAACATGCTCATGACGGGAGCTATATATGTGAGGAAGTCAAGTATATAAACTCCCCTTCCTAACCTCCAGATCCCAAACTTTCTTCTTCACCCTCATCAACTCAAACACTTTCATCTCTCGCTACAAAACACACTCTCGCTCTACTACATCTTTCTTCTTCTTACAAGAACCAACAACCGCAAACATGAAGTTCACCATCGCCCTCGCTGCTCTCGCTTCCCTCGCTGCTGCCACTCCTCTTGACGCTTCCAGCACTGGCTGCAAGCCTGGAACCTACTCTTGCACCCCTGACAAGACTGGCTGGCAGGTCTGCGATGTCAACGGCAAGTATGTTGTAAGTCATCACCACTCCCCTATCTTCTGTATCTAGAACAAAAGTCACTGACCCTTCAAAAAGGCTGCCGGTGTCTGCCCCCCCAAGACCTCTTGTGTCTTCTACAAGCCTAGCGGTAGCCCCTACTGTGTTCCCCCTGGATTCAAGTTCCCCAAGGCTTAAGTGGTCTTTTGATCAGTGACCTGATAGCTATGGGAGTCACTGGGTGCTTGGGGACTCTCGACAATATCTTCTATCTTGGTCTGATACTGGCTTTTGAGGTTGGATTTGGATGGCGATTGAGGTAGTGCATTTGGTCTTTTCTTGTTTTCATGCCTTGCATGAGGTCCTTTCCTTAGAACAAATATTAGATATGGAACATAGTTGGTTGGGTATACATACATATATAGGCACTTAGCATGCATCTGCAATCTACTGCATTGCCTTTGGCCTTTGCTCGGACCATGACTGTGAATTAATATAATATGACTGGGTTGTCTTTATTAAATGGTGCCTCAGGGAGCAAGAAAACGGCTGACCCCAGATGGAGGTGCCAGTACGTTGTCTTAGGTCTAATAAGTCTCCCCTAAACACGACTGAGGCTGGAATGGGAGGGCAGTGTATATGACTACTTGTATTCAATCTAATTTCAACGATGACCAATAAGGTATGCTCTAACTATGCTATCCCGAATGTCAAAACTCCATGGGGCATCCCAATTCATCTATGTGCACAATAATCTAGCAGTCACCCTGCCAGTTCTTGCTAATCCACTGCGCCATATGGTAGGTAAAAGTACCATCAATGTATCGCTGAACATCAGCATCACTGTAATCACCTGCACCAGCAAATTTCAGGGCGGGGATGATCCAAGGCTGGATAAAGTCCAGGAACACAAAGTCTACTGTCTCTGGATCGCCATTTGAAGGGATGTTGATCTCAGCTTGGATACAGTTGGGCTGCTCGTAGAACTTGACCGGCTCATGAATAGTGTCATCACCATCAGTGCCAATGTCGTCTGTTGTAGTATATCCGGAGGTCAGGTCAGGCTTGTCAAGGAAACTCCTTAGTTCAAGACGCTTCTCGTCCTCATCCTCCTTATTAGCCTCAAACATAGCCTTCATGGCCGGAGCCGGGAATGCCTGCTCGGGCATAGCCAAGAACTTAACATCTGCACCGTTCTCTGACAAGATCCTTCCGGCGCTATTCAGGAGATCGATAACTTTGGAAGCAGCCTTGTACGGGACATCCGGAATGTAGCCGAAACCGCTGGTAAAGGGGCTTACAGCATATGTGCTATCCCGTGTGAAGCCACCCTTGAAGATGTCGAATCGAATACCGCCTGTGTTGAAGATGGCCAGTCTAGCCTTGTCTTTGCGATCCTTGCGAGTGATGATATCAGGCAAAAGCTGCTTGGAAATCCAATAGTAAATGCTGTCCTCATCGGTATGCTTGGTTCGTGTCATCCAGAGGGTCTTTGGCGCACAACCAAACGTGTAATCAAGCTGAAGGGCCTTGCGAGCACGAGTGATCATCTGAGTGACTCTCTTGCCATCTGCAGTGGGGAAGGTTGACTCATTGAGGCCAGTGTGGTAGTGTAGTCCATAGAGATTGTTATCGATGTATCGTCGAGTAAAGGTGGGTGAAGCAGCGGCCTCAACCTCCTTCGTGCTGCCCTTGCTGATCCCATCGATTGACATCCAGCCAATCGTCTCGAAGTATCGACCACTGGCTATCGCAAAAGCCTTGGAATCGTACTGAACAGCATCACGAACGTGCGCATGGCCGCCGAAGAAGGCAATGGGGATATGCCAGTTCTGTTTCCGGATGGCGGTAAAGATGACCTTGAACTCCTCCATGCGAAGACCAACATGACCAATGACAACAAAGAGATCCGGCTTCTCCCGAATAGCCTCTTGGAACCAATCCTCCTTGATAGTATCCTCCACAGGCTGAACAACGGTGTTGTTGGCATTTCCTGTAAAGTCGAAAAGGAAGCCGAAAGCTACAATTTCGAGACCCTGGTTCTTTGTCTTGAACTTCTTGTAGCGCTGAGCTTGGGGAACACGGTCGCCAGTCTTGAAGTCAATGTAGTCTAGGTTGGAAGCGAGGTATTTGCCCTTGTAGTTTGGAACCGTGGTGTTGTGCTCCTTATCAGCTGAGTAGGCCTTGTAAAGTTCGTGATTGCCGGTGCAGAGAATGTCGACGTCGGCTTCGGCGTAGATATCGTACTGGAAAAGGCCCTTGGGGGATGATGCATCGTAGAGGCCATTGCCTTCGATGCGATCGCCAGTGTCAATGACTAGAAGGTCGCTTCCTTGCTCATCAGCCTGCTTGCGCATATGTTTGGTGAAAGAGATGTAATCTCCCCAGTCGGCGGAGTATTGGGGCCTGTGATGTCAGTTATGATTCACCAAAGATAACAGGTAGTACATACTCCTGAAAGTGACCGCCAATCCAGCCGTGAGTATCAGTTGTATGGATAAAGTTGAGCTGACCCCAAGTGAGGGCTCTCATGGGACCGGGGATAGGTTCGATAGCTCCAGGTTGCGACGCACAAGCTACAGCGACCAGCGCTGAACCAGCAGCGAGGGTTTTACTCCTGAGAATCATGGTGGCGTTATGCGACAAGACAGAGACTGGTAGTGGTTATACAAGAGGGTGAAACCGTCTTGTTTTGATGGATGAAGAAGAAAGAAGGCGGCCGAGTTCGGCTCGAATGGACGAGGCATGATAAGGTCGGCGCCCGGTAGAATGACGTTGGAGGGGACCCTGAGGGACAACAAGGCTTCGAGTGCCGTGATTGGTCGATGCCGTTGGCATGGAAGCTTATCAGCGAATGGGAAGAGTTGGATGTCTCCCCGCAAGGGGTCACGACCAGTCGATAGCGCACATCAGCGGGTCCGCTGCCTGGGCCACGAGGACGCGCATTCCGAGGCTTCAACCCGTGACTTGAGTTTCAGCTGGTGTCATGAGGGAATGCCTGAGGACTCAGTCCAGGTCTCCTTGATTGTCTAGAGGGTTTGAGTCAGTAGAGAAGGAATATGAGCAAAAAGGGAGAATTTTAGGTAACAGCTTATATCCATCGCAACAAGTTTCATAGACTCATGAGAATACTCGCGTCCTCATTGTGAACTCATCTTAGTCGTCTCCTGTAGGCCCAAGCAATACCACATAGAAACTACAATTAACAAGAAGTCACTTCGACCAGTGACGGCTAGTGACTAACGATTCCCCCTCATCTAAGCCTTACCGTCAGCTTGTTGTTTCACTTACACCGGAAGATCTGGTCGTACTTTGCACATTCTTACCGGCAGCTCAAACTAAACAGTCTCCGAATCTGGTATGATACCGCGAGGCCAAGCTTCCATTGGACAATGCAGCATACGATAGGCCGGATGTTTCTTACAGTGGATCTATGGTCGCCGGTACGAAATACGAGATGCGCCGGAGGCCCCACCGCCGGCCGCTCTGCCTCCCGGTTGCCGGTATAAGTTAACGGTTCAATGCCCGGGTCTCAAGTATTTAACTTATAAGCATACAGCTCTGTATCTCTGATATACCCTTCGACTCGAACTCTAGAATTAAAGCTGTTTGACGAGTATCCATTCCACCGTCTGAAGCCGAGTCGTGTCAGCAAATCGGACATCGGAGCATCTGCACATCCCGGCCAGACCAAGGCAAATGCATCACCGAAAACTTTGACTTCTTCATAGCCCCGGGGCACGAGACAAGAAGTAGCTATAGAGAGATATGTCGAATACAGATCCTTCGGGGTCTTCGTCGACAGATTCTGGTAAACCTGTCCACCAAACTGCATACGCGTCGACAACAAAAGGTGTCTCACTAACACGCTATAATAGGGAAGCTCAGTGCGGCCAACATATCACGGAATCTCAACGTAAACTCAGAAAAAGACTGCTTTGATCTCCTGTTTCAAGAAATTACAGCTTTGCCAGAGCGTGAAACATTGGCACCCAGCTCAGTACCTTCGATGGCTTCTCAACTGTCGCTCATGCCGCGTATGTCATTCTTATGCCAATGTTCCAGAATCATGATAGGGCTGACAAGAATCAGAGAGAAGTTCAGCAACGGATAGTACAACAAGAACCAATGTGTGGATAGCAAAGACAGTACGAGCAGCCATGTCTGAAGCTCTTTCCAAGTCATAAACACAAGCAAGGACCAAGACGACTTGTCGATATCTACAGTACGATTCGTTGGTTATCGATACGGCCTCCACTGACCTCACGCTATGATTAACCACGAACGACTTGGTTGCAGCAATTGCTTCACTGGTCGGGGAATTTCAGCTTGGCCACCGCTTTAACATCACGCACAGACAACACACCCTACGGCTCGTTCCGCATAACTTTAATGGACTGCATACTGAGTGAATCGCAAGCACTGATTTCACTGTCAGTTGTCAATGGAAAGGGAATATTGTTATAATCATTATTTAGAATATGACCAAGACAAAAGAAATGATTCGAGACCGAGTCAAAGAAATGGTTTCGGCCAATTTGTCTTGCCTACCCCCACGTGGTTACCCACCATCCTCACCTCATCTCATTCCCGTCTCCCTACACAAGGACAAGCCTAGCACTTTGGTGACCCTCCTTCAGGCCAGCTCTATAACGCCACAACAGCTCTGATTATTAGTGAAGATCGACAATTGAGTTCTATTTCTTTCAAATTTGCGAGTTGTTTCTTTCCTTTACTTGTACATCTGGAACTCGCAGGTCAGAAGCAGGATTTGCCTTTTCTTCACATGTTCCTCCAGCTACTGCACCCTGCTGTAAGCACTGTAACATCCCCTGCAAACGGGAGCTTTGACCCCCCGGCAGCCGCCGTCCTCCCCCACCGAACAAGACGCCACTGGGAGCTCAATCGAGGACGTTTGACCCGACCAAGTCTAGCTCGTGCTCTTGGCTCCCGATAAATCGTGGATCCCGGTTCCAAGCTGATCCAATAACGAGAGCTGGAACTCGCTTTAGTGAAAAAAAGAAAGGGAAAAAATTGCAGATGATCGAAGAATAAAAAGGACCTGGACCTCTCGAGTCTTTCTAGCTCTTGATCTGTTTCGCTGTTCCAAAAAAGATCATCGCTGTTTTTAACGGTGTCTCCGTGCCGATCGACAAACTCGCCTCCAGTGCAAGACATTCTTGCGCAACTCAAATAACCATCCCCCGCGACACACTTTTGCGACTTCATATGTTGACCTCTGTTAACTCGGCTTCCTTCAACAACTACACACCGGCACATTGGTACATGTGCCGTATCAGTTCTTAAGAACATCAGCGAGCGACTTTGAGTCTTTGCGCTTGCTGCACCCGGAGACGATAGAAAGACTTCATCTGAAGAGAGAAATATTCTTACTCAGTGATTCATTAATTTTGCGATTGGTTTACGAGGTATGTTGCGACACCAGCGCAATTGATGCGCTATCAGTAGTTCGGAATGTGATTGCTAACTGAAGATAGATATTTTGACGATACCCCTCGAATAAACCTTTCATCATGTCGGCTACTCAACCCATCGCCGTCAACACCCCCGAGAACCCCTCCTCTGAGGGCGACTCCAAGGGCCCAACCGCCAACGCTACCCAGGCCTCCATCGCCACGAACGAAGATGCCGCCGTCAGCCAGGGCATCCACACCCTCGAGGTCAAGTCCGTCCACTGGTACAGTTACTTGACCACCCTCGACTTCTGGATCGTCCTCGCGCTGGGCCAAGTCCTTGCGCTGTGTATCACGGCCACCAACACCTTCACCAGCTTCCTCGCCAACGCGGGCACCAACATTCCCGCGTTCCAGACCGTATTCAACTACATCCTCATGTTCATCATCTACACGCCTATTTTCCTGTGGAAGGATGGTATCAAGGGCTGGTGGCGTGTTGGAGTGAAGGATGGGTGGAAGTACCTCATCATGGCGTTTTTGGACGTCGAGGGAAACTACTTCACTGTTCTGGCCTACCGATACACGAACGTCCTGTCGGCGCAGCTCATTAACTTTTGGGCTATTGTCTGCGTTGTTGTCATTTCGTTCTTCCTCCTCAAGGTTCGGTACAGAATCTTTCAGATCATTGGTATCGTGGTCTGCTGTGGAGGTATGGGTATTCTCATTGCCAGTGACCACATTAGCGGTACCAATGGCGGCAGTGGTCTTGACATGGTCAAGGGTGATTTGTTCGCTCTGCTCGGTGCCACTCTCTACGGTACTACCAACGTATTCGAGGAGTGGCTCGTGTCCAGGGCTCACTTGTACCACGTCCTGTCTTACCTGGGCCTGTTTGGTATGTGTATCAACGGTGTCCAGGCTGCCATCTTTGACCGAAACTCTTTCGATAACGCAACCTGGAACGGTAAGGTTATCGGCTGGATTATCGGTTATACTCTGTGCTTGAACATCTTCTACATCCTTGTACCCGTCATGCTCCGCATGGGAAGTGCGGCTTTCCTCAACATTTCTCTGTTGACTGCCAACTTCTGGGGTGTCATCATTGGTATCCGGGTCTTTGGCTACAAAATTCACTTCCTGTACCCCATTGCCTTTGTTCTTATCATCATTGGCCAGCTCGTGTACTTTGTTACTGGTAGCATGCTCAGTGATTCTAAGAAGCCTTGGTTGGGAGATAACCAGGAGGACGGTGTTTTGGGTTTCGGAACTGCCAAGCTCAAGGCTCTCAACGCTGCGCGTAAGGCTCAGATTGAGGCTGAGGCTGGACAGCGAGATACCTACCGTTGAGTTGAAGAGTGTCTTGGGCAGAAGGTGTCGAAGTTTGGATATGGTGTTCAATCTGGGATTACATTCTTGGATAGAGACTCTGTATGGTTAGCTGAATAGTAGATCAAGGAGATTATGGTTGCAGTTGAAAGCCGAACAGTTTATATGAATAATGCATAATCTCATCTACATTACCGGACTCTGGGAACAAATAACTTCAAGGACCTTTCAAAAATTTAAAGCTTCCGATTTTATCTCATCTCTATTTGTCAATCACTGTTTTTTTCTGTGCCTCCTGTCCTTTGATACCCCTGCCATAGGCAATGACGAGACAATGTCCATGGTAATCAACCACAACTAAAAGTTCTTCTCGTGTCTGGTATATTTAGGTTGGAAATCAGCCAAACGAATGCTCCGTATCGCAAGGCGTATCTCGTCCAGTGCTGGCTTCAGTCTTCCCTGAATGGTACAGGGATGACGACCGTCGTCGTCGCTTGTATCGTCGTCGCTTGTGCTGAGATAGCCATCTTCAGAGTGCGGGGTCCCTGGGATTCTGAAACCCGAGATGCTGCTTAGTATCTCGTTTAGACAGTGCCCATCATAGGGAGCAACAAGAGGTGGATTGGACCGTGCGAGTTGACGCTTTTCTCGAATTAATGTACCGAGGCTGATGGCAGTACAGTCAGGGTCCCCGAGCTTTTTGCACCCTTCTTCTTCGGTCAGTTGTTCCTGGAGAAAGTCAAGACCCTCTAAGGCTTTCTTGATCATGGTCTGTCTGATGTCGTCGAGCTTGGCTGCCAAGGTACTATGTTAGATCGGTTATAAATTCGAGTGGTAGAAGGACCTACTGAGAATACCGCTGACAGGAAGATCATGAGTATTGAATCCGGACATTCCTTTGCCACGACATAGAACTGAATGTGCATCTTTTGTGAAACCCTTCTCATCATGGAATACCCAAGAGATATACAACCGCAGCACGGCTGCGTTGTATTGCCAATGAGGTTCCACCCCACGATGGGCCCACGTATCGTAGTTGAAATGCATGGCCTCGTGACATTGGTAATAGTCAACAATGGTTGCAATTCTAGCCAGGAGTACAAGCTGGATCTTTGTTGGGATACCGTAGTGGCGACCATGAATACCGTCCAAGACTATGGCGAGAGCAACGGCGTCCCAGTCCTCGGCAGATATTTGTCGAATAGGTCTAGACGACGAGTTTCCCTCTTTCCAGGGCCCTTCAAGCATAACTCGGAATATGCGAGACGCAAATATCAGATGCCGAGAAGACACTCGTATGTGGACTTCGACATCGACATCGGGAGTCTCGTTCTCACCATCAGGATAGAGCTCGCTGAAGACTTGATACCGACCGAAGCATGGTGGGTTGGGGAACTTCTGATTAAGGGTCTTGCCATGGGCGTTTCGAATAGTGTCCTCTGGCACTATGTTCTGTTTGTTCGGATTTTTGAGTACCAGCTCGATGTCACCGCGTGGGTCTATATCGTAGGAGATCGACCTCATGCTGTAAAGAGTCTGTTTTCGTGCCTCCTGATGTTGATGAAAGGAAGATGAAAGGGAGAAAAGAATCAAATGTGGTTTTTAGGTATGGTATATTATTTTACCAGGCTGAGTCACTGTCAAGGAGAAAAAAGCTAACTGGCACTGCCAACTACTAAGCTAGTTGAGACGAGAGCATTATTTGCTTCCTCCTCATTCACCTAGGGTGCCAGAATTGACTGGTCTAAGGTCTTACTGAGCTACAGTTAGGAAAAGACAACGTCGAACTGGTCCGGGTTTCGCGAGAGGGGTGCCGAATCCTCAGTCACAGCCTTTCCTTCATGATGTTATCCCTTTCAATCTGAATGTCGGCAAAAAGACGGGTTGCGATCATGGGTGAGTATTAAGGAATGGAGTTTGAAGACACAAAAAGAAAAGGGTCCCCTCATTTCCCTCACGTCTCCTTCGAGAAGAGGACGCAATGGAGGTTAGGGCGAAGAAATGAGCTGGGCGTCAAGCGTTTCGAGGTTGATCGGATAGCGCGTTCCTGGAGAAATGGAGTCTCAGGGACTTGGGTTGGGTTCCCAACACCTATGCTGCGAGGGCGAGGCAGAGAGATCAATGTTGGCAACAAGAGATAGACTTCGTACGAGATTAGCAAGTTGTACGACCGCATAAACTCCAACTTGCGACAACGGTTACAGTTCAGCGTCTCCCCCCTTTCGACACCACATATGCCTCAGCCAATCTATTGACACTGCTCACTATCATGGCCATCCGCTCCTGTATCGTCATCCACATCCCCAACGCCGTCTTTTGCTGCATCATCCCCGTCTAAAGGGGTCTTTGTAACGACGAGACCGGCTAGTTCCGCAGTAGACAACTACAAAACATGGGGTGCGCCAGAATGAGAACGACTAGGAATTTTATTGAGTTTGTGCATAAGAATGATTATAGAAGACCAAGTCGTTGGCGAGTATGGAAGATTGAGAGAAGCTGAGTTGAGTGGTGCAGGGATCAGAGTCATAATTTGCTAGTTTCCCTCAATGTGTTTATGATGACACTCCTTCAATTACATTCCCAGGCTCGGTGGTTTGCTTTAAGATTTATGACATTGGTCTGCCTTTAGCCTCTTGTTCCAAAATGGAGAGTGAATTATCACATCTGAAGAAAACCTTGCCCCTGATTCCATAAGATATTGTAACATTGTGATATGTACCCCAAGTCACAAGATACATTTCACCAACTGAATTTTTTCATTGTTAATACGTTTGCAGTCTTGTTCTTTTCCTGGAATTGCCTAAGCTGTTTGCCAGTGTGGTTTGCTTCTGCTTGCTCGTAGTGGGTAGGCAGATGCATATCGTCAAGGCCCCCACCAGCCTTTCTACCTTGCATATCTCTTCTTCCCCTTGGATTTTCCCCCTCCTCACTCTTCATCCCGAGTCCAACACCGGGCTACTCATTCATTCATGAAGGAGTACGTTTCCTACATCATCGACCCGGATGGTGATGTCGAGCTTGTCCTCAAACAGCCAAACTCTCAGCAACTCATCCCCTTTGTTCCCTCCGATGAGCATGCCGAGGAATTTGAGGATCCTATGAATGAACCAACCGTCGCTTATCCTGACCTAGCTGCAAGATATCACGTCTTCGATGATCTTCTTTCTCCTGATGAAGCTGAAGAAGATCCCAGTTTCATTGGCCACAGATTCAACGCCCGCGTAAGCACCATCAAACCCCAAAGCCCTCCCAAGGCCAGAACGCCTCTCGAGCGTGAAGCGCGCATGCGAGTATCTTCCCGGCATCTGATTCTTGCATCCCCCATGTTCCGAGCTATGCTTGAAGGGCCCTGGAAAGAGAAATCGACAACTTCTTCCTTTTTCGGAACACCTCTCCGTCTAGTCACGGCCTCGAGCTGGGATGCGGTGGCACTTGCTATCGTGCTTGATATCATCCACGGCCGGCATGGAGTGGTGCCTCGCATCGTCGATCTCAAGCTCATGACTCGTATCGCTACCATAGTCGATTTCTATGGATGCCATGAGGTTGTCAAGATCTTTTCCGAAACATGGTATCAGAATATTGGGACCGAGTTTGAGGACGAGTATTCCAATCAGGTTCTCATGTGGCTATGTGTTTCTTCGGTCTTCCCCAACCAAGAGATCTTGGGCAGAGTGGCCCAGACTATCCTTAAGCACATGGGCAGTCCTCAGCTGAGTACCGATCACCTTCCAATCACTGGAGTTCTAGGTTAGTGACCATATCCCCCTGCACATTCCGATCAAGCCTAGTAACAAGATATTAGCCAAGATCGAAGACAAACGACAAGAGCTCATTGGAACCATTGTGTCGGAACTTCAAGACCTTCGCAACACTCCCAACTCAGACTTTCTCTGCGACTGGCACAAATACAATGCCCCGACATGCCACTCTATCGCACAGAGCATTTTGGAGCGAGAACTGGACCGTCTTGGATCAAGCAAGCACCCCCTTGAGTCCCCTTTCAACGGGTACACTGTCACGAGCATGATTCAACTAGTCAATGCCATACCTGAGTCGATTGCAGCTACGACCCCGGGGTATGACCACTATCACGATGCGTCTGTGTGCAGTGTCAAGAGAAGAATGAGGCATGTTCTTGGAAGAGTCAAGGCTGAGATGAATTCTTGGACTCTTGATTTGAAGATGTATGGTCGAGGTGGTTGATGGCTGGATACCGTGAGATTTGTCGGTGTCATGGGTTAGAAGCCAAGTAAGAAGGATATCTTGTGCTTTCGATCTCTTGGAAACACTTTGATCAATCTTTGACTAATCTTGGACGAGATCGACAGCTCTCAGACCCCATTGCCGCCGCACTCTACCTTTGACGAAGAACCCTTAGGCTTCAACGAAAACGTCAACCATGATCTCTATACCGTTCAGGGAAGAGTGAAAATAATCCTTAGGGAGATATCAGAAAGAATCCTGGGAGTTGATATGGCTGATTTCCGTGCTTAGACTATGTAGGAAAACAGTGGTAGACAAATGGAAACAGGATACGCCCCCAAACTTCCTTTTGGTGAATTCACATTTTGATACCTAGACAACTAGGACTTAGGTTGTAGTTGCTCACCTTCAAACCGGGTTGTGCGTAGTTATGATCGGTTCGAGAAGTCTAATGGTGCCACCGATGACCTTGAACGGGTCAGAATAAGGACCTGGAGACTGGGGAAATGTGAATGAAGAAGTTACATGACAAATACATAAGAGAAAGCTAGCAAATTTTGACTCCAATCCCTACGCCCAGGCACCACTCAACCCAGCTTCTTTCAATCTTCAATATTCGCAAACGATTCGGTCTTACAGACTAGTTCACAGCACAAATGAAGCCCCAAACCTCTGGTCACCCCCCTTCTGACGCAATCTCTAGCCCTGAAAGCGTGAAGGGCGGAAAGTCTCGATATCATTTTTGATCGCCTTCATCAGTTTCTGCATCCGCCCCTGGATGGTGCACATGCCTCGCCGGTGATGTATTTCAAGTTGCGCAGAGTTAACGCCGCCAGAAATATCATATGTCGGCTGCAATGGCTTGGGTCGAGGGAACCCGTCTACCAAGAATTCCATCATGATGACGGTGTAGCCGTTGTAGGGAGGTTTGAGAGGCGCACCTTCATCCTCCCATCTGAATCTCTCTCGCATCAAAATTCCAAGCAATGTGGATGAACAGTCAGGCAAGCCCAAAACGGGGCATCCCTTCTCTGTGCGGAGAGTTTCTTGCAGGCAATCGAGACCTCCCAAGATCCGTCCGATAAGCTCCTTTCTTTTGTCCTCTAGGACATCTAACAAAGTACGTTAGCATGCTAAAGTCGAGTTCGCATGGCATACACTCACCAAGAACACCACCAATAGGAAGGTCTTTCAAATCGAACTCCGAAGGTCCTTTGCTGTAATTCAAGACACAGCGTGCCACGGCAGTGAAAAGAACATCGTTCTCAAAAACCCATGCGACATATAGCCGCAGCAGAGAGATTTTGCTGTATGGTTCTAAGGTTTCTCGCTCAAAGAAATTTCGAGAAGTCCACAAGTTGATGATAGGCTCCATACTCTCGTAGCATTGATAGTAGTCGACGATTGTGGCGATACGAGCTAGAAGAAAGAGGTTTATATCCTTGGGGACCTGGAGAAAACGCCCGTGTATCGTATCAAGAACAATGGCAAGCGCCTTGGCGTCCCAGTCAGAGGTCGCAACTTGGTGAGGGCTCCCTCGGGGAGAAGATGATGAGGAGGCCTCAGACCATGAGCCTTGAAGCATAGCGCGGAAAACCTTCGAGGCAAAGGTGAGGTGCTTTGAAGAGACTCTCATCCGCACGACATCTGGAGTCTCTTCTGCGAACTCCGGGTCGCCGTCATCCTCCACAAGTGTTGGAGTATCGAAGTTATCAAAAATTGTATATCGTCCTTCGAGTTCTGAGTTGGTGAACTCAGTGGTGGGTGAGTTGCTGGCGGCGCCTGCATTCCCACACAAGACACTTTCTGGAATGATATTCTGGGTATTTGGCTTGTTGAGCACGAGTTCGATGTCACCGTCAGGATCTATCACGTATGAAAGGGACTTCATGATTATGTCGGGGGTGATGCACTGTGCTTTCCAGCTGCGAAGATAGTTGAAGGGTGAAGAAATGAGATGAAGGAGAAGAGGGGACTAAAGGATGAGAGAATGCGGTTCTTGCAAAAGGGGAAAACTCGCCTCAGGCGTGCGTTGGAGATGGGACGAAATGGCCGCTGCTCGGCGCAGCCTGTCACTAACAACTCAAACCTCTTACAGGCTGGCACAACAAGTAAATGCATGCCCAATAAATTGATTTGTCAATGCAAAGAGATAGCTGTTTTATCTACATCAAGTTCAGTAGTGATGGCATTCAGATGACAGCCAAGTCGCCCACTCATAGTTGCCATCGATTATCGATACAAAAGAAGTAGTCGGCCAAGCACAGTTCATGTACTTAGGTAAACAAGATATCATGGAATTGAAGATGCTTAATAGAAACCAGCGGTAAACCTCTTAAAATCTTTCTGAATTGAAGCCTTGATTCAGGACGAAGAGGTTTGAAGGTAGACGATGATCATGAAGACTATGGATAGCCCGTATGTGTTTATTGGTGTTCTTCGTCTTTGTGCGCTGGGGCTGAAGCCTCTTTTAACCTCCCACAACCTTATCGCAGAAGAGTATGGAGTGTGAAGCAATATAAGGAAGAGTGAAAGAGTTTACATGATTAGTACATAAGTTTGCCCAATTAGCCATTCCATTCTGGACTCTTGTTCCAGAAGACGTGCTTTGCCTGTCATCTCAAATTTCATCCCCAGGACCTCTAGAAGAAAACAACTCAAAATATTGTCAGAAAACCAGCAAAACATCGAACCCCAGCCATAAACAACTTTAGTCTTTGAAGTCAGCCGGGTGCATACGGCAAAGCTCCCCTTCGACCGTCTGAAGCACTGGTGTCATTCTCCCTCTGATGCTGCAAGGGTAGGTTCTGCCATCGTAGGGGTTAATGTACCTGGGAACATCTGTTCCGGGATTGTCATGTAGCGGCACCGGCTCAATGCACTCTTTCACCAGCTTCAAAGCTGTGGAAACACTGTATCCGTCGAAAGGGGCGATGAAAGGGGGCTCGGCATGTTCATATTGATGCCACATACGACTCAACACACCAAGTGTGAGGGACGAGCAAATGCAATCGCCTCGGACGCATTCTGATTCTACCTCGAGTGTGTCGTATATGTCTTCAAGACCCTCGTTGATCTGTTCGATGAGATCGAGTCTCTTTTCGTTCAACTTTCCTGCTCATTTGTTAGCTGTGCTACATAGTCATTTATAATGAATCAGCTTACCGAGAGTGGTTGCGATCGGAAGCATTCTAGCAGTGATTTGGGCAGGGTCTTTGAAGTTCGCCACAACCACGCGAGCCATGGATGCGAAGATGCACTCCTGTCCGGGGAAGACCATGCAGATGTACAACCACAGAAGAGTTCTCTTACAGAGGATTGTAGGAAACCCAGCTTGGCGGATGATATCTCTCTTCCAATAGCAAAAGAAGATGTGAATGACCTCCTGGCATTTGTAGTAGTCAACTACGGTTGCGATGCGGGCAAGGAGTCCGAGGTTGATGGCTCGAGGAATCTCTGCGTGGCGACCATGGATGGCATCAAGGACGATGGCAAGGGCCACAACATCCCAGCCGCTCGTGTGGACCCTGGTAAAAGGTCGAGAAGGAGAAGAAGAACAAGCAGAACACTGAGAAGAAACATCTTTGCTGGATGAAGCGAGTAGTAGATCGCGGAATGTGCTTGATACAAGGGCCATATGCTTTGAGGAAATGCGCATGCGGACTTCCCGCGCATCATGATTCTCTTCAACTTTCTGGGCCTCAGCAGCAGTGGTCGACTTGGTATAGAGCTCGTTGAAGATAGTGTAACGACCAGTTGCAGGCGGGTTGTCGAAGTCGGAGTCCGGCAGATCACAGTGAGTTGAATAGTCATCGGAGTGGATTTTGGGGATGATTTGGTTAGAATTCGGCTCTCTCAGTACGAGCTCGATATCGCCATCTGGGTCGATCACATATGAGATAGTCTTCATGATGACTAGATTCTTGAGGGTGGTGAGTTTGAGGGGCGAAGAAATGTGGTGAAGGAAGAAGAAACAAGCCGGGCATGAGATGAGACCTGTTGTGGAAAAAGAGAAAACCCACCGGGGGGTGGTTCAGGTTCTGATACTTCGTGAGCTGCCCACTGCCTGCCACTGACAACGGAATCCAGGCCTCTCAGTTTATCGAAAGCAAGCATCCATATCACGGGGCCAGATAAAAAGACCAAGAAGCGCAATGGAAGACAATAACTGTCTAGTTCTTCTATCAAACTACTCGTACAAAAATGAAGCTCTCATAGTGCTGGTATCCAGATGACAACCAAAACATCTTGTCTCGTCCTGGGCCCATTTGCAATTCCACAAAATCATAGATCTAACCAGTTTATGAGATGTTGAAGTTCTTGATGTCATCATCAATCGTCTTCAAGAGCGGCTCCATCGTTGTCAAGATGGTACATCTATGGGCTTTGGCAGACCCTTCCCAGCCCATGTATCCCCAATCCATTACACGAAAAGCATAGATCTTTTTCACATACTTATAGACAGAAAACCCTGTGTAAGGGCTCTGTAGCTCTGGGTCAAGGAGGGGAAGATCCCGTCTTTCCCGGAGCAACGATCCCAAGAGCATGGAAGAACACCTGTGACCACAACCGGCACGGCCATCCAGAAGCTCCTCGGTTAGCTCATCCAATCGTGTAATAATCTTGGAGATGCATTCCTGTCTCTTGGCATCAAGCATTCCTAGACAACGATTAGCATCGTGATATGACACAAACCCTTCTTTAGTACTGACCTATGATGGTTTTTACTGGGAGCCCATTTGATTTGACAAGTTCCAGACCCTCACCATGCTGGATGACAAATGATGCCAGCTTTGAGAAGGCATCTTCCCAGCCGAAGGCCCAAGCGATGAACAACCACAGGACACAGCACTTCCCATATGTGAGCGGAAAGCGGTACAATGTCTGGCGCCAGACTGCTCCCGCAAGCTGTACGGCACTCTGGCATTGGTAATAATCGACAATAACTGCAACTTCGGCAAGGAATTCGACACTGATCACGAGGGGAAACTCATCATTCATGCCATGAATGACTTTGAGAACCAGGAGGAGTGCTTCCGGGCTCCAGCCGTGTGCAATGACTTCGCGGGTTGGAGGAGGCGAAGAAGAGTTGCAGCTGGTGGTGTGTGGAGAAACTTTTTGAAAGGTATCATCGAAGATCTCAGCGGAAGACTCGAGAGATGCTGATCCGGCCCGGGGCGCTGGCGTATACGGCGACCCAGCAAAGGTTGACTCGCGCCAGGGGCCATTCAGCATTGTCTCGAAGAAGGGGGAAGCCAGCTTCATATGCTGAGAAGAAACTCTGAAGTGCACTTCAACAGGCTCTTTGTCTGATTCTGGTTGTGAGTTCACGATGTTTCTTGTAGTGAAGAGCTGCTTACCTGATCCGTCAAGAGTTTTAAAGACGGGTTCGGCTTTCGGGTGGTTCAAAGCGTCTTGATCGCTCTGCCACTCGGGCTTCCCTTTTATGGTTCCTGGTTTTCGGATCAAGACCTCGGGGACCAAGTTTGCCGTGTTGGGTTCTTGAAGAACCACGATGAGATCCCCTTGAGGGTCTACGTCGTGTATGAGGACGACCATGGCTGAGTTTGTGTTTTATAAAGAGGAGAGAAACTTGGAATGAGTAAGAAATTTCTCGATAAGAGAGAGAGAAGAAAAGAGAGGAAAAGATGGACCCTGATCGAAGAGGCTAGGCGGCTCAGTGAATCAGAGTCCCAAAGGAGTTCATGAAGCCTGCAAGTGTTAGACAGTTTTAAGGTACCTAGAGACAAAATGCACCTGAGAGCTAAAGAACCAAGAGAACCCTATAACTCCAAGCAGAGAAATTCTCAGATCGAGAAATAGCTTTTGAATTAGTTATAAAGACTACACTTTATATATAAGGGACTCATACTTGGGTATTCGTTCTACCCATACCTCTGACCGGCATTCATTCTTTCGTGCGCCTAGGCTCCAGTCTAGTATATATACCCATGCGTCTATAGTTGCTAGCTAACTATACATTTCTCAACCCTTCTTAGCTTGAAAGTCGGCGATCTTGATCTTGCTGAGCTCAGCGATAATCTCATCGAGAGTTAGCTGCATCAGCTTATTGAGACCACAGGGACGGGGATGGCCTCGCTTGCTTTCAGACGAGTCACGGCAATCGGGTGAATCAATGTCTTCCCAAATTTCCGTGATATGCGAGATAGAGATCCCATGGTATGGTAAGCCAGAGGTCACAAGCTGCTTGTGCACCTCGTGCTCAGCAGCATCAAGTGCACCGAGCAATATACACCTGCATTTATGGTTACAGCCCTCGCGTAGTTCCCGGAGTTCTTTTCGTAGTGTAGCGAGTCTGGCACTCAAAAACTCAAATGACCATTTTCTCTTCTCCTCCAACTTTTCTAAGGTCATTGTCAGTAGTCTGCAGGCGTGTTTTCTACATCAAGTAACGTACCAAGGAGCATCGCAACGGGAAGATCATGGGTATCAATAAGATCCATGCCCTGGGTATGATACACTTCTCTGTAAGCGGCAGAACTGAATTCGGATGGCCAAGCGAAAACCCAAGCAATCCATAACCACATGACCGACGCTTTTCCTCCTATGGGAAACCTCCCAACGTTGGGCGTGAGGATGTATTTTTTCCAAAGATTCGCAGCAATAGCCACAGCGTCAGCGCATTCATAGTAGTCGACAATGACAGCGACATCCACAAAGAAGCTAAGACTGACGACTTCTGGCACTTGACTGTTGCAACCATGCATGATTCTGAGTACCGTTATGAAGGCGTGTACGTCCCAGCCTGTTGTTGAGATCTCACGTACGGCGGGAGCTTCTGCGGCGGCGGCTGGGGTCTCTGGTGTCGTCTCAGGGAGAGTTGTTCCAGCTGGCGCTGATTCCTTCCAGGGACCAGTGAGCATTTTTCTGAACACTGGAGAGGCAAGAGTCAAATGATGAGATGAGACTCGAAATCTATATTTCAATTCCTTGTCTGTATAGTTATATTAGACTTTGCCGTTACTTGCGAAGACAATCTTACCTTGGGCCTTGGGGAGCTCAAGGCCAGAAGACGTCTCTGGAAGGTTCACAACACCAGGATCAGGTCCGAACTCCGGGGGAGAAAAGTTCAGGAAGCGTAAAGTGACGCTTGGAATAGTTCGCATCGTATTGGCTTTCTCTAGGACAATATAGATGTCTCCATCGGGGGCGACGTCGTGAGTAAAGACTGTCATGATGCCGTGGTGTTGCTGAAGGGGAATAAGCCCGAGAGAAAAGGCTCATGCATGGGGAGAAAGAAAGAATGGGTAAGTAGGAGAGATGAGAAAGCTTTTATAATCGCTACCTAGGCGGTTTGGTGGGGAGTGAACCGGGTGTCAGTACGGAAGCCTGAAGCCTGCATGTAGCAAATACTGTCAAAACAAATGCACCACTGAAGCACAAGCACAAGCACAAGCCGGTATCCCGAAGTGGCATCGCTAGTAAAACACGGACTTTGATTGATGGCGTCAAATGGCAAACTGTTGTGCTCAAGATAAGGGGTACTTCATCTGGAGAGGAACAAACGGATCAAGAACAACGAGACACTACCTCACTACAAATCTCAAGTGGATACAATAACACTTAGGACTTTGATCCTAAAGGGTAAAAAGCGTTAGGTAAACTTATTATAATTTAGTGTAGATTTAGGATAGATTTAGAAGATCTTAGACTAAGTATTTTTAACACCTCAGTCTAATATCAGACATCTTTTTGCACACCGTGGATCTCCAACGTATACAACTACCAGACTCAAGTAACATGATCCTATTATCAGGACTGAAAGTAGTTCAACTCAACATCTTCAATCTCCCCCTCCACTCTCTCGATGACCGGCCTCATCCTCGCATACACAGTGCAGTTCTGACCATGGTTCGCATCAGGACACGCAGCTTTCATCCGAGGAAAGTCATCCAGGACTGCCATTACTTGCCGTATACTGAGCCCGTGATACGGTTCCTCCATATTTTGAAACATTCGCTTCCCCCGTATCAACGCACCAAGTGCCATGGCTGTGCATTGCTCATACCTAGCCTCTGGACAGCCACGTTCGGTGGAAAGGGTCTGCTCCAGGTTTTCAAGGGCCGTGAAAACCTTCTTGATCAGAACTATTCTCATGCCGTCGATTTTATCTAGCAATTATTAGTCAGGTGAGCATAGCTGTAAGTTTGGTGGAAACAAACCAAGCACTTCAGTCAAGGGAAGATCATGCAAGATGACCATACTAGGACCTCGATAATTTGAGAGGACCAACTGCGCGCAATGGGAAAACTCCTTTCGCCATGAAAACACCCACGAGTTGAACAACCACAATAAGCAATCGCTGTTGAAATGAGTCACTGCTTCTGGTTCGAGAGTTGAGAGCCAGAACGCTGATAAGAGCTGCACTGCTTCAGCGCATTTAAGATGGTGAACAACGGTGGCAACTTGCGTAAGGAACTTGAAATTGACATTTCGGGGGACTTGGGCGTTTCGGCCGTGGATGACGTTCAACACCGTGGCCAAAGCCTTTGCGTCCCAGCCCGTGAGGTATATCTCGTTGGCTTCCGCAGACTGCTGCAGCAAAGAGGATAAGATTGGCGATGCGAGAGATAGATGGTAGCTAGAAACGCGCATTCGAATCTGGACTTC
Source organism: Fusarium tupiense (assembly GCA_013364945.1). Lineage (NCBI taxonomy): Eukaryota > Fungi > Ascomycota > Sordariomycetes > Hypocreales > Nectriaceae > Fusarium > Fusarium tupiense. Next base: position 70,406 of record JABEEO010000333.1, read on the forward strand.
CTTGTCATCCCGCCGAGGGGTGCTAGTCCCATAGAACAAGGTGTTGAGATCCCTCATCTTGACCGAGAAGTCATCCTGCTCCTGCTCCTCTTCACCCTTCACTTTCACTTTTACTTTCACTGACGGCGCATTTCGTTGTTGCGGAGTTGGGTGAGTTTGTACGGTCGTTGTTAGCGTGAGGCTGTTGCGTTGGGTATCTGGGTCTTGCAGAATGACCTCAATCGCGCCTTGAGGGTCGATCTCGTAAGTGACGGATCTCATGGCGCACGGAGGAGAAATTATGGTTGGGAGAGTGTTGAGAATGAGTGAAAGAATGAGGGGAAAGGTGCATATTCATGTATTGACTTATTCCCGAGACGTGGCCCCTCTTCAAATTCGGCCAATGGGCTTGCTTTCTTTGCTTGATGCTTGGACCAAATATGATGCTATCTTCACTTACGACTTCACATATCGGTAGCCGAGCTCTTACGCTGATAGAGAGGTAGCTGATTGAGATGTTGGCTTCGTGAATGTCGTGGAAGAAATATGAGATATAGCCCCAATATGGGTGCGCCATCATCCAACGACCTGCCTCGGAAGTCCCTGCGTCTTATCGCTGAGCTGGAGTCGGCTTCCATGCCTGATCAAAAGAAGAAGCCCACCAGGCAACGCAAGGTCATGCTGAAGCTCCAGATGAAGATGGCCGTGCAAGCGTCCGACATGGAGCGTGTTTCCTTTTCCATAGACTTTAAAGTGTTCTCAAACAGGAGATCTAGGGTTCGTCAAAGTTCTTATCAATGACATATGTGATGCTGACTTGCCCAAGCAAGTATCGCAACCCGATACTACGAGCTGTCATTATAGGTGTCGAAAACACGAATAGCTTCTACCTTCTATGTTGTCCGTTCTCGGTCCCCGAGTTCCCGTTTACTGTTACCAACCTCGAGTCCTTTCCTTGCAAGCAGTAGAGAAACCCTTGCAGAGGGAGGCCATTCAACTCAACGATCTCTGGACCTTGATAGCCCATTACGACCAGCTCTTCCATTGAGCAGATTATTTCTTCTAGATAAAATACCCAAGAGACATAAAACAACATCAGGGATGTGCTATCCAACCCTTTCACGGCCTTGTGGTCATCAAGATTAGACAACCAAACCATGGATGCCATATAGAGCGCCTCGTCACACTCCATGTAGTCCGCTATAACCGCGATCTTGACAAAGAGCTCAAGATCTATCTTCACGGGCACATGATTGTATTGACCTTGAATAGCGCTGACGGTGATGCCCAGCGCTACAGCATCCCAACCATAGTCTGTTGCTTCTAGGACGGATCCGTCGGACGGGCTCAAAAATACAGGGCCGCAAAAGAACTCGAGTATGTACTGGTCGACCTTGATCTCTAATCGGAAGCCCTTCTTTTCTTCCTCCTTGGGAGATTCTTTGCCGAAGAAAAGGCGATTCCAACCACGTACACTTCCTAATTCGGCTTCTGATACAGGACAAGGATCTGACTCTACCTCTAGCTCTACCACAGATCGGGCTTCTCCAGAGTCAGATAGTAGTTCGCCTGGGACAACATCTTCGTTCTTGATGTTGTCTGCCTCAGCTTCTTGGTCTTCTTCATCGTCGCCGACCTCCGGCGAGGGGCGGGGAATTGTTTTGACAATAGGGATGACTTCTCTAGCAAACGAAGTTTGTAGCCCAATCTTGAAACGACCGAAAAAGAACCGGTCGCTTCCAATGACCTTCATACTAGTAGAAAACAGAAGCGGTTCTTTGAATGTGATAATTCGATGTCGGAGAAGGAAGAGAGGGGAGAGGATGAAATGTTGGGTGATTTGAGACGAGAGAAAGGCGGCTTCATTGATGTCCTTAAATGGTTTGTATCTATAAGACTTGACCTTTGAAAAGATCATTCAAAAGGTACAGTACAAGCTTTTCAGGGCGAGAGAGTCCGATAACATGCTTGAACCCGAAAACAAGGCTGCCAACAAACAGCGTATATGCATGGCTGAAACAACCGCACCGTTTGACTCTTGTACCACACGCAACGACCCAGCCAATAATCCATCGTTATTCGCTGGAGAGTAAGTGAGACTTGCATATATCTGGTGGATCGCGGGTAATGGCACTACGCAACTTCAGCACGAGAGTCATGTTTGACGCAGACGGAAGAGAAAGGATGATAAAACTTTGTGTTTAAAATTGATCAAACGAAATCTATAATAATAAAACAACATCTAGGAACCAGTGACCTTGATCGTAGAAGCCACACTCGGCACTCCATTCTTATCCATGACAAACAACATCCAATATCCCGGCAGCGCAACGCCAGGATCACTAGGCACCTGGAACGAATACGAATTCTTCCCCGCGTTAGCCAACGTCAACGGAATACGCCGTTGATCAGTGTTAACAGTGTGCGTAGCCGTTCCGTACCGCACCAGCGAAGCCTGCACGATAGCTCCGCCCGTTTGAACAGTGACTGTTCCTCCGACCTTGACAGAAGACACAGACACAGAAGTGATCTTGGGGCGAGTAGCCAACTTGCCCTTTGAGTCGTACAGATAGGGAGGAGTGTAGAGTTGAGCGTCGAAGTGGTTGGTATCACATCCGCCGCAGAGACCACCGCCGCCGTTGAAGACTCGTCCGTCGGGGAGGAGGAGGGCGATGCTGTGATATACCCTTACGATATTGTTGGGCTTCATGAGCTCAAAGCTATCCTTATCAGGATAGTACATCTCGGGTTGCAGTTGGGGCGTTGAGTCTTCAAACGGGATGGCGTATTGCTGGCCGCCTGTGATAAAGACGTTGCCGTTGGGTAGAACAACAGAACTGTGGAAGACACGAGGGAAGAAGAGCCCCTCGCTAGCGTAAGCAACAGAAGCGTTTGTACCAGGGTTTCCGACAGTGATGATGTAGGCATCAGTAGTAGCGTCCGAGTCTTGATAATTCGGAGTTCCACCGTGAGTTAGGATCTTGCCCTTGACGGCGTCAAACATGATGGCGTTACCACACATAGCATCAGGCGCAACACCACGATCAGAGGCCCTCTGCCCCGCAGTCTTAACATCGCCATTCTTCTTCTCAGTGTAGTACCAGTTCATGTTCTTACTCGGCCCAGCCTGGAACACAGTGCCGCTCTTCCACCCAAACAGCCAAGCGTGGTTATCAGAGCGGAACAAGCCTTGCGCATCATCCGTGAGCATCTTCTGAACATCAGCCTTGTTGAGAAGCGTCCAGGTCTTCTTCTTTGGATCGTACACTTCCCCGTTCTTGAAATTCGAGCCGCCGCTCCAGGATCCTCCGATGGTAAAGACTTTGCCCGTAGAGGTCGTGGCGGATGATTGATACCCGCGTGCGACTTGCATGTTGGGCCCGGATACCCACGCTTGCTGGACGGGATCGAAGAGGCTTGTGCGCTCGGCGTTGTTGCCGCCCGTGACGACGAGTTGGCCATTCCCGTCGAGGGAAATGCCCGGGCAGAACATGTCGTGGTTTGTCTCTGTGACTTGACGCTCTGCGACTTGGCCTGTTGCTGGGTCCCATGTTGAAGTGAGAGTCAAGCCACCGGGACCACCGGACATAGTATCTCTAGCCCAGGATGACCAGACGAGGACTTTGCCCGTGTTGGGATCAACGGTTCCGGCGACGGGGATGATGGGGAAGTTGATGGTAGGACCCCAAGCGCCCTGGGATGCTTGAGGGGGGACGTAGTCGTTTGCTTGGAAGACATTGAGTTCTGCAATACTTGTCCAGGCATTGCCATTTGCTTCAGTGAGGGCAACAAGCTTGACAAACCGTGCAGGCTGCGTATCGAAATTGGCATACTTGACAGTCCCGTCACTATACCAATTCCCATACGCCACAGGCAGACCCCAAGTCTTGCCATCTTTGCTCAAGAAGACCTGATGCTGCGCAATATACCCATTCTGCGAGCCATCCTGTCTCGGCAGCATAGAAATACCATTGACGTAGTAGCTCTTCTTCATATCAACAGTGATACTATGCGGCGGCGCAGGCTCACTGCCCTCCCACTGGGTATGCCACATAGTATCGCCGTTCCCATCGATAGCATTCTTGCAATCATCCCCCTCGTGAACGCTATCACACGTCACTGACCACTTTTTGCGGTCGATCGCGGCGCTGTTGAAGGGCGCGGCTGCACGGAGACTCAGTATACGTTCACTTGCACCTCTCTTGAGGAGGGAGGATGAGGAAAGGGGACGGACCTTTTCTGCGTTGAGTTGGGGACGGGGCTTCACGCGTGAGCTGAACTTGTTGTTGAGGGTGCTGGCTCTGGGGGGGATTGCTTGGATGTAGCCCTTGTTCAGCTTGGGGACATCGAAGGAGGGACTGTAGCCGGGGCCGTTTTTGCCGCCGCCTTTAGTGCTGTCTGCATCAAAGGTTTTGCCGGATTGATGGGTAATGAAGGATTTCTTTGAGGCCTTGGACTTGGACCTTGAGCTCTTCTTGGGACTCTTCTTGGAGTCCTCGGCTTTAGCTCGTGACTTGCCAGTATCGTCATCACCAGTGTGCTTTCCAGAGCTTCCCTTCTTGGGAGCTGCAGTAGCAGTTGGTGATGCTGATGATCGAGTCTTGGAGTCATTCACTCTGGTGCGAGACTTGGTAGCATCATCATCTCCGTTATGTCTACCACCGTCATCTTTGCCCTTCCCCTTTCCTTTTCCCCTGCCTTTGCCCTTGTCATCACCCGTAGACGAGCTGGTAGGGGCTGCTGTGCTTGTAGCAGTAACAGGCACTGAATCTGTTGCACTGCTGGAAGATGTGTTTGGTGAATCCTCAGGATTCTTGCGAGACTTTGTAGCATCGTCATTGCCGCTGTGTCGTCCCTTGTCATCTTTTCCCTTGCCCTTTTGCTTGTGGCCACCAGAGCTGGAGTCATCGTCTCCTCCATGCTTGGTTACACTCGCGGTATCTTTCGATTTTGACTTGGCCTTGGGAGCAACTTCTGGCTTGTCGACAGGAGCTGGGCCGAAGCGAACATAAGTGGGTTGCATGAATGGCTCGGCATACACCACCTGTTGAATATCATCTGAAGAATCTGAAGGCGTGTCGTCAGATGGGCTCGATGGAGTAGCATCAGATGGCTCCGTGGGCGTATAATCAGAGTCATCTGTAGACTCATCATCGGAGCCAAAAGTCTGCTCAACTCGTTCAACTCTTCGCGACAAAGCAGAAGCAGGAAATCCACTCTTTGGCTTTGCATTTCCAAATACAGGGAGTACAGAATTCAGATTTGTCTTTGATCCTGCCGCAGTCTTTGAAGCATCCGTTGTGTCATCTGAGTCAGGCCGAGGAAGTGCATAGCCACCCTTGGGAGCTGAGAAGACGGGTAGTACCACAGCATCAGCGACGCCCAGGCATAGCGTCAAGGCATAAACAACCTTCATTTTGTGTGATGTTTAAAAAAAAAGGAGTGAATAAGTTGGTGACAATGCTTTGTCTAGGTGAATCTTGTCAAGGAGAGGAAACAAAGAGCAGAACAAGAAAACTTACACGACATTGTCAAAACATTTTATAAAAGAAGCCTCACGTACGAGGGTAAAGTGTATTAGTGAAGCTATACTGAATGCAGGAACATATAGAACCGTCGGGACCTTGCAGGAGGCTAAACCTTACCAAGAACGTGGTGGTTCCAGGAACCCGGAGGAATGTTGGTGTCTCCATCTTCACGGCCTGGACCATTGCATATCATTCCTATCACAAAATGACTTATACCAAGATCGGCAAGGGTCTCGGGCAAGGAAAGCTTAACTATATGCTTGGGACCCCATGTCTTTTAATTGTTTTAGCTTTATCCATGTTCTCGGTCTCAAGTTTCCTGGTTCTACCCGAATACTTCAACGCGTTTTGTATAGTTCACTGTCTAGACCTTCTAGACACCAGGCCGGCCGCCGGACTTGATTACTCAAGCTTGGAGTGGCCTTAGTTGCATTCTTGAGTGTTGGGCTTTGACAAATGGAATGAGGTGGACTTCTCTGTCGTGAAGGGTCCAAACCGCCGGTAAGCGATCGACGAAATATTCCGCCTCTTCTATACTGTTTTATCCAACGATGATCGTTTTCAAGGACCATCGTTATTTTCTTCCCATGTTAGTACGCAGAGTCCAACGGCGACACCGAATATCTGGTATGATGGGCGATGGCTTCAGAGGATCCTGATGCTTGGGGACAGGTGGAAGCTTGAATACCGGCTGCCGAATGCGCACATCACTATCTAGAAATCCTGTTTTCGTGTAAAACTTATACCTTTAAGTCTGCAATTCTTATTCAGCTATTGGGTGCTCAAGATCCGTGATGTGCTGTTGAGTCACATGGACATGCAACCATCACTTGTCTTGCTATCCAGAACCACAGCTCCATGTTCTTTGTCAGAGCTCGAGCTCTAGACAAGTAATGAATTCAACTAAAATCAGCTGCTAACTTGGTAGCTTCGCTAATGACTCCTTCTGAGTGGGCAACACAATCGAATGAAGGTTTTAGACGGCTACTAGATCCCATACGCAGATGACGGGTTCCCCTTTAGCCCCGGGACTAGCCATCAGCTAACTAGCATGCTTTCATCAACTTGACAGCTCCTATTCCTAATCCGATGAAGTGAGAGTCCGAGCGTTGGTAAGACCAGCACTGGGCTTAGTACCAGGCTGCTGGTTTGGGAGCTACGGGATATAACATAGCGAGAACACGCGCGCGCTCCGGGAACCCCAGTCCAGGTGAATGGGACTTGCATGGGGGCTTAACGCAATGGTAGTCACGGGGCACTCCAAGGCTATATCAGAAGTAGAATAGAGGAAGATGTTGTTGAGAGTCATGTTTAGGGTTCAGCTTCTCTTCAACGAATCGTGACAGCCACTGAGTGCTTCTTGGCAGTGCTCGTCAAATGGGCTCACTTGCACGAAGCCATAACGAAAGGCAATATAAGTGTATAGCATTCCAAACTTAGGTAAGTTGCTCCGGGTGCTGTCGATGAGGTTTTACTCCGTTGGAGTTCCACAGCCAGTTCTCTTCAGTAGTCGAGTACGACTGTGCTTCTCTATTGTTGACCAAATCTGCGAAACTCGAGATAATCACCTTTCAAGACCATCAAAATTCTTTGAACTTGTAGAGACGTATCTACTCTGCGGTCTATCTACTCTACTCTGGCTGAAGTAACTGAGAGGTCTTCAGATCAGCCTACTTTCCTACTGACTCGCCATCAACTGGCATAAGGCTGTAAGCCGCAAACTTCGACGCCATTATCGTCCTTTCTGTCCAATGATCTTACAAATCGCATATCACCTCAATATACTCCTTGGTATGTGGGAACACATTCGGATCTTTCATTAAACCCCGAAGCTAACGTCGATCTCTCCACAAGTCTATCTCGCCAAGAGTCTCCAAACTCCACCAACAATCCCATACCATACCCTCCTCATCTCAGATGCCGTATATCCTTTCATGACTCTCAGGGCCTAGTCAATTCCATCAGGGCACTCGCACTTATTATGCTCACATTCACAAATCTCCTCGTCCGTATCCTCCCACGCACTATCGTCCTCATCCTCGTCTTCCCACTGCTCATCGCTAGAAACCTCCAACCCCTGTTCACTCATAATATCCTTCACCTTCATAGCCGCCATCCTGCAGTCATCATCAACCTCATACCTGTACCCATACATATACATGAACTCCTTGGCATCACCCCACACTTGATTCACAAAACCGTTCTGTGCGAAGGAAAACACCCAGCCGCAGTTTAACGCTTCACGGAATCTCGTATGAAGGTCAAAGTGATACTGGAGCGGGTTCCTCAACCACCGCGCGCGGTGTTTTCCTCTCAAAATTTTGACAACTTTACGAGTCTTGCGACTCCCAGCGTCCGCAGGGTGTTCCATGTCATGACGAAATTTAGCCCTCTCGACCTCTCCGTCGAAATTTATGCCCTCGTCCCTGAGCCACTGCAACTCTTCCTCCGACCAGGGCTGTTCCCCAATCTTGACAGACGGACATCGAGTTGATCTATACCTCTCAAAGCGGTGTCTCTCGTCAACTGGCCACTTCACCTGTATGTTATGTTTGAAGAATGGTAAGTCGTATCTGATGCGCTGGGGAAATGCCGATCTCTCCATTATCTCCCGATCCAATGGTGGCCTCCATAGCCTGACTTCGATCTGCTGCATGGAGTTATTGTTTTCCCGGAAGTATGCGACTCGTGATCCCGTACTGTTGCGTATCTCCCCTTCGCACCTGTTCCTACTGGGGCCAACTTCGACCACGTAACCATCATCTGCGATGTTTCCTCCGATGACATTGCAGATGTAGTTTGGCGCAAAGATGACGTTCTTCAGTACAAGCTCGCTCGTGTTCGGTCTCCCACGTCCCCGGGGAGAGCGCTTAGTTTTGAGTATGACGGTACCGACACCGTGAGCCCAAGTGTAGTCCTCCGGGTTTAATTCCAATCCATGGTTTGTAAAACTGACTGCGTCACTCCACGGCTTATCAGGTGTATGGTAGACGATGCTGCTGAAAGCCATGTAATCATCCTCAAACCATTCCCGGTCCCTAGTGATGCTAGGATGAACAATCAGCAGCTACTTACCCTACTCCTCGCGAGATCAAACTTACTGAACATTTGACTCGGGCGAATATACCCAAGAGGAACAGAGTTTGTCATTCTCATGTGTTCGTCTTCGATGACATGACTGGAAGCGTTTAATGCGGTCATAAGGGTACATGTTGATTGATGGGATGACTACAAAATCGGAAAATCCAGGACGTGGAGAGTGAACGAGGTGAGCCGAGAGCAAGGAACTCGAGACTTAAAAAGAGTATTTAAATAAACTCAGCAAAGATTCCTTTAAACTTGGGCTAAATTTACCTATCTACTTTTACTAATTCAGGTCAAATGGAAGTTCCCGAGGGTCAGGATTGTCGATCATGGCGCTAAAGTACAGTATCACGACGAGTCAAGTTATGTCATAGCACAAGCCAAAGCGCAAGGTATGACGCGCATGAGCATTGTGAAGCAAGTGCATTCCACGTGAAATAAGCCATGGTCGATCAATGTATGTAATAATGTCAAATATACAATAGTTCAACTCCTCGCGCCAAAGGGTATCAGCGTGCCATGCCATGCTAAGCCAGCCACTTGGGCGCCAAACCACAATATATATCATGTCCATCCAAATATCGCTCGCTATAATATGTAGATGTTCCAAAATTGCGTATGCAAACGTATAAGTGTCATGTAGATCTTTGCATCATTTACCTGAAGAATCACCGCCTTTCAGTAGTCCAACCTGTCTGTCATGTTCACTTCTCAACTGCTTCTCGCCAGTCGGCACAAGAGTCTTCTCTTCAAGCCCCGCGTCAAACGCGGGATCGCCGGCGCGGAACTTTTCGCGAATGCCTTCTATGCCTGTTGGAGCTATTGGTAACGGTGACTCGGAAGCTCGGATGGCGTCTTCTGGCCAAAGAATTCGGTTTGCTTCCTCGACCGTGAGAGGAGGCTCGTCGATTGGGGTCATGGGTGGTGCTGTGGTTGGAGGCGGTGGTGGGTCAAATACGGCCTGCCGAGGGGTCGTCGGAGATCCGATGCCAGTGGATCTTGATGTGGGTGTCCCGGTCCGGGCCCGTGGTGTCCGTGCGGGGCTATCCGTGATCCGCACAGGGTCTGACGAACCCTGGTAATCACGGCCCCGGGTGGTTGTGCTTGTAGTAGCAGCTGATCTTGGAAGGGATGGAGTCACTGAAGTTGAGTAAAGACTATCACTGTCCGAGTCGGAGTCTGTGTAGTCTCCTTCAGTTTCAACAACACTGTGAAGAGTGATGCCGTCTGCAGTATCCGCTGGTGTGCGCTTCAACACTTCCGATTCATCTCGAAGAACCTTCTCTTCATTGGTGGTAGGGCCGATTGGTATGTGGCTGCGAGTTGCTGTTCGTTTGCGATCCATGCGAAGGATGTTTCTCATTAGATACAGCTCATGCTTCTTGTAGGTCTCGTAGTATGCGCGGTTGATCATGGCTGCTGTGTGAAGATCGTCGATTTCATCCAGCTGACATAAGATACGGAGACGAACAATCTCGGGGAACTCGGTAGCAACGCTGTAGTTGGGATCAGGTGCCGCCATCCGGTCAAGGCCTTCGTTGAGCTGGGTTTGAGGTTCTCGTTCTCTGTGTTTCGACAGTCCCCAGCCATGGCTCTTCCCACTGATATCAAAGAGCGTCAAGCCCAGCACACTGTTGTATATATCGCTGATAGCAGAGCGGAACATTGGCCCAGGATCACAAACGCCTCGATGGACGGGTGTTGGTGGCGCGGGAATCCTTCTTAAAGCATCCACGATCTGCGCCAAACTCTTCGACTGTGGCTGTGTCCTGGGTAAGTGAGACAAAACATCTGGCGCCATGATATGAGGCAGAAGGTTCATCTCATTGTAAAGTAGCATCAGCCATCCGAGGTTCGTGGCGTCACACCAATGACTGCCCTTGGGACATCTTGGTGAACTCGTCAGCATCGTCGGTGGTAGGCTGTCCGAGGAAAAGCTGGCTCGTGTATCCAGTGAAAGCTCTTCCGAGCCTTCCAACGTATTGTGTGTTGGTTCCCGCATGTATTCTCGGATAGTACTGACGCAACACTCGTGAATTTGTGCCATCTTTGCGCAACGAACAGCCCAAATTTTATCCTTAATTTTCTGTGGCCAGGGCTTAGCTAACAACTCTTTCTCATCCACAAGGTTCAGAATCGTAGTCTTCGACATGCGCGAAAACAGTCGACGGAGTCCAAACGCGTAGCTGATGACCAAGAGCCCATCAGGCATATCATCAGCACCCTTGTGCATCCATTGTGGCAGCCATCGATGTTCAACGATGAGTTCTAGAGGGGAGGTACTCTTGTATCGCATGCAACACTCAGCAATAGCAACAAACTGCTCGAATTCGATCTCTCGTGGAACCATTTCGTTATGCATGTGTGCTGCGTGTAATAGAATTTCCAGAGAACCCAGGTGGTTCAACTCAATCTGCGGCATGCGGTAAAGTTTAGCTTCGGAGCCATCCTTGCAGAAATATTTTGTTGAGGATAACGGGAGCAGTGTCGAGATATCGTCATCATCGTAGAGATGGAGACTGCTAGAGTGCCCTGCAAACATGCGCGCAAAGATAGGTGACGTCTCAGCGAGCATGTAAGACGAGACTCGAAAACGTAGTGCCGGATCACTGTGGGTACATCCAGGCGCATTGTTGGCGAACTCTAGTATAGCATCGCCGCGCTGTGAGATTGCAAACTCTTTGATGGTCCGGTCAGGTGAGATGCCTGACTCTCCTGTTTGCAGAAGCTGTCGGATCTCGTTCAACTCCTGTTTGATTCTCTCGTAATCGTAAAAGCGCATTTCATACTTTGGAAACTACAATTTGTCAGCTGTCGTCTCTTGCATATCTGACCAGGACCACACACGAATTGGGGATCTGCCGACATGACCCGGGTTACACTGGCATTGCGCATTCGCTGCACAGCCTCCTTTCGAAAACGCTTATTCGTGAACAGGGCTTCCACCTGTTCCGGCGTTGCATCGCGCTCGTTGTTCTTGTAGGTCTCAATTAGACTTGTCCGGCAAGCATCGGCCAGGGACTCGAGGTAGTTCTTCCAGTCGCGCACAGAGGACAGCCAGGCATCAGTCTGGTGTAAACTCTTTCCAACGCTCCCAGAGACAACCTCAGCAAGACTTCTTCCACTGAAAGAACTCCTTGTATCGTAAATCTGGCCAGGACTTTGAGGGGACTCGACGGTTGAGTCACGACGGGGGAGGTCACCACCATTACGAGAACCGCGACCGAGTTCTTCTGTGAGAATATGTCTGCAGAGCGTAGCACATTGCTCCTTGTATTTTGTGAAGTCTTTGTAGGCTGAGTCGACGTGGTTTGGCGTGGTTGGAAAGTTACGAGGCATCCGCTGAAGAATGGTTTGTAGTTGTCGGATATGAGTTTCTTGGCTTTCTAAAGGATTCGCAGAGTGGCTATCTGGAGATCTGAGATGAAGGTCGAGGTCGGAGGTACTTGTTTCGGGGGCATGTTGACTGATTATTTTGATCTATACCAGTTCGTCAGTATGAGTCCTCTAGTCATGAACTTGACTAGCATACCCCTCGTCTCGGGATCTTGTTGATCAATGACTTCCATTGTCGGCCTCCTCCGGGCGGAGGGCCATCGCTGGAGGTTCTTGAGACCATATCGACCCTCATGGATAGATTGGATTGTTTGTCGCCGGAGGGAACGGAATTACGGAGGGAGCGCGTCAGGCCGCGATGAGGAGCGCAGCGTCAATGCCAGCGCCTGACCACAGCATTGTAGTCACAGCGTGGCAAAGAGATGCCTCGCTGGAGGGTAGCGTATGGGGGTTTGTGGTGTATTCGAGATGCGGATTAGGTCTCTAACTGTTTCGTGTATGTAGAGTCCAAGTCGTTGTTGGATCGTCCGTACGGCCGGGGTTGTCGGATCTCTGGTGCGACGTTGGTGGAGGGTTCCAGACGGCTGGAACTGGTATTGCCACGTCCAGACCAAATTCCTCTGGGAAGATTAGGCGCGCGAAGGCGTAGTGACGAGTCAAGTGAAGGCTGTATCTATCGACAGCAACAGCGAGGTCTCGAAAGTCGGTAATTTAGGTCGTCAGTCACTGTCGTCGTCTTGAGATCAGAGTCAATGCAAGGTCAAGGTCGGGACCCGGGGAGTCATTGACAGAAAGTGGAGGGAGGACGCTTGGGTCTTAAAGGTGGGTTTAGGACTCTCCCTCAGCCTCTGGCTCTGCTCGAACGGAGTCTGGGGGTTCTGACGAAGCTGGGGTTGAAAACTGGGGCAATCACAACTTGGCGTCTGGGCCTTTATTAGCGGGCGCCCATAAACTCTTAGTTTGTCTTGTGCAACAGTGATGAAGAGAGGGGGCCGCAAAACGAATGCGAGTCTGTGAGAAGACGGTGAGAAGAGGTAATAAAAAAAACAAATGTTGATTTGAGTTGGGGAAGAACTGCTTCATGAGATTGGCACAGTACGGACCGTTCCGATAGAGGCAGATGAATTGAGTTGAGCAACGGTAAGAGGCGTTAGACAGAAGAAAGTATCCATGATACGGTACTTGCCTGCAGAAATTACACGGTTAATAACTGATGAATTAGCATGACATTTAGGGGAATGCAATGCCTGCTTGTTCAGTGGATCTCTATCCCCAGCAAGTTCGTTGCTGCATCTGGCGCAAAAAGGTAAGATGCATTGCGGGGGAGGAGTCTCAGAAACTTACTCACTCTCAATCTTATCGCGGTACAGGACTCATCAAGGACTCATCAGTCGACTATGAGATGAACAATCTCTTGTATATCGGAGACTGAGCTGCCTTGAAATACTTCTACAAGTCCACCAGCTTGTCTCTTACCTACTATTTATAAACACAATTTGACCAACTCCTAATACTTCCTGTATAACAGCATGTGATGTGAAGGTCCACAGCATCGTACGTAGCCCAGGCAAGGCAAAGGACTTCTCAACCATATCCGCTCAAATTTTCCGTCATAGAGCAATCACAAGCTCGTGTTATCAATGAATACGATATTCCCTGTTTGAATTCTATATCAGCACATAATTTCTCTCCGTGTCAGCTTTTCAGCAGAGCAGGCATCAGAGGCTGCATACATGAAACATGTACGTACGGTACATGCATCGTATTCCAGGCAACGTTTAACGGTCAGAGCCATCAATAGGCGTTGAAAGCATAACAAGCCATTTGATAACTGCCTCACTTATGTGATGATATCATTTCTGTAGCATAATATGCCCGACTACCATTGATGGGGGGTCAGCTGAGGGTGACAAAATAAGCTCAGTAATGACTCCCCAAAACTTAGGCCCCAAAATGTCTAAATCTTTTCATCATTTAGGATAAAAGTCCTAAACTGTTTTGTCTCCCCTGGCTGCTGCATGGCAAGCAAGCTCATCTTGGTATCCTGCGCAGCTGATGCATTTATTCAGTGGACACCTTTTATTTCTCGGAACCCGATAATGATTATATGTCAATACATGACTTGCCTTGTAAGCTGTTGCCGATCCTGCGTGGGTTCAGAGAGGGATAAAGCTGTAGTCAAAGGCTGATGAACTTTATCGACGCTGACTGGTAAAGGTCTTGAGGCATTCGAATAATATTCTTAAAGTAACAATTCATAAGAAATTGTAATTTATCAATGGTAAAAGTCAATTGATGTCGTTGTCATTCATAGAATCTCGTTATCTTCCTCCTCACCCTATACTCACCCACTCACTCCCCCTCAAGCCTTTTCACCAAACACAAAAACAACTCTATCCCTCCCCTTATCACCCCAACCCTCCTCAACATCCTCAATCCTATACTTCTTCAACCCCTCATCTCCCAATCCCACAAGAACCTTCAACATTCCCTCCGTCTCAACCCCCAGCTCCCTCGGATCCCACGCTCCCGGCCCCGAGCCCCGCACCGTGACATCTCTCCTCCTCAGCCCCATCGCCGAAATATCGCCTATATCACCCGCCATAGACCCAATGTTGATCCACGTAATAGGGTTCTTAGCACTAGCTGTGCTGGGACTCAACAGGAACGCATTTGGCCACGGTCCGTAGAGGAAGTCAAGAACAATGTCTGCGTCTGCTGCGGCGGAAAAGTCTGTGGCGTTGGGTTCTTGAAGAACAACGCTGGCGTCGAGATCGAGCTTTGACAACGCGTCTTTGTTGCGGGCTGCGCCTACGATGGTCGTAGCACCGAGGTGACGAGCTACTTTGATAGCGATCTTTCCACTGGCGCTGGTTACGCCGTTGATGAAGACCTTGTAAGGTTTGCCCTCCTTTCCAGTCCAATCAACTCGCTTCCGCAGCGCCATCCAGCTCGCCATGACGGGGTTGACCATAGCAGCTGCGACAACAGGGTCTACGCCCTCGGGAAGCTCAACGATGTTGTGAGTTGGCGCATTGACAATCTCGGCGTAACTGCCCTGCTTTGTACCAAGGAGCGAGAAGTAGACTTTCTTGCCGGTTGAGACATTGATGCCAACGCCATCGACACCGGGAACGTGGGGGAGTTCAGTAGCAGTGTAGTGTTTACCCGCTGCGCGTGTGCGGACGAGCTGGTGAAGACCTGCAGCGAGGACTTTGATCTCTGTCTCGTTGCCTTGAACTGGAGCTGCAGGAGGGGGGACTTTAATGGACTTGGGAGGTTGACCCCATTCCGTGACTTCAGCTGAAAGCATGCTCATTGTGATAGTGTGTGCGTGAACAAACAAAACTCTCCTGTGATCAAAACAGAGTCTGAGATATGAGAACAAGTGTGAGGAACACAATGACCTTGGAGTGGAATCATACCGACGTCTTTATACTTCAACTTACACACCGGATCTATCGAACGGCAACTAACGGAACCAATGTGTCAGCGCTATTTCAGCCTCTCAAAGACAACCATGGCCCTTAGTAATGAAACCCCTCTATTGATAAGCTCTCGGGAGTCAACAAAATTACCGCGCGAGAAGCTGCAGGATATTGGATAATACATCATGTAATCGTGCCTTGCGTCTCAGATTGACGGAACTTCGGCATCGTCCCCACCGATTTTTGGCGGTTAAACGGAACGGAAAGGGCGAGAAATCGTAGAGTAGTCCGAGTTATTATCTGATCCGGAGATCATCACCGCGGAGCTCCGAGTGGAGACCGCGGGGATGGCAAATGCTTCATCATCGCTACCCTTTGGTTTGATCTGCAGAGTATTAGTATGGGCCGGTCTTCGCAATTCAAGAAACTAATATGCATTAAAACTTTCATTTATCTCTTTTCTGTGCTTCGTTACATCTGCCCATGCTTTTTACTGACAACCATCTAAAAAAAACCGCTTGACCCTTCTTTGCCCATGCAGCCTGTAAGGATATGAACCGCTGTCCTGCCCCCCCGAAGATGGACTTGTCTTAAATGCAATTGCAGCTGTGTATATAAAACGCCTCCTCCCAACCGGCCATGTGTAGAAAGACGCCAACGCCTCTTCGTTTCCATGTGTGCTTGCAACCAACCAACCGACCGACCAGCCAACCAACCATCCATCCATCTTCACTCTCATCCTCATCTAGCCAGCGGATCCGGCTTTGTTGTCCTTCTGCTCTTCCATGCCGCTCCCCGACGTTGCCAATCTGTATGTCAAGTCCGCAGACCGCTGCGTTATAAATGATATGAGTAACACCGTTGGACATCAATCGTACACCCTTGCTACATATGTCAATATCTGGAAACCATCCAGAATAATCTCCAATGTGCCAGCTTTCCCCCTCATGCTTTTAGGCTTTTCAAGTCATCGTGAATCGTTGATTGCGTGTCAACATTGCAAGTTGCCTTATCCAAAATGACAAACTGCCGGTTAAGATCAAGGTCCTGATTTACAGGCTTATCCCCAAAGAGACTCGTCAAGGGGACTGTCGACATGTCTCGTCACTTCTCAGATCGAGACTGTCGGTTAACCACCCTTTCGTTCCGACTCGTGCTTGGGGGGCTGCTCGCCATTTCCTTGTTGTCCGTTGTTGTTGTTGGCGCCCTTCTTCTTTCCTTTGCCTGCTTTTTGCCAACCACCGTCGGTCTCACTTCTAGCTCCACGAACGTGGCCGTTTTCCCGGGCTCCATTGACCTTCTGAGAACCCGACTTCTGGTTCTTCTGAGATTTTGTACCCTCCTGAGGCTCTTGAGCTCGCTCTTCGGTTTTCTGGCTGGACTTTGGTCCATCTCCTCGTCCTGTTTTAGGACTGTTCTGCTTTTCTGACTTCCAAGGTCCATCCTTTCGAAGGACCGTGGGAGAAGGAGTGCGATTCTCGTAAACTGGTGAAAGATGAGCAAAGTCTTGACCAACTGGTGGTCTGTTGATACGGTTCTCAGCAATGGCAAGGTCAAGAGGAGCAATCATGCCATTCTGCTGACGCGACATCAGGCGCTGGCGTGTCGAAGGGGATAACCGAGAGTTTGCTGCCACCATCGGATCCTGTACGATATGAGGACTTGCCATGTAGTAAGCGCTCATCATCGCGATACGGTCGCGGAATGATGGATCGTCTGCCGTGGATGGAGCTGCAGCCACCATTGGCGCAGCGGAACTATTAGCCACTACAGGAACTGGGTTGTAGGCACCTTGTTGGTTCATGGCTCCTTCAGGTACAGCCTGCGGCATGATGGGTCCATCAACAGGAAAGCTGGGAACACCATTTGAGCCGTGAATCTGCAAGGGGTTCTCAAGGCTGGTCGACTCATCCGATGTAGTGCTACCTGTTCCCGAAGGTGGTTGGCGTGGGCTCTGGGTGACGCTTGTCTTGAGGCTGGATCCATTAACAACCAATGGGCGCGAAAGGTTCTTGTTTTGACCCCCAGGGAAAGGTCCCTGTGCCAAAGGTGCCGATGATGCATTGGATGAGAAATTTCGTGCATGGCCTAAAGGCGAAGGCGATCGGGATGTCCTCTTCATTCGGCGGTCGAGAATTGTCTGAGGAAGTTGATCTGTCGAGAGTCGTCGTCGCCCTGGGCTCTGACCGGAGACATCCCCGAAAGCAAGACCATTCGTCACAGCTTGTGGCTGAGGCTGCTTGCTCGGACTTGGGCTTTCCGACAAATAGACAGAGTATTTACCCTCTTCCGATTGTGGGGAGTCCGTGTGTGCCTTGGGGGTCTCGTCGAATTCTGTATCATCAGACATGAAGCTTGGGATTGGGTTGCCGTTGACACCTCGAGAATGGCTTGGACCATTGTAGGATTGGGCACCGAAATAACCAGGAGCTGCTTGTGCTGTAGATGGAGATCGAGAAGCGGGCTGCGAATGTGAACGAAGAGCACTATTGGATCCTTGGACACCTGTTTCATTACTTATACCATTTCGCTGAAGCGGGCGACGAAAGTCTTGGGTAGCTCCCGAGGTACTAGCAGGAGACGAGGGATACGTTCCATAACTTGCGCCCGCTTGGGGGAAAAAGGGCGTGCCCAAAGTCATTCCATATAGAGCATACAAGTCCGGTCGAAGAGGAGCGCTGAGCGGCGGATTATCAAATGAATTTGTCCTGGAGCGATCTGATGTCTGTTGAGACTGCTGCTGGCCGGAGCCTGTACTTGTAGACATCCTCTGTTGTTGCTGCTGTTGACCCATCGCTTGAGCTTGAGCCTGAGCCTGAGCCTGGGCTTGATGCTGCATAAATGCTGGTGATTGACTGGCATACAAGAGTCGCATGTTCTCCTGGTGCAACGCCATTTGAGTCATGAGATCCTGCTGTGCATACTGAAACTGGAACTGTTGGTTTTGGTACCACTGTAGATCCTGCGCCATGTTGACCGGCTGCATAAACATATTGTTGTTGTTGGCGTCGAACTGTGGAACACCTGCAGATGCACGTCGATTAGAATTTCCGCCTCGGTAATTATTGTTATGTCTTCCGCCACGGTGGTTTCCACGACCTCCTCGGCCTGAATGTGTCTGCGAGGAGCTCCTAAGCAGAGCAGGTCGAGGTTGCGGCGCCGGTCGAGACCATACTCTTTCCTCCTCTTTAGGGAACACATATTGCTCGCATGCCTCCTCGAAGTTTGCCACCGAAATCAAGTCAAATGCTCGACGTAACTCCATATGTAAACCGCGAAAAGAATAGTCATCAGCGGTGTTTCCGAGGTTACGAGAAGTATTGAATGGCTCTTCCACACAGAGCTGGTTGTTGATCGCATAATGCCACTTCTTTTCGTGCTTCGTGATCAGTTTGCCCTGCCGCACCGAGAGAACGTGCTTATCGTAATCAAACTCGTGAGCGTAGAAGCGAAAAAACTGAAACAAAAGCTCCGCAGTAGATGACTTGTTCTTCTTTCCATAACCAGCCAGTTTGTCAATATCGTCCGCGAAGTCGGGGGTGGTACCGTCGGCTTTGGGTAACTTATGTGGCGACTGATGCAATGCAGGAAGAACGGGAGGGCTGCGAAGCTGCAGGAACGCAATAATCAGGCAGATCCATGTGTAGGAACTCAATGTGCCACCAAACGCTATCAAACCGTTAGACAAGTTCAAAGGGGTGGCAAAACAACATACCGGCATCATTGACTATTCTCCTCCGTGTCCAATATTTTATAATCATTGCAAGCTCTCGAACTCTCGGGTCAATGTCGATATATGCTCGAACCATGCGTGTATTTTCGAGCGCAAGGGTATTGTTGACATTCATATCGCAGGCGAGGCCCAGTTCAGGATCCCAAATCTTGACGATGGGCACCTTGGCGGCCGATATACAGACAACCTTCTCCATTCCCCCTGTTGATGTCAGTGTGTTGTTAGCGAATTGGGGAAAGATACATACGCTTTGCTAGGAGGTTGGCGATCATGCAGACATCCTCCAATTCGCGCCATGCGGTTGTGATGCAAATGTCCACTAGATAGGGTTAGTCCGTAAATCATGCAGATTGAGGGTGTGGACGTACCATCAGAATCATCCGAACAAAGAAGATTCCCAGAAGACCCAAAAAGATTCACGCGGATATCGTGGCCTGGCCATTCGTCGTTGAAGGTCTTTTCGAGCTTCGAGACTAATTTCTTGCGATTCTCCTCGACAGCAGCGGTGGGGAGTAATCGGTCGTAGACCTCTCTCATATCTGTCGCTAATTTTCGCTCCTCATCCTCGGTCAACTTGCTCTTGACCGTCCTCAAGTCCAGCTTTTCCAGACGGTCATTGCCGACCGAATATGGTATTCTCCTCCGAGAATTTATTTGAGCAGTCTCGTATTTGCAACTCGATATTCGCGGCGGTAAAGGCTGAAGCGAGGATAACGTGCTATGTGTCTCAGAATAAGCTGATCGTGGGGAATGGTTATTTGTCCCCGTGGGCGACGGCTCGCGGTCTTCAGAAAATTGACGAGCGTGCTGGTGAGGCGTCGAGGGCACTGAACTAGAGTGGGACTGAGCCGAAGGTGCGGACCGTCGGGGTAAATGCCTCGATGAGTCGGCGGCCTGCTTTGAAGACATTTTGGACGGAACCTCCTTGGAGGCGGCAACCGATCGACTCTTGTCTAAATTTTGATGTGACCTACTCCCATGGCCTCCAGCTGTGCTCCCCTTACCGGAGGCGTCTCTTAGCGACACCTTGCTAGAAGATCGCGACCGAGGCGCTGCCTGGATATGAGGAGCAGAGATGACGGGGGGGAGTGGCGGTGTCTGCAGGCCGCCGCCGCGGGATGGGGAGATGAGCTTATTGTAGTGGAGGAGTTGAGCGTGGTAGATGTTGGACTGTTGTGGGAGGAGAAAGGGGAGGAGATCGAGATGAGAATGGAATTGTGTGGCGGACGGGTCGGGGAAGAAGGAGCCCTCGACGGCGGAAGCGCTGTGAGTACTCGTCGCCGATGGTGTCGTCGGATTCGGTGTGCTCGATGATATCGTCGAGGAAGAAGTCCAAGGACTGGAAGGATAAGGATGTTGCGGTTCGGCCGTTGTGGTCTGGGCGTCCATATGGAGCAGCGAGCGAGCCCCGGGACGGTTCAAGTGATTGCGGGGACCGACGGCAGTATGCGTGACGACGTTTGGGTGCGTCTGGGCTCGTGGGGATCTCTCTTTGCTCGGTGGCGGCGAAAGCTGTGGAATATGGAAAATGGAGCAGCAGGAAAACGTCGTTGCGATTCTGAGCGCTGGAGAGGGTCTCAAGATCTCAGCATGCGATCCAATGCCGAACAAAGTCTATGGTGAAAGCCAGGGGGCGAATCTCAATCTGGTCGCTGAGAGGCGCTGTTCCTGGGTGGGAATAGCGAACGAGGCCGTGGAAATGCGAAGTTGTACGGAGCAAGAAAGTACTGTAAAACGAAGCGAAACGATAGCGTATACGACCGAAAGGCAATGGCGAACACAGAAAGGGGTGCCGAGTGCGAGTGCGAGTCGAGAAAGTTGAGGAATTGCAGTTGCAGTCGGTATAACAACAATTTCCCGGGGCGCGGGATAATGATGGAAATGTAGGATTCGAGAGATGGTGAACAGTACAGTGGACAGTGAGTGAACTATGGACGTGTCGGAGACGCTTGTGCTTGTGCCTGTGGGGGGGCTCTTTGCCAAAAGGGGGCCGCTCGGTGCGAGGGACGCCGGTTCACCTCGACTTGTCTCGTCGGGGGGCGAGGGCGAAACGATGGTGCTCGCTGTATTGGATCTGGGCGTAGAAAGGGGATCGGGTATGGCAGAACACAACAGGACCAGAGCAGCTCAGAGGACAAGAAGCGTAGTAGAGTTGATAGTAGAGAGAATCATGAAGAAAGAAAACAGAGACAAAGCAAGATTGGAAAATGCGGATGTGTATGGGAATGACAAGAGATGGCGTCTAGCGGGATAGACATGGGACATGGGCATGGACATGGAGAGCCCGTTTGGTTTAGTTTAAGTTTTAGTCTGAGGGAGAGAGATCAAATCAATCAATCGAGACAAAAAAGGCGAGAGAGAGAGACCTAGACACTGAGAAACTGAGAATGAACCGAGTCGAACTGAGGTGGTCCTTC
This sequence comes from Fusarium tupiense, assembly GCA_013364945.1. Taxonomy (NCBI): domain Eukaryota; kingdom Fungi; phylum Ascomycota; class Sordariomycetes; order Hypocreales; family Nectriaceae; genus Fusarium; species Fusarium tupiense. The sequence continues at coordinate 91,911 of JABEEO010000333.1, forward strand.
TGATCTGAGGGGGGACCTGACCTAACGATACCTCGTTACGGTAGTCGTTGTTATTGGGGACCTAGACACAGCACAGGCCTACTACAGGGCACACGGGGAGTTTTAGTTAGTGCACCAGGTACCCAGGGGATCTGAGGTGAGGGTGTAAGATACAGGTCGCACTGTACCTGGGACTCGGGTATTATTCCAATGTGCAGCTGTACTGTAAATAGTCCACACCTCCGAGAGCATAAGCTCACCTGCAGGTAAATGGACTTATTCAAGAATGAGCTGACCTAAGCCCTATTCACACTCTCGCCTTCACCATTTTGGACGATCTATCGAGGTGTATTTACGAACTAACCTTTGCGGCTGCTACTCGAGATTCACTGCACTCTTTAGGTAATCACAGTGCTGAGTACAGTGTTTCTCCAGCTGGCCCGCTGTCAACGCCAATTAGCCCGACACCTCACCGTCCGCCACAGCGAGCAGGCCTTTGTAACCTTGAGAGAGAGCGGGGATATTAGAGCAGCCTCTGCAGCGTCGACTGCAAGCAAAGATCACAAAAGGGTCAATGTTTTTCAGTAGACTGGAGGGATGGGAACATTTGGCATGCGGCGGGTGACTTTGACAGTAACAGCCCAGGGCGCAGAACGGGGCGAGTCTCAGGGTCAACTCACCATACAAAATGATATCCATCTGAAGAGAGAGAGAGATCTCCACCAAGCTAACGCCCAGCGCGTGGCAGCAAGCCTCCGCAATATCTTTAGTTATTAGCAGTGAACCTAATGGAATTAAATAGCCCTGCCCTGCCCTGGTCTGGTCTGGCTTCTACCTCTGGATGGAATAATTCCAACCCATAGGACGCGAGAGTATCTTATTTCGATATACCGTGCGATTTACCGATATTGCTGACTGTTTTGGCCTCCACTAACAAATAGTCGACGGCAATTAAACGTTGGGCCCAAAGATTGCCTCTCCCAGATCACATCACATCACATTAGCCGCACCCATTGACGACACGCTGTACGACACAACCTGTAGACAGCGTACGTGCGTGCGTCGTTAACTTGTCGGATTTACAGCTGCTTCGCCCTCATGGCACCTCCTGGCTAGCGCTGTGTCAGTATCTACAGGGGAGGATATCGAGCAGGGACCCTGATTCTTGCTATGGAGTCCACCCCTGCCGCTGTACGGGCTGTATCCACTTGTCCTAGCCCTGGATCTATCCCCCGGCTGGTGACTCCTGGCCGCTTGTGATGCATCCATGCCATGCCATGCCCAGGCTTGCAGATTGTTGTCCCGCTACTAACCAGAAAGGTTGCATCGCACACAACTTTATGTCAGATGATACTTTGTCATCAAGTCACCACCCATCAGAGCACCTCGTTCCTGAAAGGGCGGGTTCTGGACGCCGAGGGGTCGGTCCTCCAATTCCCCTCAAACTCAGGACCCCTTTGTGGGATGGGAATTCTGGGTTTGGGCACCACAAAGGTGATCATTGATGGCAAAAATAACCCAACGTCGTAACAAACCTGAAGTGAAGTGTAAATGGACATACGTTCACGGCCGGATATGTCCGTGGCGGGTACGGATATGGTGCCTTGCTTGCCCTGCCTGCCCTGCTGCTGAGATGCAGCCTCAAATGGAAGATGCTGTGTTTGTGTGGGGAAGATGCAGGTAAAGCTAACTAATCTGCGACTGTGATGATGTCGGCATGTGTGTGGAGGAGAACGTCCTCCCTTTTTGATGCATTTGTAGACATGGACATGCCTAGCATCGAGATATTTGCACTGCGATACGATATCGATCTCTCTTTGGGAAGCTTGACAATCAGCAAGAACCTGTTTGGATTCTGACAAAAGTCATTGACAATATGAACGTAATGTTCCAGTGGCGTTTGTTGGCTCTCGCTTCAACCCCGTTTATACACATCACACCCAATCGTGATATGTCAAATTAACCTGAAGCAATTATCCACCTTTAACCAACATAACACGACTTGATCAACTTTGATCAATCATCAATGGCAACATCGGCTAATACGGGAATATTCGGTGAACACGCCCAACGACGGCCCGTGTGTTTGCCTCCGAACTCTAGTTATCCCTTGGGCTGCCAGCACACATTGACAGACAGGTTAACTTGGCGTGCTCTAATAAGCTTTGGAGAGACCTCACCATACTACGTACGTCCATACAAACAGCTCGCTCTCCGCCTCTCGTCATGCTTCGTGCAAAGGCTGAGAGACTCCACCAAACTATTGAATCGAATTCTGCAAAATACCAAAAAATCAACAAAATATGTAGCAGAACCTCAAGAGTCTAGTGCCTGTTTCGCCCAGCCAACAACCAAATCTGAGAATGCCGAGACACCCTCTTGTTCTCGACGGTAGGACAGATTAAGCTATCTTTTTGTAGAGGATACGCCTCACTCGTATCTTTACTTAGCATCTCGATCAGCTCTAGGCGGCATTGAATTCTCCATCATGTCTCACCAAAAATCAGCCTCTTACTCTCTCAAACCGAAATTTCTGCGCCACTGCCATACCTTTGAGTCTCCCTTCTGGGCCACCAAATAACTCTCCTTGAACTTAGCGTATCCCTTTTGTGCTAATCTCAGGAACAAGATCAGCATCAACACATAATAATTGCCTAGAGATACATATCGAGTTAAGCTCATCCCTTGCGGATAGTCTTGGCCAATCTTACTCTCGGCGATCTGTTGATTACGTAGTATATCCATTTCTTCGTATCACCTGCGATACGGCACGTCTATACGATTTCCCCGTCCGTATCTATGTACTATTCCTGTTCTTCACACTCTGGCCAAGTCAGGTCAGCACTGGACACGTCTTGGTCTCGGGAGATCATCCACCGGCCTCAAGCCACACCAAGGGACAGGGGAGGTCTGGAACTTTACCTCTCTCTGCCGTTCACCATGTTACAAGTGTTTATTTGTTTTGTAGGTAGTTTTACCTCCAGCCATGTCTTTTCAGCTCGTGTCTTCTGTTGACCATGGCGCACACACTTTACAAGCAACTATTACCGCTACAAGTACGACCACACCTTTTTGAGGTCTATTTAGAGTCCGGGTTGCTCAGAGTTACCTAGTCGGTCGTTTCCTTCGGAGCTGAAGCACAGTGTGTCTCCCTGTGACCAGTCAAACGTCGTGCCATGACTTTGCTGGGGCCGGGAGCTGACTTCAAGCTGACGAGAGGTGGCTGTAAAAGTCGCGAATTGCTGGCAAGCGCAAGCCATTCAAACTTAATCACTCTTTTCATGGATGGTGTTGAAGCAGCGGCTGGCTGAGGTAAACAATTGGACCCCCGCTTACCTTACCTTTTCAAGCATCATCAAGGTCTTCTTCTTTTGTTTCCCCACTTTGACTCTCACGATATCATCATCTCGATATTTGGGCTAGAATATTACTTCACTGCAACAAGCATGAGCGTACGGTACCTGGCTCTCACATCAGATGCGCCGCAGCCAAGCGGGTGCCAACTCCGATACATGATGATTTCTTAGCCTATCCGACAGTATCGGATGACTGCTCATTTATTGACCATCACGAGGGCCAAACGCCCACAAAAGCGATGCCTGCAATTCCCCAATCGACGTCATTTGTGATCCGTCTTGAACGACCAAGCGGTCGACGAGGGAAGAAAAGAGGCACTGCTCTGTGCAACCGTACAACCAGTCACAATGCGCAAAGAACACCCCCGAAAAATCCCAGAGGCCACATTTTCCGGCTCGCTGCCGTTCGCTACAGCGGTCAAAAGCGTTTCATCACAAAGCCATCGAATAGGCCAGGGTTTGTGCGGGAATCCAATGCTGGTTTCCGTTTGCAAAATTGATTGCCATTGGTTGGAAGGATTGCCATGCTGCTCTCTTGCCAATACAAACGTCGCGGGTCTTGCTTGACACGCCATCAAACCGCGCTCAAGTGCATAAAACGGGCAGGCACATTAGATCGGAAAAGCAATGTCCATCCCCAGCTTCCACTTGATGCCTCCTTCTTTTGTCGGCATGCTTGAACCACCGGAACTGTGGGAAACGGTGGTCTTCGAGAGTGTTGCATGGCTGAGATGAAGCTTGACTTAAAAGTCCAAGGTTGGACATGCAACTGGTGGTGTCACCTATAACCTCATTATACTGATAAAGTGGCTCTTACTTAATACAAGTCTCCATACACATTCCATTGATACACGATGGAGGGAGGGCGGAGTTTCCATTGGATGCCGTTTTGCTGTCTTTGCCTTTTTGACTTTTGCGATGGGGACAGAGCAATAAGATCTGTCTATCCTCCTGAATGTCCGTCTTTTCACTTAGTTCTGTTATTCCGAGTTATCCAAATGCTGACTTATCACTACAGCGGGTTCTAGGGCACCGGCGACGGTTGAGTTCGACTACGAAACATTGGTCTTCAATCCGGAAAGCCCACAGTATATTTCACCACGCCAGTGGGGGAGAACCAGGGCCTTTATTCTTGCTGCACACCTAGACTGCGTGAGAAGATTCCCTTCTTTTGACAAGAACGTTGTATTGAACCTCCTACACCATGATTTTCCACCCTCGGATTCCCGAAAACGGGAAAGAATGCTGGTTCTTCGACAGCGCTGCCTTGATATTTCTGGGGAGAATGCAGATATCACATTGGGCGATCTTCAAGAACAGGCTCGAATAGGCGTGAGAGACTTGATTCTTGCACCAAACTTGGTGAATATCCTTTCTAGCAAAAGGGCCAGATATCTGCACTTCATTGTCGATCCAACAAAACCAATTTGGGGAATATCGGCCACGTTCGAAAATGCTCGCTACCTTCAAGGTCTTTCAAACAAGGCTGGCAGGGACGCATTCTTAGTGGTCTCCGAGCCGCAGCAACTCTCGGACGGAGTCTATTTCGCTTCAGACCACCTTGGAGTCAGGGCAATCTCCTTTGGTGAGACTGATGTGACACAAAGCTCCAACTATGAACAGCCGGGAATTTGGTGGACTTTCCAAAACACCAGCAAGTCGCAGCGATACTTTTTGAAATGGTACAGTGATGTGAGTCGGCCCGCGATTTGAGCTAAAGGTAGAGGATTGACAAAGACGAACCGCGCAGGGCTTTAAAATGCGCGATTTGCACGTCGTGAAATCTCAAGAAGACGTTCTGGCTCCGCTGGCAAGGTGGTCGTTGCTACCACCAAATCTGGAAGCCATCTGGTACCTGAACCTCGATGACAGGACCGGTGGCCGACACTATTTCAAGGCTTTGGAGTGCGAAAGCCCTGAGATCATTGGCTACTCAGCATGCCTGTTCGACGAAGATCTGCTTTACCTGCATAGTCATCGTGAGGGCGAGGACTTTGCATTCTATAGTGAAGGTCGGGGAGACCGACTGCGCGCAGTGTGGCTATATTTCCCAGTCGAGAAGCACGAGCGGATCGTCGAAGTCTGGCGCTTGAGGAGAAGGCCAGCGTTCTGGCGCGATATACTTCTGGTACGTTACAAAGGCCCGACACACGATAACGTGTAAATGGATACTGATGCAACTTAGCTACGGACGAGCAAGAGTCGCGTTTTCTTTCTAGGAGCAAACGCCAATATGACCCCGCCAGATGCGATTTTCGAACGTGTAGCTTTATTGGCCGCCCAACCTTCTCGTCTCTGGTTCAGTTCACAGGGAGATGGCGTCGACTGTCTTGCATTCGACTGTGAGGACAAACGCCACGACAAGAATGAAGCTCCCCCATCTTTCCACGACCCATCTACATGGTCCTCAAGAATGAGCGTCCAGCAGGTCTTTAATAAGTCGGTTAGACTTGGAGGTGTGACTGAAGTCATCCCGTGCAAAACTTGGATCCCAGGATCTACTGGGATTGTCGGTCTCATCTTCACTTACTCTGATGGCTCGCGGGAGTCGGTAGGACAAGTCCGTCTTGATCATCTCCTTCCACGCATCGAGGTTGATCCGGCTGGAGAGATGTGGATAGGGGCTAGACTGCTTCAACCTAGCGGCGCGGTCGTTGAGTTGATGAGAGTGATACCGTCCACTGGCCAAACCTTCCATGGTGGAAACCCTTCAGAGGAAGGACTGACTTGGTTGAGGATATTCTGGCGGGGTCGGTTAGACTGGAACTTTCTGTATAGCAAATGCTTCATCAATGTCAGCGACCAGCCCAATGTAAATCAGCATATGAGCATTGATATGTTGCTGGAGAGCTGGGCTGGGAGAGAATGGGAGAAAGAGGAGGTGTCGGGGCAGCTTGTTGTGCGTGCCCCCTGATAGACACATCGCCGGTTAGAGCAGATTCGTTTTACATTTCTTTCAAGATATCTATGTTCCTCCACATCAGGCTAACAGGATCCTCGCTCCATCTTCCAACTCCATAACATCATCTGCCCTCGCCGCTTTCCCACCCCAAATCACCGTACCAGTCCCATCAATAGCAAAAGCACCGGCTTCCTGCCACTTGTTCCCCATCGTCGTCAAAGGCCCATCTTCTTCTTCATCGTCCATATTGTTCGTATTTACTGGTTTCTTCTCATTCGTCTCCTTTCTCTGTATCGCTCCAGCCACTTTCTCTCCCAACCATCCAGACTCTTTCCATCCTTGAACTTGTGTCGTTGGATTGAGTACATACCACATACTACTCGTCCCTAAACCCCATGCTGCATAAATAGCTCTCTCTTCATCGACTATGACGCGAACGCTCCATGCGCCGCCGAGGAGGGACACCCATTTTTGCGTTGCTTGCTCTGAGGCGTGGGATACGGCTATACATGTTAATGCATCTCCATATCGATTCGCCATTGTACGAAGATTAATAAATGTCTTTTGAGCAACTGCGCATCATCAGCATTGACCTCAACATTTTGAGAATGGTAACTTACAAGCACAACCAACACAGCGTAAAAACACAAGCAGAACTCTCTTGCCTCCACCAACCCCCAACTTCCCCGTCTTATCAACAGGCGCTTTATCTCCTATCCCCGGGAGTCTACCCTTGGCAACAGCAGCAGGCGGAGGCGTCAACCACGGCTGAACAGTAAGCGGCAGAGACCGAACAGACATCCAAGACGTCCAGCCTGAATCAGTTTCATTATCGAGATCTGCTGGTGGGTTTTTGCGCAGTTTATTTGGCTCACGCTTCTTTTCTGAAAAGTCGAAGACGTCGCTTGGTATACCTGCTTTTTTGAGGGCGAGCTTGGTTGTGAATGATGAGAGCATCGTGAGGAATGAGATGTGAGACGTGACTAGGGAATTTTGCGGGCCGGGCCGATGGAGATACGGTGTGAGACAACTATAGGTCGAGCATAGCACGGGAATGGATTATTCGATGAGATTAGTGAGAGCAAGTTGTCATGTTTGTTCTTTGTGTTGTGAGAAAGATGAGACGTGGTGTTGAGTTGAAACTCCAAAACAGGGGGTTGAGATATGACGCTAGTAAGGGTTTGGAATGGGGGGCGACTGGTTTAGGGTAACGCGAATGGCAAAGCTTCATCAGCTGGAATGAAGAGAACAAGAATCTCAAGAGCATCATTGCGATCTTAATTCCAGTGGTCTTTAATTATATTATTTAGGTCAATTAAACATTTAGGTGGTCGTCTGGTCTGTGAGTGACGTGAGGAAGGTAGCTGTTGTCACATATTAGAAGACCACAAGACGTACTCCTCAATTCTTTTGACTTTCCATGGAGAAACATAATTATAACACAAAGATGGTCGGCTGAGCAATCCAAGAAACCTCGATCCAGATACCATTTCGAGCTCGAGGGGATTGAGTTTTATTTTAGTTGAACTATTATGAAACAAACCATTGTTTCTCATCCTCCCGAATACTGTGAGCTCTCTGACACACACCACCCTCAACCTTGCGCAAATCGTGTCTCGAAAGGATCACATCATGCAATCAGAACGTCAAAGTCCATACATTGCGTAGTTGCCGTTGATTTCGGCCTTTTGGTAGACCTCATCAATCTTCTTTGGGTCTAATTGAAACTCAAGTTAGCTGCAATACTTGTCTTTACTGGGGATGTTTCGCAGAAGCCAACAACTCACCAACGTTCCCAAGTAGCAGCGTCAACGATTTGACGATCGGTTCCTGCTTTTCCGCATCAAGAGCAGCATACTTGGCGAGAATATCACGCATCTCATCTTTTGGTGTTTCGGACGTGTGATGTGACAATTCAGATTTGCCCGAGCCCGCATCCCTGGCCCAGTCGAGTCGTCCCCTCATGGGAACTACAAAAGTTGTCATGCGCAGCGGGTCTCTATCATCTTCCTCCATGAGAAATTGGTTGTCGTCAATTTCTTCATAGTACTCGGACAGTGGTCTGAAACATAGTTCGTCCATTTCAAATCCGTACATGACGTGTTTGTTGGTCTTCGATTCCTGCCAATTAGAATCTAAGTAGCGTGACCACATGGCATCTGCAGCCACCGGGACTTTGTCAATCAGTAATTGAGGGTGAACGTCGCCGACACAACTCTGACAGCCATTGGTATAGGTAAGGAGCAAACCTGTCTCGATTTCATCGCCATAGCCGCTCATGCTGGGAGTAATTTCACTGACATTACCAAGACTTGCTGATGAATAAAAGGAGCCTGTCGTCCCCTCGAATGCGCACGATCTTTCATACTTCATTGGCTTCCTCCATGTGGATACTGAATCGAAATGAAGCCAGGAGAGGCTGGATGCAGGCAAACCGCGGAAGTCGCCTGTGTAAAACATGCGACAAGGCCTATCCTCAGGCAACTTGACGATGGATTGATAGGTTGCACCTGGTACATCTTCATGGGTTCCAAGGACAATACTGCGACCGTAATTCGTGACAATCTGTATCACCATAGAGTCAGCATAGCCTTCGACATACAATACCTAGTGATTAGGGCTTACGATGAGCGTGGATAGTGTTTCATGGAAAGTGCGAATCCAAAGTTCAGAGACTCTCTCGCCAGGGTTCAAGGGAAAAAAAAGACGCATGACCTCTTTACGCCTCAATTCCAAGCAGTCGTTTTCCCCAGACTCTAACGAATTTCCGGCCTGGTGAGAATTACACTGAACAATCGCACTGCCGATAAGACGGAAAGAATAGGCCACAGTACCAGGTTTATTCCACTCGAAGGCTTGTACCAACGTGGGAGAAACCATGGGATCAGAAGGCTTCGGAAGTGGAACTTTTGGCCAGAGCTTGAGTGTTGTAGGGGGAACATCCCATCGTATCTCAATACATCCGCATTCGAGGAACTTCAGAAACCTGTATGGTGATTTGACAACACCTAAGCCACGAAGCTTGATGCCCTGGACCCAAGAGATGTTAGTATAGTCTTGCCGTAAAGCATTAACTTTGGGAATCCTTACATCAAATCTTGCTTTGAGATAAAACGTGCCACTGTGTCGAGCGTAAAAAGTCCACTAGTACCCTTCAGCCTGGCTCACGTTAGGCCGCTCGTCCCCTTGAGTGAAGATGACCTTGTTGACTCCACGGCCGTCGTGTCGGATAAAAACGTTGAGGGGCTTCGTGATTGTCTTTCGATCAAGGACGACTTCCTCGTTTCCGCCGCGCGATTTATAGGAGAATGATCGAATGTACCTACTGCCCTCGTAATTAACATACTGCGCCCATAGTACCGTATACCTTTCGACAGGAACCGATATATTCCCTGCTTGGTGAGAATCACTCTTCGCCCATAGCTGTTGGAACACACGAGCGGCTTGCTCCTTGCGGTTGACAGCAATGTCGCAGTAGGCTGCAATATTGCAGCAAACTTCTTGAGGTAGACGCCCGAGAAGGATCTGAAACAGATGCCGTCCAAAGGTGTGCTCCAGCCAGCGAGGACGACGTCGATCCAGCGAGTTGCACATGTCAAAGCCATCTCCAAGAAAGGTCGCAGAAGCTACATTGTAAGACAGTTGAGTATCGAAGATCGAGGTCCGAGAAGTGCACTCGACACAGGCGACATGATATAGCATCCCATTTTTATGAGGGCGGTCGGAGTAGTTGTGGCTGTTGTGAGTGTATTTGACGGGTTCACTGTTTTTCTGATCTATGATGCATGTGTCAGTGGTCAAGTACAGAGCCAAAGATGAGTAGATGGAATGATCCTTACATGAAATGACTTCATCTCCCAGAATTTCAAACCTGCAAAGACCACAGGAGGGCGTCAAACAAATGTCGCGATTGATGCCAGGATCCCCGTAGTGGTCGGCGAATTCCAGTTCCATCGTCTTGCTAGTGTGCCACGCTCATGTAGACACGGAGTCTGGGAGTTTAGCAAGCAAAAAGAAAACAAAAAGAAATAATTAAGCTCTGGGTCTTCAATAAGGGCTCTAGGAAAGATTAATTAATGAGTTTCCAAGTTCATCCAGAAATATGACAAGTCTCCCTGCAAAGTCACGATAAAAACATCCCCAGGTAACTCAAGCTCAAAACTTATGATTCGTCTTGCACTTCACACCTCACCAGGACCCGAATCGAGAAAAGGAGACCTTTCAAGACTAAAAAGAGATAGGGAAGATCAAGTGGTATGGGAAACTTACGGGTATGGTAAAAAGAATGCCCCAGCGAGATACCAAGTCTGGTTGTTGAGTGGCAAGTGGGAATATATCGACTTCTCCGAATGTTATTGATGAAAGGAAGAGAAGTGAAGAAGCGAAAAAGAAAGCTGAGCCCCAGGAAATAAATTCATGGGGGGGCAAAAGTCATTCACTGATCAAGGCCGACTGATAGGGCAGCTGTGCGGGTTGCACAATGGTACACATTTGGCACTTGCTGGCACTGACGCTTGAATACCTGCTTAGGGTACACAGTGCTCAAAAACTACAAATAACCTTTGGCTATGGCTAAATCAAACGTGTTTATAGACTTGTAGTGCTCTTACTGTTTAAAAGTGAAGCTATTCATAGGTAGATCAGCTGACAGACTGACTGACCGACTGGAAGAAGGTCCTCCCGCAGATGCACTGGGTTGCACTCGACAGGGTCGTCGAAGTCAAGCCGGCTACAGAAGGAGTGGGATCCTCATCAATAAATGAGGCCTTATTGATCTCCTCGTGGTGGAGTTGAGTCGTTGGTGAGTGGCAGAGCTCCAGCGGCTGGAATGAAGAGAAGGGAGCCTGGAGAGGATCAATTCGACTCAAAAGACCAGTAGTTGTTTAATGGTATGGCAATCTGTCATGAAAAACAAACGTAAGTACCATTTACCTGAGAGTTTAAACATGAGGTACTTAGTTTTGGATGCTAGGAATATCTTCACATATTTAGCAATACTTGGGAATATTATGATCACACTTGTAAGAGCATACTAACTAGAACTCTTATGAAGTGTGACATGAACTTGTCATTGCACGAAGGGTTGCTTTTTCTTATTTTTCCTAAACGCCAAGCCTGTCTACATTGTACGCAACTGTGACTGGTCCCCCTTTCTACCCCGGACCTGTGACATTGTGCCCACATCCAGAGAACTGGAAACACAATTATTCCTTAAATCGTAAATTTGGCCTCAAAGCCCATAGATGTCATAGTTGTCGAACCCTTTGGCAACCCTGTCAATACTCTCCATCTCTCGAAGATTTTCCGGAGCTAGTTGGTGGCTCAAGTTAGCATGCCATGAGTTTTCGTGGCCGAGACCAACCAACCATCTTGGACTTACTAGTTCTTCCAGTCAGAATGGTACAGGACTTAGGGAAGGGGTCCTCGCGATCTGTTTTAGCATCTTCGGCTAGTACATGAAGCATCTCGTCATCTGGTCTACTGCGCATGTGATGCGACAATAGACATACACTGCCATCAGACTCCTTGAACCAATCAAGCCGTCCCCTCATGGGTAGCGACAAATACGTTGGAGACCTGTCATATTCGTTATCGTTCTCTGTTTCGTCCTCGCTATCATCTGATGCAGAGTCATCGCTTTGGTGAGAAGGGTGTTCTTCGTCAGAGTCCTGTTCATCAGTGCGAGCATCCTTGTCTTTATGCGAGGAGAAGGAACCTAGGAGTGGTTCAGAGAAACCAAACCACTCTATTCCACAGTCGCAGCAGTGGGTGTTCTCATCGAGAATCCTGGCTTCTTTGTACTCGACATATCGTATCCACAAAGTATCAGAAGTCACTTTCTGGGGTGTCCCAAGGCTATCACACCGAACCTCGCCGATACAAGTTCGAGTATCGTCATAGTAGGTCAAAAGAAGACCCTGGATAATTTCGTCGTCTCCCCAAACAAAACGCACTCTGTTTATACACGGAGTAATGTTTCTGACCCCATCTAGTTTTGCTGACGAGTAGTGAGTGCCGATGGTCATATCAGGGGCAGTCTCCCAAGCAGGTTGAATTTGTCGGGCTTGTGGCCTTTCCCAACTAAATACAGAATCGAATTGGAACCAAGAGAGGCTGAAGGAATGCGCGTGGAACATGAGGCAAGGTTTATCTCGCGGTAGTGTGGCAATGACATGGTATGTAGCACCCGGGCCATCTTGCTGAGTTCCGAGGACGAAGCTGCGGCCACGATCTGTCACAATCTGTGTCATCTGATGTTTAGCAGTGCCATCTCCGCATAGATTCGCAACAAAGTTGATAACTTACTATGAGAGTGTCCTTCCTCTCGGGATATTGGCGGACCCAGAGCTCAGAGACTCTTTCGTCAAGATTCATGGGAAAATGCAGGCACAAGAGGTCGTTGGCATCATCTGTCGTGTATTTGTGGTAAGGTACTGGTGGTCCATCGCCGTGATGGGAATTGCATTGCAAAACAGACTCGCCAAGAAGTTGGAAAGAATAACCGGACGTCCCTGGCCTATTCCAGTAAAGACTTTGTACGTCGATCCAAGGTATACCATGAGGGAGCGGGATCTTCGGCGAAAACTTCACAGGCGACGGGGGTATAACCCATCGTATCTCGCAACCACTCCACCCGAAGTTGAGAAAAGTATTTGGGGTTTTGACACAAACGAGGTTTCGAATCTTGATGCCCTAGACCCAGGCGTGTCAGGAACGTTTGCACCCAAATTATAAAGAAGGCAATACTTACATCAAATCTTGCTTTGAAGTGGAATGGGCGGGTTTGTTGGGCATGACAGGTCCACCAGTACTCGCGGGCTTCCTCGCTCTGAGGCCTTTCCTGTCCTTCGGTTATCACAAGCTTGTTGGCCCCCAGATGGTTATGGCGAATGAAGATGTTCAGAGGCTTCTTTGTGTCTCCTTTGAACAGAATTTCCTCATCACCGCCCTGCGAGTCGTAAGACAATGATCGAATGTATCGAATACCTTCGAAACGGGTGTATTGGACCCATAAAGTCGTGTGGTTGTGGATAGGAACTGATATGAAACCTCTTGGAGGTCTGCCCTGCCTTGACCATCTCTCATGGATGAATCGAATTGACTGTTCGCGAATACAGTAGGTAGCAACATTTCTGTAGATTTCGGTGGGTAGACGTCCACCAAGGGCTACACAGAGGTTCTGTGTGACGGTGTTCTCCAACCAGTGGCGACGCGGACCACACATTTCTTCCGGCTCATTGAAGCTCCTACGAATGGTAACAGCAGCTCCAGCGAGGTCTCGCAGATTACCTAGAACAAAAGACTTGGCGTATTCAATACACTCATGATGTAATGCAATGGGATAGGTCCCTCTGCCATGGCATTTGTCTATTCCAGGCTCCACAGCTTTCTCCCCTGTTACTGTCAGTGTTGTGACCTAAACCAACAGGGTGATATATGTCCTTACATTCCACGATTTCATCTCTGACAGCGAGCTCGGACCCACAGAGGCTGCAAATTTTTGCATATAAATCCAAGTCCGACAAGTCCCTCTTGGAAGGGTTCAGATTTCGGTCCTCAAATGCGAGTTCCATCGTGAGGAAAGCAGGGGGATATAATAAAACTTAGGACCTCGATCCTAAATAACAACAAGTCTTAGGCAAGCTTAGGCAAGCTTAGGCAAGCTTAGGAAAGCTTAGGCAAGCTTAGGCAAGCTTAGGAAAGCTTAGGCAAGCTTAGGCAAACTTGGTAAAGATTTAGAAGATCTTCGACTAAGTGATTTTGGCACCTCAGTTTAATGTCAGAAGTCTTGCACCCCGTGGGAAAGTTAGAAGAGTTGAGGAGAAAAGAAAAGAGAAGAAAAGAGAAAGGAAGGAAGGAGGAAATGCACAATAGGTAAGGTAACAAAGGAAGAGTACCTAGGTAGTACTAGAAAATAGTGGGACTAGAACCATTCACTAACGATGACCTTTACGTGTTGCCCAGAGGCATCCATGGATGCGTTTGGCACCTGCTGGCACTGATACTTGAATAGGTAGGTACACAAGGGACACCAGATAGGTACGAAAGAAAACATCACTATGCCCTACCGAACACGTCAGGCCATATTACCCAGGGACCTTGGCTATCTGAACGCTCCCGACGACAATATATTTGAAAGTAGTAGCAAGATAGCATAAATCTCGCTTCCGTTCGTGAGAGTGCGATGGACAGCCTTGCTAGAGCTGGCTGGTTCGGGACAACTGACACCTTTCATTGATCGTCAAAGCTTATGACATCTCAACGGGACATATCAAGAACTGGGTGGTACACATCACAGCGATTGAGAGTAGAGACAGCTTACTGGGTGAAGGACTTCATTGCATCTGTACCTATCGTCAGATGTCAAAGTATTCATGCGTATTCTAGAAGACCCTGCTTCTGGCCGGCTGTCATCCTGGTCTCTGCCTACTCTGATCCCCACGGTCTTCTTGCTTTGCCCCTTGCTATATCCCTTTTTGCTAGGCCGATTCTTCTTAAAGTTATCTTGAGTGCCCAAGAAAGGCATTCTTTTCTTGGGAGGAATTTTCTTCGATCTTCATAGAGGGGAGTCTCTTAACTACCCTCCAGGGGGCCCGCAGCCGGCTTGCCTTCAGCGACCCTAACGTGCCCATGGAAGATCAATGCCATTGCCTTCTTTCGACATTGCAATCCTTCAGAGCCACGCGTTTGGCACCCGTTGGCACTGATGCTTGAATATCTGAAGGACCCAAAGCTCAAACGTTTCAAACAGCCATCAGAAGAGCATGATCCAGAGAACTCTAGCATACCTTGGGTCGAGATTACATCTAATGTTTCTTAAAAAAAAGATCCGAGCTTTTTTAACGATGCGAAGGGACAGGGAAGCTACGCTGAGTTCCTGACAACTATTGGCGCTAGTTATGAGACATGCACTCTACGAAGACGAAGAAAATTCCCCTTTTGGGCCCTGAGGATAGTTCTAAGAAGAAGAGATATTGGAAGA
This sequence comes from Fusarium tupiense, assembly GCA_013364945.1. NCBI lineage: Eukaryota > Fungi > Ascomycota > Sordariomycetes > Hypocreales > Nectriaceae > Fusarium > Fusarium tupiense. Next base: position 107,131 of record JABEEO010000333.1, read on the forward strand.
AGAGATATATCAAGGGGGTAAAGCGATAAGATCGTGGGGTCAAGGTAGGCGGAGGCATTTGCCTTGCCTAGGATGACAGCCGATCAGCATCGGGGTCTTATAGACTACTTCTGAATACCGTGACATGCAACGATGCACATACAATCAGATTCTTCAACCGGATATCCCCATGCGAATCCCTTACCGTTCCATGAACGCACTAAGATCCCCAATCGCTGTGATGTGTACCTCCAGGTTCTTCACAGGCACTGGATCACAGGTCAAGTATGACTAAAGCACTCCCAGACACCTGTCCTCATAAAGAATTAGCGCCCCTGCCTTCTTACGGAACTCCAACCCTCCATTAACCTGACGCCTCTTCCCACGAGGACCGAAAATGGTTTCACCACATGACCCGGCCGTGGCATACCAGGGGCAGCTTCGGCCATTGTCTCCAGAGATTCGTCCAGTGGCTCATTGTCGTCTCGATGAGATAGATGACATTGGCGTTCACTGAAGTACCAGTCCAGACGACCTCTCATGGGGATCTTGATATATGGTTCTGTAAGTCCATCAGGCCCCTCAAATGAGACAAGATCAACACCGGATGCGTCGTCTTCGTCATCATCGCCGCAGCAGATGAGCTCATCTGTCTCAGGATAGCTAATCCACATGGTCTCAGAGGTAACCTCGATTGGATCAAGCAAGAAGTCAAGACGGACCTGGCCAACACAGCGCTTGCGGCCGTCTTCGTACGTAAGCAAAAGTCCAAGGATCGCATCAGGTCGTTGGCGATCGCGCCAAGATCCACACGGAGTAACAGTGCGGACTCCATCAAGCTCAGCAGAAGAGTATTGGTATTTGCAGGTTTGATGATGCAGCTCAAACGCCTTGTTCTCACTACCGTCGAGGCTGAGCTCCGCGAAAGTAGATGCACCTTCAAACCTCATCCACGAACCCCTCGTGTCCCAGTTCGCGAAGTACATGCGACAGGGATGGATCTGTGGCATAGTCCCGACAAGGTCATACTTGGCATGCGTATTATACCCCTCAGGCTGCTGATACTTGAGCTGAGGGCCAAGGGTGAGCAGACGGCCCTTGCTCGTTCGAAGCTAGGAGAGTATCGTCAGTAAGAAGTCAATGTGAGTTGGCCTACTACTCACTATAAGGGTTGTCATAGGACTAGGAAGGTGTGCGACGAGTTTGACACCATAGCGACGAATCCAAACCTCTGAAATCCGCTCATCCGAGTCGACAGGGAAATACACCCAAGAGTATTCATACTGCATGAGAGCGCTGAAGTTGTAAGGATGCTTTTCACCGACCTTGTGAGGAACAATCTTAAAGATGGTATTATCCCATAAATAAAATGAGTAGCCGATAACATCTGGCTGATTCCAGTCAATCGCCGAGATGACCTCGCCATCGAGCCACGAAAGACAAGGAATTGGGGGCTCAGGAATAGGATCCAAGGTTGTTGGAAGTACTGACCACCGCAAATCATCTCTGTACCTTGGATACTTTGGGTCATCGGCAGACTTGTAAGCTGCTAGCTCTCGAAGCTTAATCCCCTGCTGTAGGTCAGTAGTGGTTACATTGGTCGATACGATCTTCTTACATCGAATCTTGCCTTTAGATGGAAAGGCATTCTGCTCGGCGTGAATATGGTCCACCATTTTCCGGGCTCCTCTTTGACCGAAGGTATTTCACTATTGCAACTATTGCAGGTTGCAATGATCTCAGTAACCCCGAGGTAGTCATGTGCAATGAAGATGTTCACATTGCAGTTGGAGTCTTGGTTAGACAAGATCTGAGACTCATCACCACCAAGAGGATGGTGAGAGAGGGATTTGATATAGCGAATCCCTTCAAAGTATACATATTGAGTCCAAAGAGAGCTACCGTCCATCGTCATGGAGATTTGACCTGGTTCGGGTCGAACCTTTCTGAGCCAGAGGTCGCGAAGGACCCGAACCGCTCGGTCTCGGAGACAGTATTGTGCAATATTGTCGCATACTTCACGTGGCAGACGGCAGTTGACAATCTGACAAAGGTCTTCTGAAAAGGTCTTCTTCAGCCAGTTCAGACGTCGTTCTGTGAAGGAAGGGGCCGGAAATTGCCGTTCCGCCAACGGCTCGAGGGTAGTCGCATAGTATATACCAGGATCCGGTAGATGCTGACCACACTTAAAATCTGGTCGGACCAGTTTGATACACTCGGAGTGAAGGGTGTGAGTCTGAAGCATTTCGTAGTCAGTCGCCCAGGGCCACTTTTCATAAACTAAACAGGGTCAGAAGCGGACAATTCTAGCACGCAAGGGAGCATACCTTTGATAGCACTGTCATTTTCATCAGGACACACGTCAAGCCTGCAGAGACTACACGTTAATGGAAAGAATTTCGAGTCGCTACTGTCACTGTCAGTATCTGACTCGGTAAATATGTCGTCCTCGAAATCTGAGTCCATGGTTGGTATCTGTGATAGATGTCTGGCGGTCAGTTTACCTAAGTTACAAAAACATTTAGGTAGTTTAGCCTAAGCTTAGGAGATTATTTACCAAGTTTATTTTCGTCCTGAGGGTAAGTCGGTGTGGAATTTCAACACGCAAGAATTGATGTGAAGGAAGATGAAATAAGTTGCGGTTGACTCGACTTGAGAAGGCGGAAGAAGACGGATGGATGGGACTTCGAGGAACAGACGAGATGAGCCATTCTTTTTGTATCCAAGGTACCAATGGAACGGCTTTTCTGCTCCGTTGACACTGGCGTGCACTGTTGCTCAATCATTGTCTAATCGTCTAAGCGTTGCATTGTTCAGCGATCAGAAGCAACGCCAGACGGTGACAAACTGACATCTCGACCTCAGCAAGGAAGAACAATCGAATCTCATGCAAATTGTTCATAGTAGATTTACATTCACCGTGACCAACAAGTTCGTCGTGACAGAAGCCGCTGATCTGAATGCTTAGCGTATTTGCTTTGTGAATACGGTACCTCTCGAGGCAAGCTCATTGTTGGCGAATCGACACATTGCTTGAAGCTTTTTGTTCATTTTTTCCAGGTTCTTTCAAAGCAAAATGACCCCCAACTCATTTCTTTGACTTTCCCTTTGACGTTTTGCTATTTTGGGTATCTTTGTTTTGGCGCGACAGTGCAAGTGACAGTGGACCGAGGGAGAGGGCCACATTGGGGCGGCAAGAAACCTCTCATGAGAACTAAATATAATCTAATTTTATTTCTAGTTGTACAGTCTATGACAATGTATCCTGAGTCATGGCCATGCCAGAGCATACTTGTTATACATCTCGCAGGTCTTTTACTCCCTAAAGTCCGCGCAGTGCCTACACCTTCCCTCAAGCAAGCTACGGTACCAGCTGTGAATCACTACCAAATCCCGTACCCAAATATCTCAGATCCCACATACAGAAACCTCCACTTCTCATCACTTCTTCAAATTTCATCGGCATTCCATTTCTAAACAGCCCAGGCATTGCCAACCAGATTTCTCAATCATGTCCTCGTCCGGCGATGAAGATGACGCGGAATCCGTCGTGCTCAGCGAACCGACCGAATTTGAGAGTGATTCCGACCACCATCACGATCACGACTCTGATCTTGATCTTGATTCCGACGCCGATTCGGACTCTGCACTCTCCGACCTTGATGAGCATGCTTATTCTCCCACGATGTGCTATCCAACCTGCGGCCTGTGTCGATTCGAATTTGTCGAGGGTGAAGAGTTTGTTGTTTGTAGGTATTACCCAGCCAGCTACAGGTCTTGTCTATAAAGGGCAGATCTAGCTGTCCACCGAGCTCGATGGTACAAAACACTACTAACACTTACAGATAAACCGTTAAGTCGACTCTATCCTCGTATCTGGTATGGAAAATACGACCCCTTCGTTCCGCGTAGGCTTGTGATAGAGCATGGGTATCATCAAGCCTGCGTTGCATTTGTCCAGCCCGGGCCATTGATCAAAAACTGGCTTTATCGTCTTTTCCATGTCACCAGCGGCAGTAGCGAATTTATTGAGGTTCCTTCGTCTTTTACTATACGCCGAACACAATGGATCAAACAAACAATCGCCACAGACCTCAGACAAGCTCTTGGTGGTCGTCTTCCGGAAGAGATATACCGACACATCGCGAGCTTCTGTGTTCGTGAACGCGCATGCCAACTTCTTAGAGATCTTTGGCTGGATCACGGCACTCCTGATAATGATATTATCAAAGCATTCTACATTGGAAGGTATACTTCTGTTTGGGCGCAGCATGTCGAGGTTGAAGGGTTGCGTTACGTCAAATCACTGTCGACCCGCCGTGTCACCCAACAAGACACATTGGTTTTCAAAGCCAGGTTCAAGAAGAGGAGCGCTACGAACAGACCCGAGGCATTTCTCAATATCTATTCCAGTCGAGATCATCTAGGAATACGTGACATCATCATCACAGAGGATGAGGAGCTACCCGCTCTGAAGATGGAATCGGGGCTTTCCTGGGTTGTGCATCGTCGTCAAAAGACCCCGCTTCGTTTCACATCGCGAGATGATGTAAGTAAACTTCACCTACCCAAAACAAGCACCGCACTCATAGGATAAATAGAACATTAAGCTACGCTCCCTGGAAATCCACCATACTATGCACCCCGACTTCACGTACCAGACAAGAAATTGGGGAGTTCTTCCAGAGAACTTTAGCTCTTTCCCGCTCATTCCTCTGGCAACGAACTCCTACTTGAATTATCGCCTCTACTTCGAGTCTGTTCGTTCTGTAGACTGGAACTCTCCCGGTGTATGCGGGTACTCTTTCTACGTTGTGTGAAACGATACCCCGAATCAGGTTTCGATCAAGTTCGGTGAACCAGAACCGAAGAAACGGGACGAGTACGGTACAGCTGACGATTTATGGTTTCACATGCCAATTGACCCCGACGAAAGAGTCTCCGAACTCTGGCTTCGAAGGGGAAAGTTGAAATATTCGAGTGATACAAATACTGAGACACTTATCGTTCGAACAACTAAGGGACGCAGCTTTACTCCAGGGCTCGGTACTGCTTGCGGCGTCCCAGTTGATGGCACCCTCAAGTTCACCTACAAAGCAATTGCGATTTTCCCGACAGAAGGTTCTTCTCGCATGTTTTATTGCAGAGCCAAATGGCTTTGGACTTACTTTGCTTTCGAGCAGCCACCTGGGCTTGGCAACGAGGGGGATCTTCAAGGTGTCACTTCGTGGGATCAACATGAAATACAACATTCGTTTCCTTTTTCTGATAACCCGCTTATCGGCCTTTATCACTTTGTCGAGACATCAGCGAGTCTGAGCGGCGTCAGATCGATCACTCCATGTCGAGGTTGGAAGCCCGAATTCTCTCATCAAGTCGTTGGGCTTGTATTGACATATGGTGATGGTCGTCGAAGATGCATTGGACAAGTGCGTCTCGACTGCCTCGACGCACCCTTGCAAATCTACTCAAACCATTTCTGGCTTGGCTTGGCCGACTTGGTAGACGGAGAACCTGATGAGTATCACCCATGGCATATGAGAGTTGTCAGGTTTCATCTGTCTGAGCCGGAGCCGGATGATGATACGAGGTACATCAGAATCCCATTCAGTGGAAGGCTCGATTGGGCAGTCTTTGGCTTTGCTAGTGCTGTCCGACATGTTGAGGAAGCGGAAGGGAAAGAGGAGCCGTACGATGAAATCGGCCAAGTTATGGCCCGTGGGAAGAAGGCCTTGGACTATGCAAGCCGAGAGATCAAAACATTCGCTGTGCCGATTCGTGTCAGGGAGGCTAGACGTTGATAAAGTTAGCAAAAGGTATCCCAAACTTGTACTAAGTTACCTTAAATTTGTACTAAGTAGCCTAAACTTATTCAAAGTTACCTAAGTCTCCTCTTCGTAGAAGCACATGTCACCCGTTCGAACAGAGAACGTCTTGACCGTCTTGGAAGCAATTGCACCAGATGCAGCCTCGCGAGCTAACACTTTATCCATCTCGTTTTGCAGCTTGCCGCTTTGTAGCTTACGGTCTTCAAGATGTCGCACAGCGTTTTTGGTGGTTACAGTCCCCCAGTTCGACCGCCACTCGAGCTTCCCTCTCAGCGGAATCTCGAGGTATTCCAATTCGGCATTCGGAATTGGGTTGCACACACCTAGCCATATGATATGTCCTGTCGGCGGGCAGGGCTCTTCTTGATTAGGTTCCGTGTCCCTGGAGCTTCCAAGCCAAAACCTGTCAGAGATAATATTGACGGGGCTCTGCAAGTGATCTAGGCGAATTTGTCCAACGGATCGTTGACGGCCGTCTGTATAGGTGAAAAGCAGACCAAAGATTTCGTTGTCTACATAGTTTCTCCAGCCACGGCATGGGGTAACCGTTTGAAGGTTCTCAAGGTCGGCGGACGTTGAAAAGAATTGGTCAGACCAGTCGTACGGGCCGGCCCTAGTTGGTGGTCTAAATGAGAGTTCGATCTTGCGATTATGCCATATTGTAATTCTCTCGAACCCCAGCCAAGATTGCGCATGTCCGTACTTGTAGTAAAATGTTCGGACTGGAGTTGTTGATGGCAGTTCAGCAAGCGCTTCGTAGTTGAGGGGCCGATCGCTACATCGGATGTCAGGGCCAAGAACAATACTACGACCGTTGCTTGTGACAACCTATGAGAATGTCAATATGCTTGTGTTGGGGATTTCAGAGAGGTTACAGCATACTATGAGAGACTCTGATAGAGTCAAACCATCATCATCATCGGACGGGAAGTTTCCTGAGCGAAGCCATAGCTCGGAGATTCGTTCGCCAGGATCAACCGGGAAATAAAGCCAAGTTGATCTGACATTATCGTAAGCATCAAGGATGGCAGGAGGTAACTTCCCCGGCCTATAGGGAACAATTGAGTCAATACAGCTGCATTGCATGCCAATGACATAACCGGACACTCCACATAGGTTCCAGTCGATCGCCTGGACTGCAGCCTTGTGACTACTCTCGAAGATATTATCGTCGGGAGCGCGAAGGTAGCCAAGGTCTCTGGGTAACGTAGCCCAACGTGTTCGTTGGGCATAGTGATATTCTCTTTCGTATTGGGTGATATCCAAGTTGCGCAGCTTAAGGCCCTACAAGGTCAAGTTAGCCTTGTAAGTACACATGTATTGTATCCAAGAGACAAGACTCACATCAAAGTTCATCCTGATATAGAATGGGAGATTGTAAAGTTGAGGGGGAATGAAGACCCATCGAAGGCCAGGTTCCTCAGTACGCTGAATCCCATCCTCCAAACAGGCAATGACGCTGCGTACTCCCAAACTATCTTCAGAGAAGTACATACTTAAATCCATCCATGAGTCGACATTTGGTTTGGCCGTAAAAACCATCGTATCATTCTCGTTCATGCGAACAGTTGACAGAGACTTGACGTAGTTGCGACCCTCAATCTCAACGTACTGGGCCCAAACAATTTGGCCGCCAAAAACGGGCACTGAGATATTATCATCCGGACCACGAGCATCCCGGCTTTTCCAGGCATCCATGTGAAGGTTCGTCGCATATTCGCTCAAGCAGTGAGTTGCAACGTTCTCGCAGACTTCTATCGGAAGTCGGTTCTTGATAGCATGTCGGATATCTAGGGAAAGTGATGATTTGAGCCATCGAGTACGTTTTGCAACAAAAGACGGCGGTGGTTGAGTGAATGAATCATGGAATCTGAACTTAACGAGGTTCCAAGTGCAGGATTCCAGGAAGCCCTTGGCGAATATGACATCGCCAGCAATTTGGAAACACCCTGTATGGAAAGCCTTCTTTCCCCCGGGCCCATTCATCTCATGTTCTGGGTGGTATTTGTCGTTCCAGGTGAGAGGCAGGGTAGATTTGTCGTGGTCGACTGTCAGATTTAGTGAGTAACTGCCAACACGGAGTTCGAAAACATACTATTAATGATAGCCTGGCCTTCATGGAATCGCAACTTGCAAAGGCCGCATATGTTGAACACACGTTCAGGGCTCGCAGAAGTACCTCGCTCGGGACTATCTTGTGCTTGGCTTGAATCGAGGGATTCGTCGGAAGCACCCGGGAGATCAACAGGCTGCTCAATATCCACTGCATCTTGTGAGGCTGTGTCCATTTTCAGTACATTCGACTCGAATCTGACATTCGTGCTGAAGCAATGAAGACGATGTTGTCAGCTTTTTGCCTTCCAAAAGCTGAAGTCAATTGGGACTTGTCAGTTTCTTGGTTTGATGTTCATAAGCGTTAACGATCAATGAATGGTGTCAGCTCTCGTCCGCACTAGCCAGCTCCAACAGTGTTGTCCAACGCACTCTGATGAAGGGAAGAGAATGGAATGTAAGTCAAAAATAATGTTGTTTTCAGCAGAGTAGGCGGGTACCTAGTGAATGTGACTCGCTTCCCTGTTGACTCTTACTGTTACTGCCGCAACTACCTACCTAGGTACCTATTGTTGACAGTGCCTGGCAGCCGCAAAGAATAGAAGGCTCCCATACAAGAGATGGCATTGGACAATTGGAAAGCAACGAACAAAATAACAGGAACTTGTAGAGAAATTAAGGTATTCTCAGTGACGTGCCTAGTGGGAAGACGCAGCAAATGCCTGCTTGCCAGGTGGAAGGAGAACAGTGCAGCATCACTACAATGAAGCCAAATTCTACAAAACCCGGTTACAAAAAAATAGTCTTGAACCAACAGAAACAATGCCAGCGACTGTCATTCTAAATGCAAAGGATCCGCGAGCGGAGTTACGCCAAAGCACCAAAACATCCACGATCAACTCAGGAGCAGCCCGACACAAAATTACCTTTATGATAGCTGCCATATATTTTGTGGCAAGTCCCAGTGAAACTGACTGATCAGGAAGAGCCGCAAGGGAATGAAGGCAGATTGCTCTGTCCATCTAGAGGAAGCGGGTACATCCATTACAAAACTCTACAAAACATCCATTGATCGCCGTGTCCAATCCATCCCAATCCGGCGGGGCAGTAGCGGGAACCATCTGGCCAAGAAACATCGAGGGAGACCTGTTGTGTTTCAAATAACCTCAGAGAACGTTTTGACCACTCCCCGAGGACGTCCTCTAGACCAAGCGTCACGGGCTAGCACCCAATCCATCTCGTCCACTACATCCTGTAGATCGCTGCTCTCGAGGTGATGAACCGCGTGCTTGTAATGGTCCAGGTTCCTGTAACTTTGCCATTCTAGAGAACCTTCAACAGATACCTCCAAATACTCCAGTTTCTCACCTGGCAAAGGCTTCTCCACCCCAACCCACTTGATCTTTTTTGTCCGGGGCCAGAAGCCTTCAGGGAGGGGCTCTTCGTCTGACTTCTCAGAGCCAAGCCATATCTTTCCCGAAGTAACCATGAGAGGCGCGTCCATGTGGTCGAGACGGGTGTGCCCAAGGCATCGTTGACGACCGTCGGTGTATGTGAGGAGCAGGCCGACGACTTCCTCACCTACATAGGATTTCCGGTTTCGACATACTGCAATTTCCCTGACATCCCGAAGCTCCACAACCGACGATGAGAACTGTTTGCCTGTGAACGCAGTGGGCTTAGAAGGTTTCGGTAGAGAGAGCTTGATCTTGTGCTGGTCCAAGCTTTCCGCTGGGTCAACACACAACCAGAACCTTGAAGTCCCGTTCTTGCAGTACAACATTCGAGATGGCTGGGTTGACGACAATACAGCAATCCCCTGATATGCGACCTTGTATTCATCCCTGTTGGAGCGTGATTCGATGTCATAACCGAGCGCAAAGCTACGACCTTTGCTTGTACGTATCTATGATAGTATAACTATGTCAGTATATCCGGTAGTGGGGATAGCATCACGACTTACAATAAGACAGTTGTTGTATTGGGCAGGCAAGCCAATATATCCTGGGAACTTACTCCTCCGAGACCAAAGCTCGGCGACTCGCTCATCCTCGTCAATGGGTACGTAAGTCCAAGCACCACCATGGTTGTTATCCGCATCCGTCAATCGTGAGGGTAGGTCTCTCGTAGTGTTCGGGATGATATCACAGACGCAATTCATCAATATGAGAATGGAATAGCCTCGGCATCCTGGTAAGTTCCAGTCGACTGCTCGGATCGGCTCCGTTGACACTTCACGGTCAAAAACTAGCGGTGGAGCGAGTCGGCAATCGTCTAAGTCATTGGGCAGAACAGCCCAGCGCCTCTGTTGGTAGTTGGCATCAAGTTTCTTCGTTCTGGTTATGGCTAATTCACGCAATTTGAGACCCTGAGAGCACAAAGCCAGTGAGTAAGTGAAAACTGTGGGTATCAAGGAGAGAAACACAACTCACGTCGGACTTGGATTTGAACCAGAATGGCAGGGCAGTTCGGCGGTTGACAATCCATGTCAAGCCTTCTCCTTGAGTCAATGAGGTATCGTCATCTTGAGTCATAATAACTTCACGGATGCCCCGAAGATCTTCGGCAGAGTAGATGTTGACGCGGGTGCCATTTGCAGGCCCGAAGAGCTTCGTGTCGCTCTCGTTTCGGCGGGTGGTTGAAAGAGACTTAATGTACTGGATACCCTCGAACTCGATGTGTTGTGCCCATACCTCATGGGACTTGGTGACGCGGAAAGCGGCATCCCTAGTTCCAAAATGGCTCTTCTTTCTCCAAGCATCTTTAAGAAGTCTCGCTGCGTAGTCCCTCAAGCAGTAGTGCCCGATGTTCTCGCAGACCTCAAGGGGAAAACGACCTCCGATGGTAGTCATAAACTCCTCGGCAAACATCTTCTTTAACCGGCGTAGACGATTTGCCTCAAAGGAGGGAAGAAGCTCATTGCTGATGTTTCCATACCTTTCGTCTCCGTAACGGGTAGCGTTCCAGATGTCGAAATGGGTGTTGTTGCCAAGCGAGAAATCCACGGAAAACTGGTCGACGCAAGATGAGTGGTAACCAGTCTCAAGGTCTCTAGATGTATCTGTTCCGTGATATTTGGTTTCCCAAGGCGAAAGAAAGTCACGATTCAATGGGTTGACTGTGTTTAATCAGTAGGTTGTTGGGACGAGATCCGACAGGGACGCATACAAACAACAATGGAGTCGAATGGCTCAAATTTGAACTGGCAAAGGCCACATCTGGGTCGAACGTTTGGTTCATCGTCCTCATCATACTGATCAAAGTCGCTGTCTTCGTCGTCCCAATTGGCAAAGCCTGGGTATTCGTCTGGCATGAGGTCAAAGTCCGAATCGAAGTCCAAGTCCGGATCAAGGAAAAAGTCATCATCAAAGTCGAAGAGATCCATTTGCCTGATTTTTCGATTTGTTCAGCTAGATGGGTAGAGATGATATCGTTAGCTACTTCTCAAGACAAGATATGTGGCTGCGTTAGAAGCTTCCACTTAATGCAGGATGTCAAATGAAGCTCACTAAAAAGCCTCTAAGCTTTTATAAACTTCTTCAAGTTTGTCGATAACTTAGGATTGAGGGCCCAAGCCTTCTTCGTCTAAACAGATTGAAGGCGCACTCCTCAGATGAAAGGAGGAAGAGGTGAGATGAGGTTGTAATGGTTGGGAGGGAAGAAGAGAAGAGAAAAAGGCAAGCTCAGGTAAAAAGTTCAAAAATTGTTCATACCCAGTGATTCATTGACTGCGATTTCCACTTTGTTGTCGATGCTGGCACTGGCACTGGCACTGGCACTGGCCGTCCTTCATAACGCCAACCACATGCTACACTCACAATGCGATGGTCAATGAACAAACGCCGACAATCAATACTAGGTAGCAAAAGAAGGAGAAGATGCCTAGACTGAATGCGTAAGTTGACGTACAAAGCTCTTACACGCAGAACCAGTAAGGATGAGAGCCAAACGGACCTCAACACAATCACCGTATCCGAGCATTCACCCACCATTATCAATTGCCAACAAAAGATGGCACTATCGACAGGTCAATGCAGTACAACATTTCAGTCACCAAGAGACTCTATGTAACCGAGCTGCTTTCCTCGTCGACCAAGCCCATGACCTACCTACGTACCACCAAGCATCAAAAAAGAGTAAGCCATGCAAACGCTCGCACTCGATACGTAGGAACAGACCGATGCGGGGGTCACGCGCAACCTTGAGATCGCGTACTCGTAAGAGTCTCACGCTCTGCCAATTGAGCTGACCGGGGCGTGGCTCTTATGGGATGAGCGGCTGTGGAGACCAGCGAGAGCGGCGGGGTCGTGATGTTTTTTTTTGGTGTTGAGGGGCAGTCTCCGAAGCGACGAAAAGACTGAGGCAATTTACCCCTAAGCACAGAAGACTCTTTACTACATTTATTTTGTCATTCTCTTTTGAAGTCTGATATTTTCTTGCTCTCCGGGGCGTCTGGAGACTCTTACACCTCATGCCCTGCAGGTAATGAGGTAGGTGGTTGAGAGAATTGATACTGTGCGCGCTCATCAGGGTTCGCGAAACGTTGGGGTCAATTCTATTGATTGGTACCAAGGTAAAGATTTCTAATCTTCGCGACCGGTACATCTTGTAATCTCGACAGCGTCCTAAAATTGTTAGCTAGGGCAATGAACTGTGGTGGGATGGTGGTACCCACAGGAACACCAGTTGGCTCAAAGCTGTGAACCAACTTACTCTCATACACCAGATTTGGATCCCCCTCCTCCTCATTAATCCTCTCCTCTCCCTCCCTCTTCAAATACTGTTTCGCAGTTCTATCCGCAAACCCGTCCTTCTCATTCCTCCCCTTCGCCGCCCTCTTCTCCGCAACACTACTCCTCACATACGCCAAGTACGGTGGATTCCCCGGCTTGATGACGTTATCAGCCGCAAGGACACTCCCCGGTCCTACGAGGCCCAGTCTCTCACAGAGTTTGAGATCGCTCGTGTACGCGGGCTTGTAGTGGTCGAGGAACATGAGGTCGATCTTGGAGATGGTGCCGTTGGTGTGCAGGCGAGCTAGGCCTGCGTCGCTGGGACCGACGATGACGCGGGCGATGTCGCGCAGGCCGGAGAGGTCGAGAAGGGATGTTATGACGGCGGCGAATTCGGGGTTGCGCTCGAGGGAGAAGTAGTGTGTGCCTCCGGATTTGCGGACGGCGTTGGCGAAGAGGAGGGTTGAGTAGCCGACGTAGCCTCCAAGTTCAACCTGCACCAGTACCTGTCAGCAAGTTCCTTACATGAGCAAAGAGGTCAATTGGCGTACCATGACCTTGGGCTTCACTTCAGCGATGAGATCTGTCACAATCTTGCCCTTGTCTTCGCCTACGTTCATGAGGTACTTCTTCGTACGTCCAAACTCATCAATGGCTTGAAGAACACGCTCCGGCGAGCCTCGAAGCTCATCGATGTCTGACCGGCCATAGATGTAATGAAGAAGCTCAATCTCACGCCCATCGTCGAAGAATGTTTCTTCTTGCTCAACGTAAGCTTTCTTTTCGTCAAAGGAGGGCATTTTGTCAGTTTTTTGCAACAACAACAACGGAACCAGTCAATATGTAGTCGAACAGAGTGAACAGGGAGCGGGAGCTATGAGCTATATGTACCTACACTAAATGGATAAACAAAAGAATCGCGTCACGTAGTGTACCCGTCATTCATTCCCCTCCCCTCACCAGCTGCAGCTGCAGCTTGACTGAAAGATGCATATGAGATTCTCACCGGTGCCTCCACTCGGGGTCCCGATTGAGGGTCCTCGCGGGGAGAAGACCGTCCGGACACGGTGGGGGCTCCAGACATTCCCATGACGCGCACATGCAATTCTCGTAAACCTTTGCATAATCCAATCTGTTGCCGTTAATCAATTAACGCAAGATAGAGTTTCCTAGTTAATCTGATTGTTTATTTTTATCCCCTCGATAAAGTGCTGTCGCAGTTTGGCATCAGCACTTAAAGTGAGTCTGGACCTCTTCTCACTGCTCCGATCTCGTGTTTCGACCGCCACCTCGCACAACATGCATGCATGTCTCACAAGGCACATTTACTCGCCCAACAGATCAACTCCGTAATAAATCTGTATTACCTTTATCCCCGGCCCTTCTTGCAATTACTATCAACCCTGCCTACCCCATCCTACGCACGATCTTGAAACCAGAAAACAATTTCTCCTTTCCCTTGCGAAAACAACCCTTATAGAACCGTTCCCTATAACCTGTCCCAAACCGAAAGCTTCCCCCAAACCAGTACAAATGAGAGACATGAAAGATAAATGACCTTGACCTTGATCCACCTTGAACCCCTTAAGATGCCATTTTTGTCTTCTTCTTTTTTTAGGTCTTTTTTATCGTGTTTTTCGCCGTATATAAAACACATTCCTTTTCGCTCGCCGATTCGTGAGCATAAACAAGCCCTTGTAGGTTCCCTTCCAATCCATTACCATGGTATGCGCACCGACAACTTAAATGCCTCCATCGTGAAAGGTACTCCGAACGCGCCACGCAGTTGATGCTAACACATGCCGCAGTCGATTTCACAGGCCGATCGGTCGTCGTAAACAGAGTGAACGCCGTAAGAACCGCCCTGTTGGGTATATAGTTGCCGCTCCCACGGTGAGCCAGACCGGCAATTCCGTTTAGGCCAGAGACTCCGCAACATCTCAAATCCGAGACTGAGACTGTAACCATCCTTCCCGTTTCTTCATACCCGGCACCGTTTTTCCTGCCCTCAAAGTATAAACGAGACGATATAGCGACGCCCCAGTAATGTTCGAATGCAACTCCCAGTTCACCAATTCATAACCTCCTGCCGGAAAAAAACAGAAAAACAATGTCAACTCCCCAGTCGATGCCGTCCCTTCAACACCCGTGACCTTGGTTGTATCACTCGGCTCTCGCCAGATCCGAGTGCCCTGCAATGCTCGCACTGTCTTCAACTCGAGACGTGAGTTGCCAAAGACCGTACTCGCCAAAGATACCGACCGCAATGCACGTTTACCTCTGCGCCGTCCCAAATGCAACTTTAAATCCTACGCCTTGTTGCTCCTCCTAATCCTTGGTGAGCGGACGTCTCTAACCCCAGACACTAGCAGGAGCACCGAGACCCGACGACTGACCCCAAACACCGTTGCCACGTCCCCAGCCACCAGGGGAGGCAAGAGGAGTGGTGGATCGCTTCGATGAAGCTGAAGTTGTGGGTGTACCAGAAGGACGAGTTCCAATGGGAGCCACAGAGGCACCAGCCTGGTTAGGCTTGGAACCAGGATTCAGATCACGAGAGGGGGAGCCGCCTGTTGGGCTGGATGTACTTGTACGGCTCTGGTTACCCACAGCGTTGTCAAAGACCTTGTTGGTGGGTCCAGCAGCCTGGGGACTGACTGTGCTGTGAGGTCGCGAGTTGGGCTCGGTGGGAGGACCGTGGGCACCACCACCAGAGACGGGAGTGCCGGCCTCGCCAGTAGCGGGAACACGGCCTACGCTGTCATAGGCAAGAGGGGAGTGTCCACGGATGCTTGAGGGTCCGCTAGGGACAGGGGCACCGGTGCGGACATTACCAGTCTCATCCACGTATCCTGCCTTGTCTGCAAAAGGACCCTCGCCATAGAGGGCACTTCGTTGACGGGCAATCAAGTCTCGCGTCTCCTCCTCGGACATGTGCTTGTTGGGCGGCAGAGGCACCTCGGAAAGGACGGCTACGTAGAAAAGCTGTTAGCCCATGCTCAACAAACTCGACGATATTACATAGATGCTGCTCAAAATTGGGAGGGAAGAAACACGAGCGGCGTCTGGGCCAACGACATTATCGGTCGCCCATGACCACATTATTTTTCTCTATATGCCATCTTGTTTCTTTGTCATAGTTGAATGTGCTACACAGTAGAGGGAGGCCTACTTCGCTGATATTGCTGCTCTGTGTGCAGGTTTCGAAGCTCTCGCTCCCGCTGAGCTGCCATCCGTCTCTTAGCCTGCATGACCTGCTCTGCCTCGTTGGAGCCTCGTGAAGGTTGATGACGCTGGTTTGCGTAGAAGTTTTGCAGATTGGGTCCCTGACCACGGGCGTCATCAAAGTTGTTTACCGAGTGCGGGCGGGGGCCGGGGGTGTGATGGGAACCACGGGAGTCTGCATGATCTTGTCAGTATGTTTGTTGGTACACTCAACCAGACCAGTTCATCCGTTCATGTCGGAACTTTTGGCAGGCTTAGTAGCGCAGGATAGAAAACTCACGGCGACCACCCATTCCATAGCCCTTTCCAGACTTTTGCAAGTTCTCGTATGCTCGATCGACCTCTAGAATTGTGTCAGTTTGTTTCATTCGTAGAGTCGAGTCTTGTTCGGGTTTCGAATATGCCGGCCAAGTCGTACCACCAGCACTGACTTTAAGGGCAATCGAACTCGACAAAATCTCTGGGCGTTCTCCGACATACCATCGAATTGATACGAGAAGGCGTAGTCATCCTGGGGCTGGGGGCCGCTGGCGCCTGCACAAATCAATGCGTTAATTATGATTCTATATCGATCGATCGTGAATCTAGCGTACCTGCGCGGACCGGAGTAGTCGAACCCTGGTGCTCCCAGTTGTTCTGCTGGGTGCTGGGAGTAGAAGACGACCACTGGGCCTGAGGGTTGTCGTAGTAGGACATGTTGCAATGTTCTCGGGGTTGAGTGGGGAAAACCGGGACGTAGACGATTCGGCTCGGGCTCTTTCAGATCTCGGATGAGGGTCTATTGGTAGAATGTCTGGTCAGTTTGGTGTTGCTGCGGAATGTTGACGACAGAATGCGACGGCGATGTGCAGCGCAATGCGAGAGCGGTGCCAGAAACAAGGGCAATACGAAAGGTGATGAGGAAATTTGCCGCTGTGGCCGACGTCAAGATGCGCACCATCGGCCAGCTAAGACATGGATCCATCAAAAAGCACCACCTAACGCTCCGGGGCCCCTCGTCGCAACACGTTGACAAATCGACCGTAATCCTGTGCGTCGAGGTCTCGACTCACCCAAGAGAGATAAGAATATGATTAAGCTTCGTCGGTGACCTTTTGCCGCTTCGTTGGGAAAATGAGCGCAAGGCAAGGTTTACGTTTACTCGCCACGGGCCGTATTCTCGGGAATAAACCACGCGAGGGTCTCGGAGGGACGGAGAAAAAGTGCGAAGGATTAAAAAAAATCGCAAGAAGTCGGTGACGAGACGAGAGACGAGTTTAACACGACGGACCGGAAGAACGCTTATCGAGACCAAAGCCGCTGTAAGGCAGACGGAAAAATTCGAGGCGGAGGAAGAAATAGGAAGAGGTACCGTAAAGGTAAGAGGGAGAAGGGAAAGGGAAAAAGGTGGTGGTGGTTTAAGATGATGAACGACTCGTCGACTTGGACAGGGCGTGACGGGATAGGTTGGGTTAGAATTGAATGGGGGGAGAAAAAAACCAGGGCCGAGCGAGCGGGAAAGGAGAAGGAGCAAGCCTAGCCTGGCTTCTCTTCGCCCATCAATCAATGAAATCAGGAAGTAGCGTCGTGCCGTGGGGAGTGGACAGTGGAAACTCACTGGACAGGAAGGAACAGGGCATTTCGTAGTGGGCACAGGCCGGAGAGTGACTTTTGGGGGCTCGTAGTTGGCAGGTGCCAGTGCAGTTGAGGCCTGAGGTGCGGGTAAATCAGGTACTTGAACCAAAGTACCGGCTGTTTTACGGCATGCGAATCATGGCGGTTCATTGTATGACAGCCTGGCCAGGCTAAAAGGCGGAGTACATGAACTGCTTGTACCTCGTTTGGCAGAACCTGAAGTACAGGCAATCACGGTGCAGTAAGGTACCTGCTAGCACGAAAGAGCACTCGATCCATGAGATTTTTTGCGATGTCGGGGTATAAACAAGACATGCATTCTGTGACCGGATCGAATATTCCGATCAAAAGCAAAGCTGACATCTCTTCTCTCCCTTCGGTTTTGGTATTTCCCCTGCCATTGAACTTCTTTGCCTATTAATGAAGAAACCACAGTACAGCGCAGTACTGGCCTTCAACAACATCCCCTGGCACTGAGGCTAGAGATGGTCCTGGCGCTGGTCGCCCGTTCTCCGTTGAACGCCCAGGCGCCGGGCCCAATCCTCTTTTGATTCGATAACGGGGCTAATAACGGAGTGTGAAATGACGACGTGTGGGGGGTGCCATTTCTCGTTTCTTGGCCCTTTTGCCAGCAACGCAACTCCACGCTCCACGATGCCAGCAGATGATGTCCACGACGGGTGGGTTGCCAGTGCAGCTGAAGAGAGAGAAACACTGTGCGAATTCAATGATCCCGAAACATGAGGTTATCATCAACTTCAAACAGAGTTCGATGTCTCCCTCCTCCCTCATTGATGTGCTTCTACCGGAATCTGCAACAGCTCAATCCAATTACACTATGACCCTAGCGGAAAATCACTGGACCCCGAGATAACGACACTGATCCAGCACCCTTCCCCGGGCAGGTTTATCCCGGCCTCTCACTAAACCTCGGCCGAAACTCATCGCGCCATCCGCGGGCTTCCAGCACTTCAGTGCTTCGCGATGTTCTGGGATGCCCAGGGTCTTTGCCTGCTCCATGCGTGTATCAAAAGCACACAGACATGACAAACTTCTCTCGTGAAGCACGGTTCAGGTACAACAGCGCAAACTTGCATGGGAGATGAACCAAGACGGGTCGCTTAGGGATGCACCTCATCCTGTAAACTTGGCGCTCCAGGTATAAACAGTGGGTTATACTGGCAAAGAACGCAGATACGTTTTGGATCGGCAATAACCAGCACAGATATATCCAAACATGAATCGCATTAACGCAATATCAACAAAAGATGTTGCACCGCAACAGCTTGCCAAAGCCCACTTACAGTATCCTCTGCAATCAAAGCGCGTGTTTCCACATCTTGGCACGTTCTCCTTCCCCTTTCTTCAAAGTCAACATCAATCGGACGTATTGTCTTTTACATCTCCAAACGAGCAAGCCATCATCTTGATATTGTGGATACGCAAATTACCTTTATTTGAGCGTACCCCTTTTCCCGGGATTGCGGTCTTGACTTGACCAGTGCTGGGGGTTTTAGCGGGGTGCTCTTAGACGCCGATTCATTCCATGGGTTCGGGCTGTGGATTACCGCCAGCCAAAGTCACCTGAATCACACCTCCAAGTGTTGAGCCTTGACATCTGCAATTCGCAGCAGTAGTGTTTGAGGGACAGATTGTTTGGGCTACAGCACAAACTTGCGGTTCATGGGTTGCAGTCGTACCTGCGAGTGTACCCGACATGACATGGTTGTCGGCAACTTGACGTCGGCTGAACATTAAATAGCATGCATGGAGCTTGAGTAACCAACGGGCGTGGACAGTCGCAGAAAGATATCACGCATATCTTTGCGATGGACCGCAATACCTGTGACAAGAAACATGGCGTTGCAGCATGTTTCAATTGCGTATGGATATCTGGCAGTCGCTTCAGCTTACACACGAAACATAAACGAGACTGGCCAGAACATTCACAAAGCCTCGAGAAGTGAGCACTGTGTCGCAACTTGGAATGGAGGATTGCTTTTCAAATTAATTGCGGCGTTCGGGCCGTTGTCGATTCTCGCGATTGGAAAGCTGTCAGCCAAAGACGGACCTCCACTCAGAATACCCTCCACCACCCGGTCACGGCGCATGTCAACATGGTTCGATTCTGATGATACCCTGCCGGTCGTTGGGCGTTGAATCTCTGACGCTTTTATTCCGCCTGGACAATGAACCATGGAATTGTCCCTCTGTTTTCTTTCGTGTGCCATCAACATCGTGATACCACGGGACCGTCGCCCGTATACATCCGGCACACCAGGCGGCACTTGGGTCCCGGTATTGGGCCCGAAATGTTCGGGATGGTCCCCAAGATTCCATTGACGATTATTAGGCTCTGTTATCTGAGACCTGGAGTGAGACATCCCCTGAGATGAGATCTCCATCCGACTATCTCAATTCTGGCTTGTGATCCTCCCTGCCGTTGGCTCTGATGCCCGTGCTTTAGCGAAGATGACCGGAAGATGCTTCGTCAGGCATGTCATCTTTGCGATACGTCTGTTCTTCGTTCAGCTGCTGACGATATTCCAGTAAGCACTCTGGGCGACAGGGATCTAAATGGATAGCCCCAGATGGGTGGACAGACTTGGCCAACAGGGTCCACCACCAAGGGAAGTCCACCTGTCATCGCGGCCAGGTCGTCACAGTCTTCCAGAACATGCTTCAGATTGACTGGTCTGTCACTTGATAAGCCTTCCGGTTATGCAGCAGCAGGCAACGGCTGTTGCATGGTGACGCACAACGCATGTAAGGTCGGTCCAACGCGAAAGTCTGCCTTGTGACGACACCGGGCGACGTTATGTAACCCACAGAGGTCGCTCTGTACTGTACGACAACACCAATTCCATTTCCATCTCTACGCCACACGAGTCACTTTTAGCCAGCCAATATGCGAAAACTATATGGGTCTGCCTGCCCGACTTTGGCAATCGATTTTTGAACCTTTGTCATCTTCGGGTAAGCGTCCCAAAAGGTAAGCTTCCCCAGACTGCTGCCCCGCGGTTATTGGTTGAAACGACCGCATGTCGGACTCGTCAGCACCCATCATGCATTCTCGTCACCCGATGTTTCTGCGAATTGTAACTGCACTCACCATTCACGTTTCAATGCCTTGAGTAATGTTTCAAGACCCATACCCAAGGTGCACAAAAACTCACCATACAATGTTTGCTCATTCACCAGCAAATGTTGGTTCCCGGAGAAAATATGTCATAAGCTACCGTGCCACAAGTATGCATGCATCGTGGTTGCTGTCACTAAGCAGTCGTCCAAGCATTTCGGGAGCCTGGAATCTTTAGTCATCCAATAAAGGTATAAGTCCCGCGTTTTTCTGCTTCCGCGGAGACTTATTAGTTTTCGGGTAGACCAGCTTATTGATAGGACTGCTGTTTTGGAGATGCTAAACCCCAAGTCAGACATTAGCATATGCCAACCAATTCAACAAGCTGTCCTATGATCTAGTCATTCATCTCTTTGTCAGCATACGCCATGAAGAAGACGTATACTGGCGCTGGGTCTCTGGTCTTCTGTGTCGAGCTTATCCCAAAAACCCGAATGTGTACATTTCTTCGTAGCCTTTCGTTGTCTTCAGCGTAATACTCCATGAGGCCTAACAGCTCTGAAGCGGTCGTGATGGTCAAAGTCTCCTTGTGGAATCATTATATATATCACACATCCGACACCTGAAAATTGTGCCTGGTCAACGCCAGACGGAGGATTCACATCGCTGTCCAGGAGAAGTGCCCAAGAACGTAGTATGAATTGCCTCTCCATCGTGGCCTATTTCCCCCAATTATACGATTCGTGATCTCCCCATGTCGTGTCTTCCTCCCCAAATGCTCTTCAGTACATTTCTTGTCAGTATTGAGCTATATTTGACGTTCTCGAACGCCGCGTGTTGTAGAGGTGATACGTCTGATAGCACGGAATATTGAAATTGCCTCCTTAGTGGGTAAGTCCAAAGGAATGTCATATGCGCACAACAAGCTTATTCATGACCCGGGCTTATTCCAACTTATATAGGATCTTACAAGTTGAACGGTCTATCACTTCTTCAAACTCGGAATTCCAACATGTACACGATCACAATTACATACAAGAGTTTACACCACCCGAGAGGAATCGACAAACCATCGTATATATCAAAAGACAATCTTATACTTCAAATCCTGGTATCCCATCCCCAGCACCCAACCCCATAATCATACTCATAAATTCCATCATCAGCAAAGAGATCAACTCCTGCAACGGCCCATTCAGAACCTTCAAATTACACTCATCCCCCTCCGCATGTTGAATGAGCTCACTCAACACCATATAAGATCTGTTTTTACAGATCGGGCAAAAGAAGCCTCCTAACCTGGTACAGGGAGCTCCGGCCTCAGCGAATTTCTGTCCGAGGACAAATATATCCATCTCATTCACGCCAGGGATACATGTCCCATTCTCGACATGTTTCATCATTGTAGATGCTTTGTCGAACTTGCGTTCACAGGTGATGCAGTCGATGTTTTTGCCGGGGTTGCGAGCTGCTTTTGCTTTCTGCTTCTCGTGGTGTACTTGTGCAGGGACGGCGAATTCAAGCCAGTGGTCGAAATCTCTGACGACGGTATCGACGACTTTGGATTTGGCCTGATGATTCTACGGGGGTTGAGTTAGCACTGTGATGGGCATGGATGCAAAGGTTACTTACCTCGAGAGTGGCCCGGGTCTGGAAGTACGTCTCGCATGTGATGCAACGATTATGAGCCTCCACCTCATGGTTCATGCGTTCCGTGCCAGTCTCGAAAGACTGTCCACAGCTAAACTGGCAATCTCTTAGGAAATACTTGATTTCGAAGAAGAAGGGGAATTCCTTCGCATTAGGATAACCCGTGCAGACGGTGCGCTTAGGGCCGTAGGATTTATCCTTTGCGATCTTGGCTTGGACATCGACAACGGCTGGGTGGCTGATACCGTGGACATGCCATTGATGTGCCACTAGTACCATCTGCGGGAAATTCTCGTTGCAGTGTGTGCAGAGCGTTGGGGGACCTCTATCATTCTCCATTTCAAATTTGGAATCATCATCGTCATCGTCATCTGAGAAACCAGGATAGCCATAGTCTGGGTCGTCGAAGTCGTATATATCGCCAGGTTGAATGCCAGCTGGGAAGTCAAACTGATGTCTTCCGAATCCCCCATGGCCAGGATATGAGAAAGGATCATCTTCGTCTTCGTAGTCTTCATAATCCTCGTCTTCATCTTCATAATCATCCTCATCATCATCATCGCCATCACGACCAAATGGTGGAACTGCCATTCGCAGTAGCTGTCTCATTATATCGTCCTCTGAATATCTCGGTCGGTGCATCTCGGGATGGCTGTCACGCTGATGCTGACGAAGTGCAGTCGCGAGACGAAAAGTTTTGTTACAGGGTCTACATCTGAAAGTTGGGTTTTCAGGCACACCTTGCTTGGAGTCTGTGGGTTCGGCTTCGACGATGCCATGTTTGTTGAGTTTATGGTCCGCAAGTCCTTTAGTGTGGCGGAATATCTTTTGGCAGGTCTGGCAATAGGGCTTATCCTCATCATCCTCGTCAACATCTTCTGCTTTCTTGCCTCCAGCAGTCGCGCTTGCTCCTTGACCTGAACTCTCTGCAACAGTGTCGTCTGCCACTGCATGCTTGATGAGTCCATGCTGAACGAGGGCAGATTTGAAACGGAAGCTCTTGTCGCAAAGCGTGCATTGGTGCATGTTTGGGACTTTCTTCTCTTCTGCTGCGGTCTCTTCAACGGGCTCTTGCTCCTCACCCTCTTCATCCGAGCCATCTTGTCCATTTGATACTCTCATACCAAAGGCAACCTGCGCCATATTCTCCATGACCTGTCTCATCGCTTCCTTACGTTTCTCTGCCTGATGCTTCATAAGGGTATCCTCGGAAGGAAAGCTCTCATTGCAACATATGCACTTGAACTTTTGAGATCCAGCATTATGTCTCTCCTTCAGCGTCGTATGCACCTGCTTTGAGGCGCCAGCTGTATTGCCATCTTGCGCTGAACCCTTTGCTGGACCCTTGCCTTTCTTATCTGAAGTGTGCTTGCTCTTGAGATGCCTTCGGAGTGAATTCCGGCTGGTGAACGACTTGTCGCAAACATCACATTTAATCGTCTTTTCTTCGGCATCTGGAGTCTTGTCCTCTTCCTTAGCGGGAGTATCGGGATCCGTTTTCACAGTACGATGCTTGGTTCTCTTGTGCTGGTACAGCGCACCTCTATGACCGAAAGACCTGTTGCAAATAGAACAAGTGGTCTTACTTTCCTGGCTCTTATTGTCCTGTTTCACATTTTCTTGTTTGGTAGAAGTAGATGCTTCATTCGCAGCGGAGCCTTCCGGCTTGGGCTCCGCAGCTTGAGTTTGAGTTTGCGTGGCAGAAGCATCTGAGGCCTCAGGCTTCGGGGGACCATGCTTGCTTCGCTGATGCTGCGTCAATGAAGATTGACGCGGGAATGACTGTTTGCAAAGCTCGCAATCAAAAGTGCTGGCCGCTTCGCCATCTTGTCCCGGCTCAGACGCGTCTGCTTCGTCTTTCTTGACAGCATGTTTGCTCTGCCGATGTCGCCTGAGTGAGCCTTTGTGGGGAAACGACTTGTTGCAGATATTGCAATTGACGGGCTTGCCTGGAGGCTTCGCAGATGAAGCCTCTCCAGGATTGTCATCAGCCATTTTGGACAATCACAACGGGGTGATAACTGAGGAACAGAAGAGAAACGCGTGCGTGTTTGGAGAATTGGAGAAGGATGATGCAGTCAGTCGACGACGACCTGAAATGGGGTCGCAGAAGCAAATAAATGGAAGCGGATCAAGAATAAAGCGTCCAAGTTGATTGGCCAACCGGCGCCACAATGTAGACCGTTTCAACAGAGCAACCGCTATAAATAACGTCAAATAGAAGCAAAACGAAGCATTAAGAGCTTATTTGAAACTGACGACAAGAAAGCAAAACAACTATTTTCCGCCGTCTGTCCTCCTTCATTTCAGTCTCCTGTGAGATCTTTGATGGTATCGCTCTCTGGCCTGGGGCTATATGATACATACAGATCCAAGGTTTGCTCTTACACTGGTTTGGCTACATAAAAGATGTATTAGATTAAAATAGAATACATAAGAAAGAAGTGATCCCGTCTCCCAATCATCGTAGCATCCTCAGCTGGTTGGATTCAAAGGACCTATGTCAACATGAGACCCTTCTATCATACGCCACCTCACCTCACTCATGAAATCCACCATCGGGCGCTGACGGATAGATAAACTGCACTCGCTACCCTGCGCATGAAAAAGCAGATCACTCAGAGCCAGAGAGGTGTAATCACAATGGGGGCACTGAAACCTGCCATCGGAAGTGTAGAATGTCGACACCACGCTCTGATCACTCTTCTTGATAGCCGATTTGATCTCATCGGTATCTAGGTAAGAGTGGCATTTACCCGTTTCCACATGCAGCATCATCTGGGATGGCTTTCTGAACTTCTTCCAGCAGGTTATGCAAGAGATCTTGCCATTCCAATAATTTGGCCTTTTCTTGTTACCACGATCGAATAGTTGCAGCCACGTCTCGGTATGTTCGTTCTCCCAATGCTTTTCAAGTAGGTCCTCAGACCTGAAGGGCTTGTCGCAGGGTGTGCATCTGTATCCTGACTTTACTTTCTTCTCGGGAACGTTGGGGGGAGGCAGCTTTTCGAGAAAATCGTTGGGGTGTCTGAGGATACTCTCATGCTGGAACCACACATGATTCATGAAATTCCCCATTAGACCAAATGTCTCTGCACATTCGATGCATCTATACACCAAAAGGGGATCGTGTTCCTTCCAGTTCTCGCTGGTCTGCCCCTCATACCGCTTCTTGAGGGGCTTCTTCCTCTTACTTCCATCCCAGTAAGGGCCATGGCTGAGAAATTCTTGGTGAGCATCAAGGCTGGCGAAAGTGTGAAACACCTGAGGACAAAACTCGCATTTGAAAAAGTGTGCAAAAGGTTCTGGGGCCGCTCTGCCCGTAAGCACCCTTACCCATTTTGCCCAAGGGGTGCGGCAGAGCCAGACTGAATGCCTGTGAAGCGATTCAAAGTCGTAAAACTCATCGAAGCAGTCCTCACATTCAAGCAGTGCTGGATGAGATTCGGTGGCGTTTTCATTCTCTTTGTTGGAAGTCTTGTCCTCGGCATTCCCAGACTCCGCGATATCCTTTTCTGTATCCTGGTTCTTTGGAGAGTCGCCAGAGGCATCTTGAATTGGATCATCATCGGGCTCTTCTGTTTTCACAGCGTGCTTATCGCGATGTTCTTCAAGCTTAGCGTTGAAGTAAAACGCCTCATTGCAGTCGCTGCACTTGAATGGTGGTGGAGGGAGTTCTGCATCCAGCTTCTCTATGCAGCTCTCGCCTAGCTTTTCGGCGGGCTCCTTGTCATTCTCCTCCTCACTCTCATCCGCGTTTTCTTCATTGCTCTCCTCCTCGTTCTCCTCGTCGTCCTCCTCATCGCTTTCATCATAGTCATCACCATCGCTCTGCTCATCGCTCTCCTCATCGCTATCCTCGTAGTTGTCCTCGTAGTCCTCCTCGTCAGTCTCCTCATAGCTATCATCCCATGGATTAGGCGAAGAAAAACGATAAGTAGTTATCATATGATGTTCAACCTCGTCATAAGAGTAAAACGTCTTGGGGCAAAAGTCGCACTTGTATACAGTAACGGGCCCATCGTCCGAACAAAGTTTATGGCGTATAACATGCTGTTCAAGCAGATCGAAATGGTCAAAGCTCGAATTGCAGAAGTCGCACTTGTACTGTTGTGGAGAAGGTTCGGCGGCCTTTTTCTTCTGATTTTTTGAATTTCTAACTGGGTTCTCTGCAGGCTCTGTCGTTTCCTCTGGATGTCCGGTGGCGCATTTGTGTTGTTCAAGTGCAGCTTTGGTACGGAAAACTTTCCTGCAATGCGTGCATAGATTATGGGCGTCTCTGTGATGCTCTTGGAGTGCATGGTCATCAACGAAAGTTCTTTTGTTGCACCACTTGCAGTTGATCTTGTCCGTTTCTGGCTTCGGATCATGCTTCGCCTTCTTATGTTGATCAAGTCCAGATTGTAAACTGAAGATTCTGTCGCAATGAGGACAACTCAAAACAGTCGGCTCAGCGTCTTGATCTTGGTCCTCCTGCTTCAGATCTTCTTGTTTGATAGGGACATCGCTGTCCACAGCTGTATTCTGTACCTTGGGGCTTGGTTTTGCGTCTTCGGCGGGTTCAACAGAAGCAACCGGAACTTTCGAGGCATGCTTGCTCTTCCGATGCTTCTGCAGCCAATGCCTGAACAGCCAGTACTCAGATCTGAATGGCCGATTGCAGACTTGGCATTTGGATGACTTTGACACTTTATCGCCACTATCTGATTCGGCGTCGTCTGTACCCTCGGAGGCATGTCCGGTCTGTTGACGATGTTGTCTGAGCGAATGCTTGTGGGAAAAGGACTTTTTGCACGTATTGCAAGTAGGCAATTCCGCTTCACGCTGCTTAGCACCGTCATCAGACATGATTGAGACTTGTTTGTTGTTTGAAGAGGGAAATTGGAGTGGTTTAAATTGGTGCATGTTATTGTCAATAAAGGGGGTAACAACAGCAACTAATCAGACTGGGCAATGATTGGCTAGCCGGTATCTCGGCCAACATCCAAAACTCTATTACTCTTAGATCCTATTTCCGATAGTTTCCAGCATGTGACATTGTAAGTAGTATTGAACACAATAGCACAAAGCCATAAATCACTCAAATACGCGCTGGTCTAAAGATGACTATGTAATTGTCTCAGCCCCAAGACTGTAGCATCCTTGATAAATCAAAACCAAAAGACCCAACTCCAGCTTAAAAGAGTTCATTCTCTATCATACGCCACCTTACCTCTGTCATAAAAGCCTTCAACGGGCCCTGGCTGGCATCAGCATTGCATTTGTTCCCCTCCGCATGCCGAAGCAAACTACTCAAAGAGTCAAAACTGACTTCACAGCCGGGGCACTGAAACTTGTCATCAGAGTAGCACCTCGATACCACGCTCTGATCGCTCGTGTTGATAGCCCATTTGATCGAACGAGGGCCAATATAAGAGTGGCATTCACGCATCTCCACGTGCTCTACCATCTGAGAAGAGGTTCTGAACTTCTTCCAGCATGTCATGCAGTGGATCTTGTTCTTCTCGGAAGACCACGAGTTTATCTCTCTGAGATCACCCAACATGTCGTCTTCATCGTAATTATCAAAGTTCTGGAAGTCCGAGTACGAGA
Organism: Fusarium tupiense; assembly: GCA_013364945.1. NCBI lineage: Eukaryota > Fungi > Ascomycota > Sordariomycetes > Hypocreales > Nectriaceae > Fusarium > Fusarium tupiense. The sequence goes on from JABEEO010000333.1 coordinate 134,883, forward strand.
GCGACTCATCCGAGATGTTGTCCTGGTCAAATAATGCGAACCAAGCGTCCTTGTGTCTTGTCTCCCAGTGCACTACAAGCAGATGCTGATTACGGAAAGGTTCGTTGCATGGCTTGCATCTGAATCCTGCCGTAACCTTCTTGACAGGAGCATCAGCCACTTCTGGGGCCACCTTCGTGAGACATCTTTGGGGGGAGGGGTTGGGATGACGCCCATGGTTATGATCCATATGGTCCAGAAACCGGTCCAAATCGCGATATAGCCGGCCGCAGTCGATGCATTTGTACACTGAAACGCTGGCTCTTTCTGCCTTGTCCTCTGTCGTTGGCTTCTCAACCGACTTGCTCTTCTCCGCTGCTCGTTTGCCATGGCCAAGCCTTTCTTGATGGTCATAAAGCTTACCAATGTAGTAAAAGGCCTCGTTTCAGTCCCCGCACTTCATGGTTGGTGTCGGAGGTCCTGATGCCCTTGTCTCTGCGGGCTTCTTGCTTGTTACTGGCGATACATGGCCGAGCTCTTTCTCGTGCTCGGTGAGCATAACAGCAAAGTAAAATGCCTGGTCGCAAACTTGAATTTTGGTGGAGGAGGTCCTGCCACCGGCTTTTCACTGGCTCCTCCTTTGGTTCTGTGGAAAGGCCATGTCTGACCTTTTTCTCATGCTCACGAAGCATAGCCCTAGAGTGGAAGGCCTCGTCACAGTTCTCACACTTAAATCGGGGGGCAGGAGGTCCTGTAACCGTCTCCGGCTTCTTCTCCCTTGTTGCAAAAAGCTCATGAGTGAACAAATCTTGATGCTCTTGAAGCGCAGCATCAAAGTAAAACGCCTCTTCGCAGTCACTGCACTTGAATGTTGGTGGAGGAAGATCTGCCACCAGTTTTCCTGCGGATTTCTTGCCTGGCTTTTCGACGGGATCCTCAACGCTCTCCTCCTCAGCTACATCCCCCTCATTTCCACCGTTTATCTCTGCATGGTCTGTCGATTGCATGGGGTGCTTGGCTTCTTCATGCTGTGCAAGTGCAGCCCTAGAACCAAAGACCTTGTTGCATGGCATGCACTTGTGGACTTTGGCTGCGAGTGGATGCTCATCCTTTCTCTTTGGGCTGTCTTCCGTTGGTTGACTGGATCCATTTATGGTCGCGTTCTGAACAGATTCATCTATTTTCTCAAAAGCATGTTTGTCCCTATGATGGTCTGATAGTGAATATTGGTAAACGAAAGACTTGTTGCATAATTTGCATTTGAACTTTTTCTGCTTCTGGCCCTCTTTATTGTATATCTCCTGTGGCTCGATACCATGCCTGTCCTTCGTATGAAGATCAAGTGCATGTTGGTTGTTGAATGGCCTGTTGCAAAAAAGACATCTGAATAGGTTCGTTTTAGATTCCCAATTCTTAATGTCCTGCTTCAGGCTGCTCAGTTGGCTGAGGAATTCACTGTCGTCGATAGCTGAGTTTGGTGACGCCGGGCTTGGTTTTGCATCTTGAGTGGATTCTGAGGCATGCTTGGTCCGATGGTGTTGTCTCAGTGAGTGCTCTAGTCTGAATGACTGGCTGCAGAGCTCACATTTGAATGGATGAAGTTAAAAGCGCAAGATATGATTGGTCGATGGGATCGGCATACGACAAGAAGTCTAATACGGCTCAAACATGGAATCTTCGCGAATCGCGGTGGAAGCCGCGGGCGTAAATTGATAAGTCATCATTAGACTATACGCACTGACAGGCCCATGATCTCTGTCAGAAGTAGCCGTGTACATGACTTTACCATTGCTTCCTCTAGCTCATCTTATGATCGTAAGCGCTCAGCTTCAGGGTAGGTGGCCTGGCTGTTTACGATGGCTGGCTATAGGCGAATACATGATGGTTTTATGCAACTACAAATTGTTTATTACTCAGTATGGCATCTGCTGGATCAAAACTCTAATAATTTACATTCAAACGCGTTAACTGGTCGAGAATTAATAGATCTTGGATCGTATATATCAGGAGTACTGATACCATACCGCCTTGACTCAACGAACAGATGGCCATAGGATCGCTGTAAAACGAATCAATCAACACCCAATCGTCTTCGAAACCAGTTCTTGACCCTGACCCGTGTCCCTTGATTCACCACAGAGTCCCATGCCTCCTCATTCTCAACTGAAACTTCAGTGTCAATATCCTCTTCTCGGATGCGGTTCAGGCCACAGCATTCCGGGTGACTAGCTGCCGCCGCCGGAAGTCCCAAGAGCCTCGCCTCCAAATATCCAACCTTTGCCTCCTGAATAACATCCGCAGCCCTAACTCCCTGCTCACCTGTCGCTCTTCGCTTCCAGAAAAACACTTGGTTCGGATCCATGGGCTGAACACCGAGATACCCTGGCACTGCATCGTCAAAGCCGCATTCTTGTCTTCCACGAGCGCCAATATGTACCTGGGCATGAGCCGAAGCAGCTTCGTGCTGACTTGATTCGCCTGTCCTGGAATCGGTGCAGTCGGCGTCAATTCCTGGGTTCCGGTCCTTTCTACCCATGATGACTAGCCTGCCGACTCCAGCTCCAGGGATAGATCCGCTTGGACAGCACCAGGCATGCTTCATCATGGCCTCGTGCGTGGTATCGTGAGTAACCTGTCGAGACATCCTTTCGGTTTGTCCTTCAGAAGTGCAGCTTGGGAAGCGTCTTTTGAGTTTATCTTCATCAAAAGAGATACCCAGATGGGAAGATAGTTGTTGGACCATCCAAGCGAGAGGAGCGTGCACAAGGTCTTCCTGTTGTCCAAGCTTACCCATGTTGCCATGATCGCCTAGAAAGAAAACCTGGTGGACGTTGTGTCCGCACATGTAAGTTGGACTATAAGGACTTCTAGTTTCATGCAGGGCCAGAGCATGGAAGGAATGTTTCACGTCTGTGTCAAGCATCAGTTACTATTCTGCATCAAGTCAGATTAAGTCATCACTTACTCTTTGGAACATGGTCTATGACCTTGGCTTTATACTTGCTTCTGTGAAGATAGGATAGTGGCTTTGCAATGCCAAACAGCGGGATACCCAGCGAACCAACTGTATCGAAACAGCACAGTGCATCGATTTGAATGTCGTCCCAGACTTTAACTTGTTAACAATCGTTGTGAAAGGAAAGGAGTGGATACTTACAGCTGTAATTGCGTCGCACCTCATCCTTGTTGGCGTTGGTAAGATATGGGTCTTTCTTGCAGGCATCATACAAACGTTTGAAGAACTCCGTATCTCCGTCTCGAACTAGGCCGAGGCAGTCGATTATCATTGCCAGATGTCGAGCGGCCCATGCGCCTAGGCATCATGATAAGTCATCTGTGGATACAGATCACGCCGAAGTTCCTGGCTTACCTCGAGAATAGCCACAAAAGACGATCCTATCACCCTTATTATAGTCGTCGGCGATATTACCTTTCTACTGTCAGTATTTCCACTCGCAGATAGCAGGCGCTCTTACGATAAGCAGTTATGACGTTCCTTCGCGTGCCCCAACCACCAAGACCTGCGACAGGTGAGTTCAGGTTTTAATAGTACAGGGAATAGAGTATGAAACGAACCTCCAAGGATCTTGTCTGTCAATCCGTCAGTCCCGACTCCGTTGACACGAATCTTTCGAACATCTTCGCATTTGGAGATGAGATCAGGTAGGCAGGAGACCACGGTCTCTTTCGAGCTTTTGACGCTGCCATGCCATGTTCCTGTTCAAGTTAGTTATGGATATGATTGGGGAGTTTTAGTTGAAAGAATTTTCGTACCATCAAACGCAACGAATAGAAGTTTTGGCGAACTTTGGCTCTCCTTTCGCTGGCGGCCCCGCTTTGATTGTCCAGGACGATGGGAGTGTACCGCCATTATAACCAACAGTTATAGTTTGATATGAAGGAGAGTTTAACGGCTGCTGTTTATGAAACGAATGAAGTATTTTGAACGAACGAATAGAAGGGGTATAGTTGAGTTGGGATACTGATTACAATAGAAACATGGACCCCAAGCAGGTAAAGCCCGGTTTAAATAAACCGAAACATATATCAGGCTGTGGAAGAGTGACTCCCTTCTTTCAGCCACTCTTTCAGGTTATCCTACCATTTCGATGGCGGTGCAAGGCATAACGGGCTCCCTCTGCCCAAGCTTAAGTCCGAAAGCCTTATGAGCAATCCACCAACACAGTTGAATTGCACTTCTGCCTGTCCAACCAGTAACTATGACATAGCTGGAAAAGCCCCTTGGGGGCTTCTCTATAACTCGCCCTCAGGGTGTAAGAAGACTTCTGACGCTAAACTGAGGTGCCAAAATTACTTAGTCTAAGATCCTCTGTATCTATACTGAATTACGCTGAGTTTACCTAAATTTACCTAAGGTCTAGGATGAATGTCCTAAGTTTTATTGCATCCCCTTGCTCACGAAAGATATTTGGGGGCCACGTCTCTAGTTGGAGAGTGGTGCAGTGCTTCTGACCAAGGTGTCAGCTGAAATACACCCACTGAGATTTGAGGCTGTGAGCTCCTCCTGATCCAAAAATGCGAACGCCACATATTGACAGTGTGTCTTGGCGGCATGTCACCGAGTACAGCATCTCGTATCCATTCTACGGATCGCGGGAAAAGTGGCTATTTTCCATTATCACCGAAAGACGTTGAGGCTATGCACGATTTCGGCGATCAATGTACTCTGCGAATCTGCTAGTCAGGAACGAGATTTTATGCATACTGCTTAGTTCACCTGAAGGTCCCTTGTCGCTCTTAGCTAGGCTGAGCGTTCGCTGACTGTCTCAGAGCAGCACTGCCTATCGATCGACAAAGTGCGTTGAAGTGAAGCATATGCATTTCCAAGCGACCTTTTACCACTTTGCGTACGAGTTATAAAGATGCCCTGATTCAATTCAATTTCATTATTCTTTTCCTGTAAACTTCTCATAAATCCGTGCCATGTTCGGATACCGCTGTGTCTCGTCGAAACAGTAAGCACTGCGATGAGCTGAATAATGAGACAAGTCAATATCCAATGAGGATTTCAACAGAGAATTGGTCCACCCGAAGAACCATTTGGCCAGGAACGAGGCTTTATGGATAAACTTTGGTTCATCTTTTTCACTGTAAGCAAATCCTGAATGTTTGCTGGCCATCTCTGACCAGCAATGCTTCATATGAAAGGTATGCATCTTCAATTGGACTTTCGACAACTTTGGGCACACGACTACAAACACATTTCATCCCAGGTTCCCTCCGCTGGCGATACTCTTTGAGGATAATCCGGCCTGTGTCCACAAATTACCATAAATACTGCCGTAACCCTGAGCGCCATAATTGCCGCCGAGTCAAGTCGGAAGGGGGCATAAATACACACAACGACATGAAGGATAGTAGCATTCATGTGCCCTTCATTCCAACTTGCGGCAGAGGTACAGACTAAGAATAAAACATGGAAGTGATTGGCCGACCGATGCTGAGACCAGATCCGGACATTGTTGCTCGACTCGAGTGGTTGGGGCCATGGAACATTCAAGAGTGACTTAGGAGGCCATCAAGTGCTTCAACTCTTGTATAGAGTTCGGAAAATAATATACGTCTACAAAATAGACATGAAATAGAGCATTCATTCAGAGTTCAGAGCAAGGGAGCTCGAGGTAGGATCGAGGCGCTGACCCGATCGACCCCCGCCACAGCGCTAAGAACGGACCACTTAGGCGAACCGGAGATTAGTTAAGCGCCCAGCAAAAATCCAGGTGCAGATTCACTTATTCCCGACTGATCATCAATCGACATGGGTTGCCTCACATACGAGTCTGATTCGTCAGTAGCAGACTTTGCCGTCTCCAAACAAGCCTACCTCACTTCCCGCCCAGAAGTTTCTTTTGGATACATCGCAACCAGTTCCCTCGTCTTGGACACAACAGTCACCTCCGAGCATCGTATTCTCCTTTTGCAGCGCGCTGAGACCGACGACGATGCTGGCAAATGGGAGCCTCCAGGTGGTGCTTGTGATGATTGGGACAAGAGTATCTTGAGTGCTGCCGTACGTGAGCTGCATGAAGAAGCAGGTCTCGATGCAGAATGGATCGGTGGTCCTGTCGACATACCCCATTTCTTCACGCTTGACGACGGGAAAAGAGTCTGTCAGTTCAACTTTCTGGTATCGGTAGATATGAGGAACCAAACCGTGAAGCTGTCTCCGGATGAGCATCAGCACTTTGTCTGGGCTACTGAGGATGAGGTGAAGTCGAGGAAAGTGGGCGATATCGACATCGAGTTCACGAGAGACGAAGTAGAGCGAACAGTGTTGGCAGCATTCCATCACGCAAGCGACATCCACGCATGATATAAGAACATTCTGAAAGAACTTGCACGTCATCTAAACTTCTCTCTTCAACTTCACCTTCAGCTAGATTATCTCTCGCCTGTCGTTTCATCAGCCCGTCGACAAGGTCTTAGCAGCTTGCGGGGTAGGGACGCGGACAAAGATGGACAAAGAACCAACATTTTCAATCCCTGGATACGGCGCTCACCCACCAGCGAGCACCGCGAGTATGCCTTGGATGAACCGAGTTCATATCTATAAGACAACGCAACACATATCCCGATTGGGTATATCTTGCTTATCAAAATTCCGATAGTTCCAACACATGGTAGTACTTCCAAGTTGGCGCAAGTGTTCGCTCACCCGACACAGCTGTTGCTTACAACTCTTTCTCTTATGTTCCTTTTATAAGTCATATCCATGGCTGCGCCTCCATGCTACAACTCAAATCATGCCAGGGCCATGCCCCTTGATGTAGTTGCTTTTGCCGTTTTTGCTCTAAACCCCGACTCCCGAGACAGCTATTCTTTCTTCACCTTTGCGCAATGTTCCAAAGTCCATCGTGTTAATCAGAACGCAGATGTTGGTTATTGGATGCTGTGTCTAGTTCAGCTAGCTGGCCAAGACGCATGTTGCCGCCTTGCTAGTTCTAAGCGCTCGCTTTCCAGTACTATAGTCCATGTCCAGCCGCCGTTCAACCTCATTCGGATGCATATGATAACTGAAGCAACCAACCATGCAAGCCAACATCCAATCAGAACACCCACCAAATGAATGCTGTTTCACCAATTTCTAAAATTTGTTATATGCAGGTTGCTGACGGGTCTGAGCACAAGGACCAGGCCTTTTATTGATACACTTTTTCAGAAGTGTAAAAAGTACCCTTGACCTCAAGACGATTGTGCCTTGGGCCTCTCGAGATTTGTTCTTATATTAATCCCACCCACGGGGCAGGTCAATGTTTCATACTCTTATCCACCCTGATATGTTTAATGCTTGTTAGAATGATACTACCTTGAACCTAATTATCCTTATACCTACTTTTAAATCTCACTCAATCATGAGCAGCTTCCGACTTCCTTCGGTAGAAGTGAGTGATCCGGATGAGTCTGTCCCCTACGACATTGGGCATGGGACGTATATCCAGAAGATCGAAGAATGTCTGGCACTGTACAGTGATGCCGAAAAACAAGCCTCGTATCAGAAAGTAGCACACATGGCCAGGGATAGCTGTCAAGATTTACTTGAAGCAACTGGCACAAAAGGTGTGGTGACTTCCAGAGCCAAAACTTATCAGTCGCTGAAGGCGAAGCTCAGAAGTATGGAGCATCATACTGATTTCACATCTTGGGCACTCAACAACGATATCTTCCAACATCACGAAATGGGAGATCTGGCTGCTGTCCGTATCGGACTATATCTACCTCAGGATGTCATAAAAATGGCGAGAGAGTGCCAGAAACGGTTCAAGATTGCCCATCTTTTTGGTACTGTTGGCAGTGGCAGAGACGCTACCCGAGGAGACAAGATGAGCCTGGACAGCCACGCAAGAGGGCCCTGGCGCTCAAAAGATCAGCACGGCTCTGATGAGTACTGGCAACATTCTGGCTACAGATCCTGGCAGATGGTGATCGACTGGGAGGGAGGCCTTCGGGTCGAGATACAAATTGGAACAGTGGTTTCGCAGGCTTGGGCTGAAGTTCAACACAACGTTATCTACAAAAAGCCCGACAACATGATGTCAACGCCAACCATGAAGCGAATGATCGATGCTATAAACGGCCTGGCAATGACTACAGAGATCATTCTTAGCGAGCTAGAACAAAGCATCGAGACTGCGAAACAGAAAGAACAGCTTCGCCACATCCCAGAGGAACAATACCACAGCTAACCTATTACAACCACCGATGACTTTTACTTATAGTCTGGAGTTTTATATAAGTGCTAGATACCTCATACCTTGGCTTAACACCGGGATACGCATGCAACTTCAGCTCAAAGCTTGTCGACCTTTGTGAAAAGAAAAGCCCAGAACGACGATCAGGTCTCGTTCCTAACACAAACACTTGCCGTGGTGCGGACTGTATGAGGATGGTCAACCAACGAGAACGAACTAGTATAAAGCATTGCTTCGGGTGACACAAAGACTGATGCAGCGCATTCGATAGTATGTAAGATTATTGACAGTTTTGGAACACGGGGGGGATGGGGGGCGGTTGCTCCCAGGACTCAGATTTGTTATTTACAATTGAGGCTTGTGGCTAAAAGCCTATATCAGCCCAAGGAGCTTGTATTTCAAGACCCTATGTATCACTAGCTAGCTCGGAGTCGTTTTACGCTGTTTAGCCGTATAAGGCTCACATCGATCGGTTGAGTCCTTCTTTAAGCCAATATGACGAGACGTCTAGATTTGAAGCCTAATCATAAGAAACGGGAAGAGTTCGTGATATACATAGGAACGCCTTTCTGGAGAATCAGATGGAAGACTGGTCACACATATCACTTCTTGAGCTCATGAGTTACTGATAATTAGATCAGCAATTAACTTATGTAGCAAGGTGTATCACATGCTGTTTATGTAACATGAATGATGCCTTAAGCCTTAGACCTCCATATGTTCTAAATGCTCCTGCAATGTAACGCTTCGCTTGGCATCGTGACCTTCCCATCGTTTACTTAACCTTCCCATAACTTGCGAATCAAAAAGCCCGTGATCAGCGACCGAGTCTTATTGTTCCCAGACACATGTACAGGCGTTGTTCCAGCTGGTTATATCTCGAACATCTCGTCGGTGTGACTCGAGCAGCTGGGGTGATTTCTCACTTTCATGGGGACTCTTCTAACACTACTGAGACCCCCTTCTGATACGCACACCCTTGCGTATTTCCATCTTCACTGGTACAGTTGTTTGGATGCGCATTGGAGGTTGGGGGTTGGCTCTGGATTTACTGGCAGTGGATGTACAATAGAGGGTTCGACAACAGGGGGCTCGATGACGGGGGGCTCGACTGCATGAGTCTTGCGGTGCTAAGAAACCAATTAGCAAACTTAAGTAGTAGTGTAGAGGTCAGAGCACTCACCTGTTTGAGTTCCGCATTCGACACGAAGAACCGGTAACAAACAGCGCACCTATTGTGAGCCGCCGCATCGTGCTTTTTCTTGAGCTCAAGGGTCTCAAACAATTGTCCACAAGGACCGCACGCTGTGTGGTCCAGCCACAGATAGTCGCAGAGCTCTTTTTCCGATCCCAAACGGACTTTTGGGTCACACAGGTCGCAGAAAAACTGCCCAGGCTTTCCAGAAAGACCAGATACAGATATGATGTGCTTCTGCTTCTTGGCTGGGTTGGCAAAGTATGTCTCACAAGCACAACAGTACGTGTTTTGATGTTTGTCTCTCTGATGCATCGAAAGCGCAACCTCTTGATCAAATTTCTTTCGGCAGACATTGCACTGGGAAGTCAACGGCTTTTTCCCCTCTAAGGATCCTTTGAGAGTGACGAGAAAGTCTATCCAGCCTGTTTCTTCGATCCAGTTTCGTAAAGTGCATGCTCTCTTTTCGAAATGTTTCAGAAGTCCGCTCATATGACGATACTTCTTGTCACAGGTTGCACATTGTAGGTCGATATTCCGAGTTGACGATGGTAGGAAACGCGCACAGTGAGTGGCGACAGCACTGCGGACAAGTTGACCAGTGCAAGCTGATTGGCATGAGCCGTGTTCAAGATGATCCATCATTCCTGAATAACATTTATATCGTTTCTCGCAGCCGACGCAGCAGATCGGGGTCTCCGCGTGGCCAGCCTTGTGCTAAGAAGTTGGGTCAGATCAGAAAATCTACCAGTCCAGAGAAGGAGCTCACTTGGAGTAGCTCTGACTCTGTCGGGAATCCTTCATCGCATGCGTGGCATAGGTTGCCGTAATGCCATTTGGAGTAGTGTCGCTCTTTTTCTGCATCGCTTTGGAAATATCGGCAGCATTCGCCACAGAAGGGATAAGAGACCGTGTTTGGTTTTGAAGTTGAGAGATGATGGCCAGAACCTTGAGCGACTTTCGACTTTGACTCGGGCTCTATCTTGACACTGACAGGCGCCTCAACAATGATGCAATCATCATCAGAAGATAAAATCTCTCCCTCTTCGAGCTTGACGCGTTTGCGCGCCCGCTCCATTATGGCAGTAGGTGATGCAGTTGTAGTCTCAGCGGTTTCGGTAGGCGTTGTTTGAGTGTAACAGGGAGAAGATGGAGTTTGCGTGGAGATCGATAATGCTTTTGTGAGCGTTACAAAAAATTAACGGTGCGGGCGAGGCGGTAGATGTTTGCGATGGGAGTGTGTGGTTAGGTTGGGTGCTCTTGCCTTATTCAATACGATTGCCAACGGGACAATCAATCAATACCTAGGTACCTACTTTAGGCAACTACCCCGCAGAGATCCTCCTAGAAACATTATTTTTGTCAGGGCCCAAGTAATGTATTAGGAGACATGAGATTTCAAGAGGTTGCTCCAGATCATTGCAGGCATTTGTGAGTTTAGCCCTTTGCCATTTACTAATATTCCCAACTATGCCAACCTCTTTTCTAGCTCTTATTTCAAACCAGCCACTCATGCCTTGGAAACCAAAAAACTGGTAATCAAACTCTGATTCGTTCCCATCTGGATCTTCTTCTTTGGCATGGCTTTTGCTATAGCGCTTCTTGGTGGATATGTCTCGAATATGACCGACGGTTGAGCTGTCGCGCACTTAATCCGAGGGCCTTGGGTTTTCATGGTAGGCTTAACCTCTTTCGGAGAAGCAACCCTCTCTAAAGGAGCTTCTGGGCTGGCTTCCGATTTGACTTGTGTTACAGCGGTCTGAATAGAAGGGACCGGTGGAGGAGAAGTGACTATTGGAAACTCTTCCTTCACGGGTAACGCTGGAGCCGTCGGCAAGGCTGGCTTAACCACAGTAAGGGGGTTGATTCCATGAAACTCCTTGTAATGCTGCCAATTGTGTTAGAGGATTCAAATCGGTGCGTTGAACACTCACCTTGCAAAGGTCGTTCGGACTCATGAAGAACTGGAAACAGTCAGGGCATCGATGATGAATCACAGCCCCATGAACCAACCGGTCCTGCCTATTGTCAAAGCTCAGTCCACAAGGCCTGCACTTGTTGTGGAAGTGCCACATATGGTCGTTGTAGTTCTTTTCCATGTCAAAAGCAATTGAGGGTCGACAAATGGCGCAGACGTAAGCCTGAACTTTGATCGGCGTACGCGAGATGACATGTTTATGCCATTCTTCCGAGTCGCGAAAAATCCTGTCACACGTTCGACAAACGGTATTCTCATGTTGATATCGCAAATGATCAAAAAGACCAGCTTCAGAGTCAAACAGTCTTTTGCACATGTTGCAAGTCCGGTTGGCAACGTCGATTTCTTGCTTCAAGTTCAAGAGGAGATGCATAAGGCCCGTTGCTTGCTGCCAGTTCCTCAGGGCGCAGAGTCTCGATTCCATGTGGCCGAAGAGAAGAGAGAGAGTCTCGAATTGGACGTCGCACCCGGGGCAAGTCGTGTTCAGGCCAGTCCGACGCTTTGTGTGATAGTACTTGGAAAGTGCTCTTGCGAAGAACGCGGAATTGAAGCCTGACTTGCATCGGTTTCCTTCAAGATGATACATCATTTGAGAATAAGAGATGCATCTGTGATCGCATGCTGGGCACTGAACTGGATGCGGGTCATGCGAATATAAATGCTAGGAAGATAACCCGTGTTACTCATCAAGTTCGAGGACGGACGACGAGGACTGACCTTTTTGAGATCTATGGCATTTTCGAATCCAATATCGCACGCGAAACATAGGAAATTATCCCAATGCCATTTGGCGTTATGCTCTGCTTGCTCCTTGGCGTCATTGAAGATGATTCGACAGGACATGCAGTGAAGCGTCCAGCATGCTGTGAGTCTGAACATTTGTTCTTCCACCATTGCAAACGTGCGCTCAATGTTCTGCGCCCCAATAGCTCCAGACACGTCGTCTCCATGGTCTGGAAATCGCAATTGTCGCGGAATTTGCCAGCGGGCTCACAAGAGTTGAGGAGATTTGGATGTTGAACCGCAGTGTCGGGCGCGTTGTAGCTGGTTGGCTGTTTCTGGGCTACGCGATAGGGGACCTGGTCTTCAACCTTGACGCGGGGGTGTGTGCGCGCGCCATCGCGGCGAGGAAGCTTGTGATTGCTAGAGATTGGAACTTTAAGAGATTGGAACTTTAAGAGATTGGAACTTTAAGAGATTGGAACTTTGAAGAGATCCAAAGAGTCAAAAGTTCGTTCCCTTTCTTGGTATCGCGAGTGGGTTAGAACAGCGAGGAGGGAAGCGACAAACGCGTCTCGTTCTTTGAGTTTTAGGGCTTGGCTAGGCTGGGCTCCAAAAGCAATTTGTTCCAGGGCGTGTCATGGCGGGGCCGGGGTACTGCCCTTCCCTGGAACCACCTCCGGCCCCGCCCAAGACCTTCCACCGCCAGCAACATAAACTCGACTCTAAGCTCGACTGTTTGATATCAACTCATGAGACAATTTATATGAATAAGTTCTCCAGAATATGTATCTGACTGAACTCCCAATTCTTCGCGTGCGTTCTGCAGCTCCAGCAATAATTGTCCTGGTGCTCATCGTGTAAGTGAGCTTCGAGAGCAGGGTGTGAACTGAAGTTACGTGCACAGGCCCGGCAGCTCGGCACCGAAGTGGCTGAACATGGAAGATAGCTCGTTGAACTCCTCGTAGCAGGTAGGGCATTTCTTGTTGATGTTGTGCTCGCGAGATGGTTTGAGCGCGCTGCAGTACGTAGCCAATATAGAATTGAGCATGGCAGACGTCAAGCCTGAGTAGCACTCTTCACTCTCAAGATGCTGCGTCATTGGTGAGTGCGTAGCGAAGCGTTTCAGACAGCCTACGTTGTGGTTGCAGATATCGAAGCATCTTACATGCTATAAAAAAAAAGCATCGTATCAACAGACTGCTCCATGTCAAGCTCGAGAATAAGAACTCACTTCTTTTTGCATTTTCCTGGTCGTGAAGCCCATATCGCATCCCTTGCACAGCATCTCCTCCCAGTGCCAGTGGGATTTATGCAATGCTAGATCCTCGAGGTCCTCGAATGTCATGTCGCACTTCTTGCAGTGAGGCTCACCGCTTGCCCAGTACCCGACTAGGTAAGGTGCACCTTGCGGGACCCCCCGTTAAGGACCTCGTCGTGTTTGACAGCTTCTATAATTTCATCCCCATCGCGTTGCAAGACGTCCTTCACGACTTATAAGGCATCGCGAGCTGGATGTTCTTGGCGTGGCTGGGTAAATTGGGTAAATTTCCCTCCATATTGAATAGGTTCATGTAGAAACGCCATGCTCTTGGGGCAGGTGAAGCGATATTGTTTGCTCTGCTTGTAATACTGAAGGCTGAAGAAGTGTTAAGAAGGCGACGGGCACTGGCCACCGCGGCGACGAAAAGGTCAATAGCAAGACTGGTATGGAGAAAATACCCTGCACTCGGAGACATCAAAATCTGCTCAAAGTGATAATTGTCATACAGCTTATTTGGAATTCACTTCATCGATAATATTGAAGCATTTGGTTCAAGTCTATAGCTGAGCGGGTCTTGGTTTAAGGTACTGTGAGGAAAATCACTTCGACCTTGGATATCCCACTATCGAAAAAAGACATAGATGCAAGCACACGGCGCAGCATAGCACAATATTAGACACGAAGTTTAGTTATTCAGTGACCTCAATTTAATTATCTAACATCAGAAGATAGGCTAACAGCTCTGAGAGCGAAGTATGGAGCAAGACCTTGCCTTAATACGCCGAGAGCTGCTCGGTACAGTTGTCGATCTCCCCATACTAAAGAAGGCTCCTGAGACTTTGGTATCTCGACTGGCTACCACACATAATTTGATAGCCGAGGCCAGAAACCCATTCTGCCCGACAGTGATACAGTCCTGCCACTTTGGTAGACTGATGGGCAACTAAGGGCCTCAAGATGAAGCACCATGGCGTGCTGTAGTAAGACAACGTGCGCCGCTCTTAAAGCTCTAGCTTTACTAGATACGTCGCCGTATATGGTTGAAGAGTCTGTCGTAGTCCGAGATACTCGCGTGACAGCTTTCACTTTCAACGTGTTGCAGCAAAGCGCTCAACTTGTTAAAATACGCCCCGCAATCACAATCATCATCGTCGTGATCATGATTCCAGGGTCCATAGATATCGTAGTAGTCCCAAACCCACTGTCTGATGGAATGTTCGTCAGACCCCGACTCGCAAGTGTTGGCCTCGAGATGGAGCACCATGGCCGAATGGGATATGAACATCCTCGAACATCCGAGGCATTCGACGTTTCTCGCGGCGTGGACCTTGCGGTGCTATGAAAGGATAAGTATGAAGAGAGAAAGATAAGACAGTAGTTGGGAAGACGTACGTTGATCAGGTTCGATCGCGAGTTGAAAAATCGGCCGCAGGTTCGGCATTTATCATGAACATCCACATCATGGTCCAGAAGATCTTCTTCGTCGGAAAAGTACTCATCGCACGGCATACAAGCATGGTGCTCTTCTATCAGATGATCTACCAGATCTTCTCGTGAGTCGAAGTCGGGCTCATGATAGCAGTGAGTACAGATATTATGTCGAGCAGAGTTCTCAATGTGCTGCTGCTTTGCACGCCCGTGCGGAAAGTGTCTATCGCACCGCCAACAGTAGGTATGAGAGTGGATGGCACGGATGTGTTGGTCCAGAGAGTTCGCTAGGCGGAAGTGCCTGTCGCAAGGAGGACAGTAAGGCATTTTGGGCTTCGCTAGGCTGATGGTATCATCTGAAAGCTAGGCTAGACATGGATTATGTCTTACAATCGAGAGAGAGAAAGAGAGGTGACTGTAAGTCTAGATATGGGTTGATAAGAACGTGAGTTGTTAAATGTCTGGGATATTAGCTTTTCATTGGTCCCACTAGGCCCACTGCAGGCTACAAGACTACGTTTATAAACCAGCAAACAGTTGTTGAAAGCTGTACCACCTCATTGAATGTTTTTGTTATTCAGAACATTTGTGTAACTGTTTGCCTAGCAACGAATTCATGCAAGCTGATCGATGATGTCAAACTCTAACATCAGGTAAACCACAAGGTGCCACATTTACAGAGGTACATCACCAGAGCATCGTCCCTTGACAAGACTAGCATCCTTCCCTGTCAACCCATCAAAGTACTTCAGAAGAGTCTTCACGGGCACCATCTCCATCTTCCCTAAGTCAGGGTGTGAAGAGGTCAACGTCTTTCCACTCCAAAGGACCCTAACAAAGTATGCTTCCTTCTTCTTGTACAGCTCAAAAACAACTTCACTACCCATACCAGGCCAGACCATCACATCAATCTGAAGAATACTCAACAATCGACTGATAGAGCCATCGTGCGCAAAGTTGTGAAGATACAAAAGATCTTGCTTGCCGGCTATGACGTCACGGAAGTGGCTTGCTAGCTCGGCGATCCATACACCCCATGAAGTAGCGGATGCGGCGAGGGATTCGGGTGCGTCGCGGTACATTTGGGAGTATTCCCATTGGCCGAGACGATAGACTTTGTCAGCGAGTGTTTGGTCAACGCAGGTGGTTGAGTTCTTCCCGTTGACTAGCTTGCAGGGGAAGGGCTTCTTGTGGCATTGGCGAGCGGAGAGGTTATCGTAGTAGTGATCGAAGCTCTCGTGGAACCCAACATCATTAGATGGTACACCGGAGATGTCGTCGAGCGTCTTGTAAAGATCCTTGGTCTTATCAAGATGCTTTTGCCAGTCTTTATTAGAAGAAGACTTGATAGCGCTAGTCAACTGACTCCCAACACTGCATTTGTACTGCGGCTCCAGACTATCCACGCCAGCTTGTTGAATAAGAAGCGGGACGGATTCGGTGGTCTGATACATGCCGTTGATGAACATACCAGCAACCTGACTCGTGATCTGGTTATTGGTAACTCGGAACATGACCTTACTTCGCCAATCTTCCTTGCGGCCTGGGATGAATTTCAAAAGGTCGTGGTAGACTTCATACAGATCTTTTCCGTGGACCCAAGAATCATCGAGGCCTTCGGCGGTAATTTGAGGAAATTGGCAGGATCCGATCCATCCGGAGGGGATGAAGGGGTTGATTTCGGAGGTGAAGCCTTTCCAGTAGCCTTGGGCGTTGGGTTTTGGGGATTCAGTGAATTGGCGGCCGAAGTAGTAGAGGCCTTGGTTATCGCAGTTCCATTGGTATGGCTCAACGGGGAAAGCGTTGGCTGCGTAAGGAGTACGCTTATGATGTCTTTGGATCTGATGCTTGTCAGTCATATCATAGCTTTTCAACTGAAGGAATTACTTACCAGTTCAACATATTGCAACTCGTAATCCTTGGGAGCCTTCTTATACTCCCTCTTCCTCGCATGAGGCATGTTACACCAATTATACGTCCCATACTTATCATCCGGCGTATGTGACGACTCGTAAATGAACCCCCAAGTACCCTCCCCATCCAAGACTTTATCCAGATTATTAACCTGACTAGAGCTCGGAGGAAACCACTTCATATTTGGGTCATTGCCCAGTACCGGCGCAGCCGCAAGGAGGCCGAGTAACGAGCTTTTCGGTAGTGACGCCATATCCGCGTATTGTCTCAAAACGAAAAAAGTGCCAAAGGAGAAGACTACTGTGAGAGCGAGCAGTCTCCCTCTGCAGCGGAACCAGGAGAGCGCCATTATATATAGGTACTGAAGGGGGAAGGTAGTTTAGTTGATGGAGGATGGTTGTGAGGCTGGAAATTACGCGGTTTAATTGGAGCGCACGTGGAGACGCCATTGGCTGAGACAAGGTTATGAACTTGGTCTAGTGTTGCGGAGATGATGGCATGAGATTGGATGTTTAGCCAGAACTGAGGATGCATCTTGGAACGTGAGTTGAGGATAAATCCATAAGGTATCTTCCACTGATGGACTTTTCCATTGATGGTTACACTGACCGTTGGAGTGGCAGTTGTGACACGTGAGTCTGGACGGTAGGAAGTTTATGTTGAAGCTTTACTCCTTGAGAACACCGACAGTGAGAATCAATTGATATGATGATTCTCGGCACCAAGTTGTCATTTGAAGGATACGAACGAAATTCTCCCTTGCTGGTAAAAAACCTGACGAATCTGGTTATGATCTAAATCTGCCAATTCAGGCCAGAAGACTTATCTCCACCTGACAGATTAGAGTCAGTGGGGGCCCATTATCACTCCAGGCCAAGATTAGGGGATTGGCCCGGCTATTCAACATTCATCTTTAGTGGTTGGTGTGCCGCTACGGGCCCCATAAGCTCTGTACCTGCGCCAACGCCCGACAGATCTTGGCAACTGTCGAGGAAAGACTAAAAGTGCAAATGTACAGTCTTCATTCGTCATGTGAATGCTAAGAGACAATGACAATGGAGAGACCTTATAAGAATGAAATCATTTGTGAAACAACACTCGTCGTCCTCGTTCGCTCAAGTGAAGGAAGCACAATTACGTCACAGCTGAGGAGATCACCATAAAGTAAGCCGTAAGATTGAATGTCTCTCCAACAATGATCCTTTGACAAACTTACTTGACAAAGACTCAATTATCTTCATCTTTATCGTTACAAACTAACATGGATATACCATTTGAGGCTCGAATCCCTCGCGATCCCAAGTTCAAAGCCGAAAACAGCAGCGACGCTTTCGTAGCCCTGGCCAAATGGGCAGTGGATTACTCAACAGCTGAGGGGGTCAAAGCAGGCTACAAAGCAGCCTTCCAGTCCGGTCAAGAAAGATTAAGTGGTTTCTTTTCAAGCATACAAGGCTCATCTAGCAAAGCTCCGGTAAGGCATTACATCCTCGTCCTAAGATTGCGGCCGATTGAAACCGAGATAGGACTTGCCAACAGAGAAGTTGGTTCACTCGCCACTTCAAGACACAAAGGGAATTCGTCTAGTCCAAGTGGAAGTCAATGACTCTATTCTTTCTCTGACTATGAATACTTACTCCGCATCCGAGATACCGCCTTGTGTCTGCCTCTCTTACGTCTGGGTTGATTTCGGACCGATGTGGAATCGCGGTCGTGACTTTCGCGAGTCTGAGCTAGAGGTTCCTCACTTCAGCTATGACGATAAGGTCGATATAGCAATCAACGGCCGCAGATTTCCTATCGGAGCCAACTTACACGCTGCGCTACTTGGCCTACACAAATACCTCAACGGCAGACCTATCTGGACTGACGCTGTGTGTATTAACCAAGATGACCCGGCTGAAAAGACTGTCCAGGTGGCTCGTATGGATGAGATCTATAGTGCAGCTGAAAAAGTCTTTATCTGGCTCGGTAGGAAGCACACGGAACGAACAGCCGCGATGAGCATTCTTAAAGCATGGCCAGCATTCCCAGAAGACCCAAATCATGCTGATATTCAATTCCATGGGAAGAAGTACACAACTGCAAAAGGATTTTTCGACGCAACTTCGACAGGGTCAGAGCTTATATCATGGCTCAGCCTCCTCCGGATGGTTTCGGAGAGTTGGTGGAGTCGAGTTTGGACTGTCCAGGAGTTCATCCTCGCAAAGGAATACGCCTTCTATTACAGCGGCGAGGAAGTCCCGGCATCAGAGTTGAAGAAGGCGATGGATTGGACGTACTTCGTTGCGAGTCACTTCTCGCCTAAAATGGTCCCTCACTGGGTGACCTTTCAGCCTTCGATGTTTGAATTGAAGAGGATTGGGCATAAGCTGCATCTTCTTGATGTGACGATGCTTGGGGGGACTAGGATGGCTGGCGATCCGCGCGATAAGGTCTGGGCATTCCTCGGTATCACTGACCCGGCAACTCTGGGACAGACACCTCTCAAACCAGATTACAGCAACCGAAATATGGGCGACTTCTACCTCGACATAGCGCAGCGTCTCATCAATGGTGACGCAGGCCTTCTAGTTTTGTCTCTGGTCTATCATCCACTTCCTCGGGGGTCTTATAAGTTCGAGTCAAAGAAGCCAATCGGTAACAGGCTACTAGATAGGCATAAGGCAAAGAAGCGATTTCCTAAAAAGGAACCAGATTGGGCGCCGCTGCAAGAAGATATCTTTGATGGTGCCCTCCAGCCGGATTGGTCTGGGAAGGATGTTGGCTATTCGAGCTGGGTCCCGAAGATGGCGAGCGCCGTTGCAACTGAACCACTGTTTTTGAAGGAGATGAAGGCTCAAAAAGCTCGGGGTAGACCGCTGTATGACCGCAGTTGGAGAGTCTTTCACGCTGCGTCTAGTGTAAAGGGTGATTACTCGTTATCCGGAAACGGAAGAACACTCTCAGTGAGTGCCTTTGTTTTGGATAGAATCACTAAGGTTGTCCCTTTGCCCAAGAAAAAAGAAGAGGAGAAGGCCTTCTACAAGAGTCTTCGGTCATGGTACCTGGGGAAGACTCGTCTCGCCGACATAGCCTATCCGCCCAACCCTTCCACGACCGTCCCGGAGGCGCTCTGGCGAACACTTTTGACGGATATCTGGCTCACTACCCATCCAGCACCTGATGCTTGCAGCGGTCACTTTGCAAATTATCTTGCTCGTATCTCAGACTCTGCTTCAGATGCTAAACGTGAGCTTCGATCTAAGCAGAAGCCTGATCCAGAGCAGGGAGACATCTTTGCGATTGCGGTGGATGATGCTGGGACTGATAGAGTGCTTTTTGTAACTGAGAAAGGATACTTGGGACTGGGGCCGGCGAGGACGGAAGTTGGGGACGATGTTAGCCTGATTGCTGGGGCGCATGTACCGTTCGTGCTGCGGAAAGGAACTCAAGGGTGGATTCTGGTTGGGGAGACTTATGTACATGGAGTGATGTATGGCGAGGTTTCATTCCAGGATTACTTCCAGAAGATTGAGATTGTTTGAAAGACGGTTCTATTTTGAAAGAGAGCCATAGAATGACATATCTGGGCCTGACGGAGTGCAAGCTGTCCTTTCGAAGTTGATAGCATGAAGCCGTAGCAACACGGTTAAGTATAATATTCTGAAAGCCACTACCTTATCTAGCTCATTATCCTACCCGATATTTGCACGAAACTAAGATCAAAGCTCAGCACACCACAACCGAATTTACTGCCCCTGGGCCTTTTGCTTCCCAGTCTTGACCTGCTGAGGCGGCCGAGTCCTCCTAACCTGCTTATACCGATTCTCATAGCTCGTAAGATCTTCACTATCTTCATCCCTCGGAGGCCAAGTCGTCACACGATGAGGATCAGCAGCATCATCCGCAAACCGACGCATATACTGCCTCCCCTCACGATCCAACGGCTCCATCTGCGCTCTCTGAAAAGCCAGCCTGTTTCCTTGAGGATGATACATCACACCAGCAACACCATGAGATTGACCCGTGTGCCTATCAACCGCGACAACGCCTCGGAAAGGACCGGGGGTGTTGAGTTCATTCTGAACTATGCGCCCTCTATCACGAGGCTCGTGAGGTCTGTCCTCGCGTCTCTGGACTTTCGCGAAAGGGGCGGACTTTTTGTTCAAGTCCATGCGACAGTTTACAGGGACTTCGTGCAGGTTTACATCACTAGGACGGTTTCTCTGCTCAAATGGTTGGAAGATTTTCTGATCTGGCGCAGTGCTAGTTGGTTCCTGGTTTAGGTAGACGTGGGGGTAAGGCCCGTTGGTGCTGTCGTCGTTTGGGTCGATTGGCATTTGGCGGACCTGTTCTTCCACAACTGTAGCAGGAATACTGCCCCGAGGAGTGTAGTATTGCTGTAGATGGGTGGTCATTATAAGAAGCGGCGCTTGAGTGGATAATGAAGTGCAGGACCAAAGATCGGAGGGGGGGCTGAGGTGAGGTTGGTCAACCAACATACCATTTTGCTCATATCCTCATCGGTGCTACGTCTCGGCTCCTTCTTGCTGCCAAGTCCAAAGAAGCGACTCATGATGGATGATATACTTCAACGACGGATAAATTGCGAATGAGTGATAGGAAAGGCAATGGAAACACCAAGAAAATGATGCCGATAAGAGAATAGGCAAACAAGAGAAACGCGGACTTGATAGGCAAAAACAAGTAGCCAGTCGACCAGCGATAGCCTTCGGAAATTATGTGGTAAGCAATGATGTGAAGAGCTGCTCATCTCTGTCAACGGAGGCCGCCAGTTTATATAACTAAATGATGAAGCAATTTCAGACACTGAAAGTCCTTCAAGTGGTTAGCCCAAGTCAGAGACCATTATCTGCTGATTTTCTGGCCAAGCGAGGCATAGTTTAGGAAACTTAGAACCAACATGCATAACACCTGAGACATAGAGAGACCCAGTGTCAAGACCTATGGTGATTGATCCCCTGTCAATACCCTGGAAGGGTTCCTGTGAGCGCTTGTACGGATGTGACAGGTCTACGCGGCGGCTGGTTAATGTTACGCGCGCTTAAGCCCGGCATTAACATCATTTTGACATGTGATATCTTTATACCTTCTCGTTGTCTCGCATATGGCACGAGTTCAATTGCAATTGATGGAAGCCCATCGATCAAGAAAACAATGGACACCTACTACGATTTACTTGATGATCAGGCGTGGCAGTTCCTCTTCTCACCACGTCAACCGAGGACGCGCGAGTCTTAGGGATAAACAATGTTTTATAAGAAATAATACAGCTGTTTACCTGTTGGTCTGTTTAATTTCATGATATGATCTTATGCCTGCAAAAGTTCTTCATCATTATCTGCCGAGATACGGAATGAGCCCTGTCCTTGTTTCAGTTGAGTTACCGCGCGTTTGCAGTGCTGCGATTCTGATTGGGCGATGGCAAGGCGCAGCAAACCTCGGCGGCTAACTAAAAGACCGCAACGAGACCATCTACTCAGCCTCGCAAACTGCCTAGCGACATTGCCCATACCATTCAGAAAGAACATTGATCGTTCCTCTTCATCCTTCAACCTTCTTATCTTTTTTTTTCACTCGTTCACTGCACCACAAACTCAACCACCTCTTGATACACCAGCAGCCGCTCATTCTCATCCACTATCATGACCGACCAAACCCAGGCTTCAGATAGCCCCAAGTGGCTCAAGCACATTGAGGAAATGATAGAAGAGGAGGAGGAAGAGGAAGATGAGATCGACTCTGAAGCCATCTACTACAAAATTGTTCGCGATATGCTCCTCTCAGAAGAGAATCCAGACAAAGCTGTCTCTGAAGCAATTCAAAAGTTTTACGATTATTACGTCGCCGGATTTTCTGGGGAGGACTTTGGCGGGAGGGAGCCACCAGAATATGATGCAGGTGGAACCCTAAACAGTATCGCAGACATTGTGTTCGAACTAGTCGCCAAAATTCCCTTCACAGATCCCAAGCAAGACATGCTCTCCAATTTCCTAATTGGTATTGCGAAGAATGCTGCCAATAGCTTTGATGAGAAGGTATGATATAGAATACTTATGACACAGCTCAGCAACACTGACCATTCTGTAGGATCCTCGTTTTGTCTGTTGGAGCTGGGGAGTCCAAGCAGCCGCTGTAGAGAGATGGAATGCCTGTCACAGTACGCAGTTTCACTGCCCCTAACTTCAAATCTCATTTTACTAACGCCTCATGAAGTCGATGCAGGACGGTTGGATCGCGAAGGGCCAGCTGTAGATGAAGCCATAGACAGATGGCTCAGCACAACTGCTCTAATCGCCAAACTATTCCAAGCAGATCTCCTTGGGGCGTATGGCCCACTCTGGCTATCAAACGATTTCATAAGAGCCTTTAAGACACATACAGACGGTGACTATACTAAGCATCCCGTTAGACAAGCACAGATTCTTGCTGTTGCGAACTACATCTTCCTCGCGGGTGAAGCGCTTGCGCAGGATGTGAAGATAGCCTCACCAGAAAGAAGGTATGACTTGGATGCGGAGAATTGGAAGTTGTGGGCTTCGAAACTCAAAGAGGTCTCTGATACGGTGGATGAGAACGTGAGATGGGATCTCAAGGAGAAGACTCGGAAGGCGTACGAGAAGATGATTGAGCTGTATCCAGAGCCCTTTTCATCGGATCAGAAGACTGGAGAATGACGGTCACACAAAAGGATACTACATAGGTTTAGATTTTTATTATCATTCGTCTGAAGATATCTTGTGGCTGTACTTGGCCAGCCCGTTTCCATGACATCTCGGCATCATGAGTTCTGTCACAAAGCCTGCACCAGTGGATGTCGTGAGAAGGAATAAGAGCGAATGAACGGAAAGTTGTTTCCTATTGAAGAATATTCAAGAATACCGAATTTATTATTTTGTGGCTCTAGATTTTAAATATGGTTCTTCCCGAGTATTCGTATCTTATACGAGCTGGGAGCCTGGGACTATCCTCCATTAGTCATCGTCGACGTCACTATGGACCTTGTTTTAACTACAGCATGATGAAGGCAGTGTTGATTTATCAGCTAATGATAGAACCGTTGGGTTCAAAGACATAAATACCGCACTACATCCATTTTCTAAGAGGGCACGGCAACTGAGCTATTATTATTGAGGAAAGGACAAAATGGAGGCCTTGAAGGGTCAGACCGCTTTTATCGTTCGTGCCCATGGGCAATTAGATTTCAGTACGCTAATCAGGGGTACAGACCGGAGCTTCTATGGGCATTGGTGAAGCCATTGCGTTGGCTTTGGCTGAGCATGGCGTGAACGTTGCTCTGGTATCTCGAAGCAAGGTACGGGTCGATCAAAGAGCCCCTAGGCCACTCACTGATGAATTTCTTCCATGTAGGATAAACTTGAAGCAGTGCGAGACAAGATCACATCCAAATTCCCCGAGATCAAGGTCGGAGTCTACCCTGTCGACATCCAGAACCAACCAGACATTGAGAAGGCAGTGAAGTCGGCCATAACTGAGCTTGGCCAAATTGACATTCTCATTAACAATGTTAGTCAAGTATATCTTCTTTCTGGTGGCATCTCAGTGCTAACGATATCTCAGGCCGGGCTTGCACTTGGCGCGCCGGGGCGCTTTTGGGAAATTCCCATCGATCAAGTCGCCCAGATGTCAAACACCAATATCAACGGCGTCATGTTCACCACCCACGCAGTCCTCAACCACTCAATGTGGGAACGCAAGAAAGGAACCATCGTAAACGTCTCATCCGTCACAGGTCTCGAGTGTCCACCTTTCAACGGTGAAGCAGTTTACCACGCATCAAAAGCCTTCTTGGAGGGCTTCTCCAACAGCCTGCGAATGGAAACTGCCGGATCAGACATTAGGGTTTTAGTTCTTCGGCCAGGTGTTGTCCAGACGCATTTCCATCTTCAGCGTGTTCAGTACGATCAGAGTGCTATGGATGACTTTACTGAGGGATATGAGCCGCTGGTTGCAGAAGATTTAGCACAGTCGGTCTTGTACATGCTGAGCTTACCGTCTCGGATTTCTATCAAGGCTTTGGATTGTGTTCCTACGGCGCAGAGGGCTTTGACAAACTTTGATCGGGAGTGGAACTCACGTCGTGAATAGGTTCAATAATGGAGTTTGTGATGCAAGGAAATCAACAGATTCGGTTAAGAATGGTTTACAGTATGACACCATCTTCATCCCTAAGGACTGATAGCTCTAGTTCTATAGTCTACTTTCTGCATAGCATGGTGCCTTCGGTTGCCTCAGCAGAATTTTTCTTATCCTGTCTATTTCTTCTTTTTCTTGGAGACCTTGGACACTTCAGAATGGCACCTTTTGCAATTCCCTGCCTCTCTGTCCCTCTCCTTACCGCATCTTAAACAAAGACCACTCTCACGTCGTCTAGAGTAGGCGGCCTGATAAGCAACATGCTTCTTGGAGCAAGAGCCGTATCTATACGTCTCAGAGGGTTCGCCACAGGTAGCGCATAGCTTGCGGTTAGCTCGGACTGGATTGCAGCAAGATCCTCTAGAGCATATGGCAGGTTCATTGACCAAGGGAGAATCTTGAATAGTGGTTTGGCTGACTGTTTCATCCGCAAGAGATTGACTGCCAATCGAATTAGCGATATGACTGGCAGCGGGAGGAAATGGGCTCAAGATGTAACTAAAATCGAAGGGTTTGGGCCTGAAGCGTCTGCGTCTGCCCTGTCCTGCTCCCCAATCCTTGCGAGAAGGCATGATAATCTGGTTCGTTTAGTCTCGAATAACTGCAGAGAAACACCTTGGGTAATTTTCGACTGAGTCCAGTTGAACAAGGTGATCAGAGATTCGATGATCGTATTCAAGCCCCAAGTGTCGGAGCGAGTTTCACATTTTATACCAGATCCACGCCTCATTATCGCCATGAAGTATTTTATACGATGTACCACCGAGCAGGTACATGATATATATCTGTACCCAGGTTTCCTGAACTGTTTATGAAGGTTCAGGTCTTGTTCGAAGCTCAAGTACAAAGAGCAAAGTAGTCCTTTGTGCCGAATTCTCCATTTCTTGAGTTCTTTTGAACAAGGACCACCAATGTGGGTGCTTTCTACCCGATTTGCCATCACCGATTACTCTCAAGTCTCCAATAGGGCAAAGCAATCGGGATAAAGTCTCATCCTGTTACATGGCATGATATTTTAGTACGTAAGACTGCATTGTAATGGAAACGGCTAAGCCTTGTTCAGTTAGCTTTTCGCTGTCAGATTTAAGGATTCATTCAACTTGCATGGGTTCTCGCTCCTAGCTTAAAGCAACGTTTGGATCAAGACATGCTACCAATCCCTTTCCACTCCCGAACACCAACTTTTTAGATCGCTCCCTCTACTCAATTATCCTTCAGATCCAAGATGGCCCCCTCATGGCTTGAGAAGTTCATTGTTCGCGAGGACGCAACTCCCGATCCCCGACGCAGCGCGGAAAAGCCCGCGCTGGAGATGCACTACACCGCTCTTGTCGGACACCGCCGAATCGTGGGTGTCAAGGGCGACAAAACACCTCGTTACGAGGTCGAGCGACGAGCTGTTCTGGAAATATGGGGCGATAAATGTTACATCAAGTCTCCGAGTCAGAACGAGGAGATCGCAGTGATCGACTTTCACAGCATCCCGCCCAAGACGGAGATCAAGTTCTCACAGCATGGTCGCACCATCATTATGAAGGAGTCTGTTGGAAAGTACACTGCTAGTGGCGGTCTGGGTCAACTGCACTGGAAGCCAACGGGAATGGTTGTACACGGCAAAGCTTGTTGGGAGCTTAGGGATGAGGGAGATCTTGTGATGTCAGTTACGATTGATGATCAGCAGGTTAATGGGATGATTTGTCTTTGGAAGAGTGGACTTGCTCCAGAATTGGAAGAGGAACTGATCATGGTCGGAATCTCCAAGATTGAGGAGTATCGGAGGCTGATCCGGAACTCAAAGGTAGCTACTGTGGGTGCCGTCTCGAATGCGCCTTGGCTGGCAGTCTAGGACATATAGGACTGATAGACAGGACACGAGGGACATTGGTTTGTCTTGCTGGGGCTGTTGTATGACTCTCCTCT
The DNA here is from genome assembly GCA_013364945.1 of Fusarium tupiense. Taxonomy (NCBI): domain Eukaryota; kingdom Fungi; phylum Ascomycota; class Sordariomycetes; order Hypocreales; family Nectriaceae; genus Fusarium; species Fusarium tupiense. The sequence continues at coordinate 161,648 of JABEEO010000333.1, forward strand.
GTGGTCTTCCTATCAATATCTCTTAGTGACATTCTGGAGGGCAGATGCCATGATTGAAATCACCTATGACTTGTTCCGAGGATAGATCATACTCTTTAGTATTATATTATTAGATTAATGACCCAAAAATATTCTTAAGTCTTTTGAAAGTTCGATGCAAGGGTAATTTGGAGTAGTGGCTGTGAGAGCGCTTGCTGGCATGATTTCTCTGCGCTTTTCGACGGAGGCGCGTCACTATTAATAGTTGACTGGAGAAATGTAACACAACAGGCTCTAAATAAAAGTCGCAGCTCTTTTGAACGGAGACGTATGACTCTGAATATTGTCGGCTTATTTATTGCATATGAAGAGCCATAGATCGTTTCTCGCCGTCGGGGGACGGAATCTGGTGACTATTCTTAGACTTGTGGCATGCTGGTATGAATGGATGAGATGTTGCTTATGAGTCAGGTTTGAATTATGAGGAAGTGCTTCTAAACGCGGGTCCAGAAAGTAGCATAAATAGTCGCGTGTTTCCCTGCTTTACTGAGAGAACATTATCATCAACAAGCAAACCATCCCATCAAGAACAAGAATCAAGTCCATCATCTCAAGAGTCCAACTCAATCAAAATGTATCTCTCCTCCCTCATCACTATCATCGCCCTCAGCCTTGGCGCCAGCGCTATCGCCATTGAAGAAGAAACCTCCCTCGAAACCCGCACCGATCACTGCAACCCGGGCATTGATCTCATCAAGCTCAAGATCAAGCCCGGCAAGTCCTTCACTGGCGTTGGCAAGCCGGGTAAATGCTACAATCTCCCCGCCAACATCAAGACCTTTGACGTCTACTCTGACGACACCAAGTCCCTGGTCAGCTGCTTTGACTGCAAGGTGTACACTGAGGCCAACTGCAAGGGAAGTTTTGTCAGTCTTGAGGGAGCGGACAATTTTGCGTTCAAGACTACGAAGAAGCCTCACTACAAGAGCTGGAGGTGCGGTCCTCCTTAAGAGACATGGAGTGTTTGGTACAGGATGAATGGCTCTGTGAGGGAGAGGTCTTAGGGGATCGGGTTGGTAGTACCAGGACATTCATTAGCTCAGCACCTCGGAGTTCTTCGTTATGTCATGCGACGATTCGTGGGGGCCAAGAAGATTCGGTTCAGGAATGGAAGATTCATTCTTGATTTAAACATTCTCTTACAGTATAGGCATACGTCTTATTGACTACATCACTCTTTGACGTTAGTTTAGGAATCTATTGTTAGTTATTTATATGTTGGAAGCCCACGTAGCTAGCTCGTCAGGTCTCGCGACACTGTAACACATTTGACACAGGCACTAAAACAATTAAAGGATGGCTCTTCTGAGAAATGTTTGTATGTTAAGCCGCTTTCAAACGCTAATGGATCCTTGCTGGTCTCCTGTTGGGCCGTTGGATGCCACTGACTTGAGGCCACACGAAGCAAATGCGAATTCCCCTGGTTCTGACCTGTCGCCTACTCCTCTGAAACAGCTTTCCAGTTTCTCCACCGCTGGCCCGGACGCCTTCCATGACCCACGCACCAGGGACACAGAATCTCGTTTGTCTTGGATTCGCCACAACCCTCACACAACCCTTTCTTTTTCCTGTTTGACAGGTTAGTTACGCTGAATTAGATGCGGGGTTGAAGGTTCGTCTGATCACCTTCGATATGCGCGACCGGAGTCAAGGCAGTAATCACACATCCGAAGACCCTTAACCTTTGGCCTTTTGCAGCCTCCAGTGGCACAGCTTCGGTCTCCCTCCGAACTACCTGCCTGTGACGGTCCAGGACTAGATACGTTCTCCACAGGCGCGTGGTCTATCGTGGCCTCTGTGTTGTTATTCCCCGGTGTACTGCTTGTATGCTCGTTGGCTACATCATCGGTTTCGTGGTTCGTTACATTTAGAAATTCGTCAAAACTTTCGAAGTCGGTAGGATGCATTTTGGATAGTTGAAATAAGTGCTGAATGTTTTTGAGTACTGTTGATAATTTGAAGTGGTAAGGTGCCTTGTTGAGAGTTTGTTGGAGGGAAGAAATCTTGACTTTCTTGGATCTCTTTCCTGTCTGTCTCTGCTCTGATTATTGGAACCTCTGAGCAGGTGCCAACAAAACGCTCGAGGTCAGCATCGGCTGCCATGTCCGGTAACTTTGAGTTCTGTCCGCTGATTTAAGCTCTCAGCCAGCAACTCAAGATGGCACTCTCGTCTAAGCAGGTCCGCCCGACTCACTCACAGTCTGTGATGCGTGTTTCATGCCACTTACTATATGAAGTTTGCTCCTGCCAGCAGAATAAGGCACATTCTCATCTTTGTAAGTATTCCCAGGTTTTCTGATCGTTACCAAAAATCAAGATCAGACTTGATGAGTACCTGGAATTTGCCTTGTACCGGCCTCATTCTGTCCCATCTCATCTTCCACTTACTTGAAAGCTTCAGGCGATATTATAGTAACAATTTTTAGATACTTATTATCACACATGTTTTAAATATCTACCACTCCAATTTCATCTAATTGATTTAGAGTTGAAGCTTAAGACTTCTTAACGAGACATATTAAGCTCATAAACTCAAGATTTCTCATTAGCTTCAGTTTTTGAAAGCCAATAAGCGTATAGCTTCAGCAAGGATCAATCACCAACCTTATTTGCAGCTGCCTACGATACAAGAAATCGGCACCTAAATCTCAGTTTTAAATACTTACTACTCATCCTCACCAAATACATACCACGCCAATATGCCTCCGGTAAGAATGATTTTCTACCTCCTGAATTCATCTCTAACATCAAGAACAGCAGATGTACCCTCTCAAACCAACTAATCCTGAGTATCGGAAATGTAGGGACCGTTCAGATGGTGTTTGCAGGTATACGACTAACCTTGTCTAGACGACGACTACTTCATCGATAACTGGAAACACGCCCTCAAGATAGCCAAGGTCAAAAAAATCTTCCGTGTTCACGACAAAGAATTAGCAGCATCATACAGATGGAAAAGACATAAGCGGTATGGCGGAAAGTCTGTCCATCGGGCTAGGTTGTTATTTCATGGTACAACTCGTGCCTGTAATGCTGGCGAGGAGAAGGGCAGTGGCAAGATGAAGTGGTGCAACAAGTCAGACTGTGGCCTTTGTGGAATTATGAAGAATTCTTTCAAGGTCAGCAAGTCAAGTAAGTAGCGCTGATGTTATTTCTACTGATACTGACCATGAATGAAGAAGCGGGTATGTTTGGACGCGGTATATATACCGCACAGGTATCATCAAGTAAGTCGGCAAACAGCAGCACTGGACTACTTCTGATACTTTTCCAGAATCAGATATGTTTGTCAACAGTATGCATCACAGGTCTCGGCTTCATGCCATGTTTATATGTCAAGTCATTAGCGAAAGACCTCAATATATGATGGTGGCAAGCCAAAAAAGGACCGCGCCGGACTCTGGCTACGATAGCGTGAGTCTTCCTTACGTGCCTAACTTGGTCAAATATCATAACTAAGTGCTGCAGGTTGAAGGTCTCGCGAGTGGGGAGGGAGGAATACTTACGGAACGCGAGACGGTGGTTTACCGAGATGATGCCATTGTTCCTGTGGCGGTTATAATGTACGAGACGTCTCCATATAAGAGAATTGGGATGTCCAACATCATCACGCCTGGCGCGCCATTGGCTGCGGCAGGGGGTGTGGGAGCAAGGCCCTTGCCACCAAGACCAGCAAGACGAACTTTTCTATCAAAACTATTCGGTCCTTAATGGCCGCAAGCTCATCCGACTTCAGTTAAAATGCAATCATACGAGTAATAATATTATTTACAAAAGTAGACTCTCACTTATTCAGTATACACCAGCTTTAGTCGTTACTTCTCGTGAAATTGTGTACGTCTTGACCGGAACTCTCAACATCGCAACCATGAGAACGGACAAGCAAGGGAACAAAAAGACGACGCTTGGAAGCGTCGAATGAATGCGTAATCAGGGAATCGAACCCTGGGCTCCCCGACGCTGCTCGAATGGCAACGGAGAATTTTACCACTAAACCAATTACGCGGTGTTTTTGATGTCTCGTGTTGTCGCAAAGACTCCACAGGTTTCTCCATCGTGGTGTTGCGGGAGAGTGGAGACGAGGATAGTGTCTAAGTGGGGAGCAGTCTAGTCATACGAGAACCTGTATTACTGGTGCATAAGTGAGATGAGCCTCAGGTGAGTCGTGGTTGAAGGATCCTTAGGCTTGGACTGGTTGTTGTCCTCCACCTTGACTTGAGACTTCAAGTCTCTCTATGACCACCAGGAGAGGATGTGAGGAGAACTTGGTTGATCAGTATCGATAAATCAGTAGGTATCTGTTATTAAAATTCATCAATGGGTACCATTGGCTAAGTATTTGTTCACAACCTCATCCACAACCTTCTGACAAATCCCTCTATGAACCTCATCCGAAGTCCTCGCAACAAACGGCATAAGAAGACTATTCGCCTCAATGATAACCTCCTCATACAACTCCCACTCCTCCACCAGCGTCCCCGGACTGCTAGTAGTACTCGGGCTACTCCCAAACTCCTGCCTCGGCCTCACAATCCACTCCGTCCTCACAGTAACACCAGCCTTGGCATCAGCTCTACAGCGAATACCATTCGGTATACTCAGACACGTCACAGGCCAGCTCCTATCCCTCGTCAGACCGGGCGCCAGCATGAGTCTCTCGCTGGACGAAAACGTCCTCACGCTGCTATTGGGCGTTCCAAAGAATGGGTCTCTGCTGACGAGCTCCATGTTGGGCGTCGTCTCTTTGAAGCTCATGATTACATTGTTGTTTGCTAGCATGGGCGTGTAGGTCTGAATGTGAGCGAGGACGATTTCCGGCGGCACGCGGCTCGGGATAGGGACGGTGATGAATATCTGATGCTTAGACCGCATGGCCTAGTCTACAGCTGTACAGCCAGTGAGCGTTATCTAATGAGCATCGAAAGTGTTAGTCATAGTTTGGTCATACTAGGTAGGTACATGAAACGCCATATCTTTTGAGTGAATGAATGTACATCAGACATGGCATTATGTGTTTCCCCCCTGGCCTCACCTTTTTTGTGTTTCTGGGACGTGAACTTACGTTGATTCGTCGTAGGATGCTCCGTCTTCCCCGCAAGTTGAGGCAATTTCGGCCGCCCGTGAGTAGTCAGCACTAACAACCTTGCTGAAGATGGCGCACTAGGCATGCGACGATTGCAAAATAGGGATGCAGTTGGTGTGCGACTGGTTCTTCTAGAAGGGGTTTATGCCTGTATCGTGCACATCCGAGGACTCCGATGAACAGGACAGGACAGGACAGGACTTTGATTAGAGTTTTGCTGTCATCTTTTTTTTTTGGCTGCGTGTCTTAATCTGACAGTGAGGCGGGTCTTTTTCATTGGTCAGGAGGTGAGCCACTATTGAAGGGGTTGGGCGCTGTGATAGGCTATTGGGGCTGAATAGAGTTATCAGCAATTTCATACCCTGGACTCTGGAATTGTTTGTTTCTCCTTTTATGCTGTTGAAGATTGGTTGACTATCTACTGTGTACTATATGTAATAGCTTGAAGCAAAAGCGAAAAATGAACAATTTGGTTGAAGATACTCTAAGCTTTTTGTGCTCATACAACATCTCAGCCCCAAGTTCCAGATAAAAATCTGCCTGATAACTCCACATCTTGAGAAATAGGATTTACGATTCTATTCCTTGACTGCCACAACAAGTGATCTGAACATTCCCGGATGGCAGCTTAATGGTTATCCTCCAAAAGTGTCTCAAAAGCCTTGCGAGATATAGTCCAAGTCGGACCATTGGGCATACCTCCAGGGCTTCGAGGAAAGACAGACGCGTCAACAACGCGTAGATTATCAACGCCGCGCACGCGAAACCTCGAGTCAACACAAGAGTTCCCATCGTCATCAGCTCCAATGGCGCAGGTCGATGAAGCATGGTGACTGAATGCCAAGTCTTGGATACTCTGTCTCAAGTTCTCGGGATCGGGACTCAACTGCGTATACGGAACACCAGTCGCGTCAAACGCCCTTCTGAGCATCTCAATGCCTTCAACAATAGCGTCGAGATCACGCTCAGCTGACTCGGTGAAGTAGTTGAAGTTGATATTAGGTCGAATGCGAGGATCGGATGAGTTGAGTCGAACGGTACCGGCGCTGTTGCTGGTCTGCATCTTGATAACAGCGTGCATCCACTCTGCGGGATCATTGCCAGCTCTGGCGCCAGTTGAGTAGCCTGGGTAGAAGCCCACCAAGCCTGAGAGGCCGGGACTGCTGAGGAACATGAGGTCTGAGTCGTTGTCCCAGCTTTGGCTGCTTCGCCAGACGGCACCGTAGCTGCTGTCGCGTGATGCATATGGTCCCGATGCGTCGTCTCGCCAGAGTACGAAGCAGGGGTCCTCGTCATCGAAGGTACCGGTGCATGGAGACTCTCGGGGGATAAGCCAATTCTCCTCACCGCGGATTTGGACGGGGACTTCGTAGTTATCATGCAAGTTGGAGCCCTGGTGGAACGGTCAGCATCAAGAACGTGAAGGGCAGTGGGGGCACCCACAACAGCTGGTAGGTCGACAACAACAGGAATATCCCAGGCTTCCAACTCTTCGCGCGGGCCAATGCCACTTAACATGAGGATCTGAGGAGTGTTGAACGCACCACCAGAGACAATGACATCATGTTTAGCATGGACCTCCCGAATCTCACCAGTCTGCTCAGGATCGTATCGCCCATCAGCAGAGTACAACCCCTCTCCAACCATATACTCCACACCATAAGCGCGGGGCTTCTTATTGTGGCCCTGTTTGGTGAGAACTCGTGTCGCCAAAGAGTGAAAGCTGACAGTCAATGGGTGTCCGGCATCGATGACCTGGTTGATGTAGATACCAGCACCACTTCTTGCTGCTGTGCTGGGATTGATTGCGACGGGTGTACTGTACATGCGGCCGTTTTCGTAGCGGCTGGGGTTAGGGCCGTTGATATCGCGGAGAAGAAGCTCTGTCATCTCGGCGGGATCTTCGACATCAATGCCTTCGGTCTCGCGAAACATTTGGGAGAAGAAGTTGGCGACATTAGGGGACCCAATGTTGACCGTTGCGTTACTCTGGTCGTTCTATATATAACGTCTTAGTATCATGTCGCGAAGGAAGATGGCTGGTTCTTACCACCAGGTAACCCTCAAATCCATGACCAGGAGTACCCTCAGGTACGTAGGTGCAGTTCTCGAGATTCATCAGATGCCGACGCATATGCTCATGGCCCCAAGAGGAGTCGCCAGTGAGATTGGCGATGTAGTCCCACTCGTTATCGGGACACCAGGCAAAGTTCATGGCGTTGACTTGCGCACTACCACCGAGGGTTGAGCCGCGAGGATAGTATAAGCCAGCACTGCGATTTTGGTATTAGCCAAAATATTGACGAGCAAGAGTGCTGATACTTACGGTCTAGCACCTTCAGGTGGATCAAGGCCAACGTAGTACGAGCCATTGGTCTGGATATAAGTGTACTTCGGATCACGACGAGCCGCATCAAAGTCCTTGTAGTGATTGACAAAGAACTGCCACGAGTGTCCGGGAGTCTCGGCAGCAGTTCGAGCCCTAAGGACGATCAGTAACAGCAAGCTCTTGGGAGATTCTGAGCTTACAGAGCTGGAAGCTGCTCAAGAATGCTAGTATGGTTGTCTCCTCCAGCTTCGATGAGAAATACGGAGTGGCCCTCTCTCGCTAGGTTGGCACTGATGACTCTGTCAGTAGGAGAGATGTTTATTGAGTTTCTGCTTTGACTCACGCGAGGGAACCTCCTCCCGGGCCAGAGCCGATGATGACATAGTCGTAGACGTCAGGATTCGTCGCAAGACCGGTAGAGCCGGTAGCCAAAACGGCACCAAGGGCAAGTTTGAGGCGGTTCAGAATCATGATGTAGATATTGTGAACGAACTTGGAGTTTCGATTGTTCTGCTAGATCAAATCCAATTTCAAGTCGATAACTTGATTGTTTATATACATCTGAAAAGCGGCTTAGACCAACTCCCGTTATCCTCCATTACTGTCCTCAAAGATGTTTTCATCTTGGCGATTCTCACGCTGGACTTCACAGCCTCGCAACCGCGTCAGTTCCATTGAAGCGACCGCGTAATGTCGATGAGAATCACTTGTGGAAGTGGTAGCCATGGAGGTCCGCGGGCTTGTCCGGTGTGATGTAGTCAGCAATGCTGACATGCCAAGTCTGTGAGACGCATCAAAGCTCACCAAGCCAAGTTCTCACAGCGAGCCATTTACGGATCAGAAAAAGCGAGGACATTCATTCCGAAGCAAACGAGTTGTAGAAATAAAGTTTTGAACTCGGGGATGAGGTGCCAAATGAGGGACTATTTACAGAACACGCTGATAAGTCATATTTTCTATTCTTGGCATATAGAGGATCAGATCAATTGAACCTCGCAACTTGGAACTCGCACTGCCATCAACATAATAATCAGATGTACTTATGCATTCACTAACTGAAGTCCCATGCCGGCCACAATGGCCCAAACTGGCACCATGGTAGCCAAAGCCCCCGAAGTCGATGTTGACTGAGCACTGCCACTTGGCTTGGTTGTCTCACTCTCATTGGACTCGTCACTCTCACCCGACTCATCAGTCTCCTTGGAAGATGAATCTTTCGTCTTGCTTGGCTCACTGTTCAGTCATTAGCATCGATACTTTCTTGACTTTCTCCACGATCTAACTCACCTCTCTTCAGAGTCATCATCATCACCATCATTAACGGCAATCCCACCCGCTTCAATCGCTTCCTTTGAACACTGTTTATTGTAAATATCTTCCGACAAGAACTGCTGAGCACCATCGCAGAGCTCTTTGAAGAAGAGAACGCAGTATCCATAGTATGTCGAGCTAGCAATCGCTGGCTCGTTCTTATTAGGGTCGCATGAGGACAGACAGGAAACAAAGTTTGCTCTGCCGTCGCCGGCGCACATGCATGTTGCGTAGGATCGGGTCTATAGTCGCCTGGACAACTTTCGTACATTTGGTCGAGACAAGCGTCGCATGAGTCGGTTTGGTACGCGCCGAAGACGGGATTGGAGGCTTGGACGGCTGTGAGAAGACTCAGGGCCAGTGAGACGATAGTAGATCGTAGCATTTTGTTGAGGATTTCCCAGTATTATCGTGGTGTCTCAGTGGGAGAAATGCACTGTTTCAAGCCTGGGCGTGACGTACGGGCTGTTCTTATACTGCTTTCAAGTCTCATGCTCTCTGGTCTGTGGCTTCTCATCAGAGGCACTCTCAAACTCACTAACCTTCAATTCCTCGCTACTCAATCATTTTTATTCGTCAAACCCTGGATACTGATCTGAAGTTCTCAGCCGCTGTTACAAGGGCTTGTCGCCCTACCGATCCCGCGCGGTCTCGACCACTAGTTTAAAACTAAGCATATCCTGGGATTCAAGGCTGATTGGGTCAATGCACTCAGCTGAAAAAGACACCGCCACCAATTGCAAGCCATTCTGGTTGTCCCTTAAGCATTCTGGCTGTGTTCTAGACATTGACCCCTGATTTAAGTACACACGTGCAGTGTGCTGGTGCCAATATTTAAGCGCGGGGCGTTCACTAGGGCGCCATTTTATAGAGGTGATGGTGCGTTTGGAGGATGTCACATTCAGCCTTGCAAACTCCAATTTACAAAGGCTAATAAAAGTCTTGTAGCTTGGCGGTATGTATTTACAGCGAGACCGTAGTTGTAAGCTGAAACGGTGGTGCGATAGCTGAGGTTCGGAAGACCTGGGATGACAACCACATCAGTACCTGATCAAAGAGCTTCTAAGTTCATCGTAAATTCAGGTATCCTAGGTACCTTATGTCCGAACTTGCTAAGGCAGGTACTAATTCTAACGATATCTAAACTTTAGGTAGGTAGGATGAGAAAGCATGGAAACTCGTTGCCTCTTACCTTGTTTACTAGGCGCAAGGTCGGTCCTTCCTTCATTTTCCCTTCCTTGCATGCTAGCAGGTAAGTAGGTACCTATTCAGGAAAGTGCGAAAGTGCTCAAGCACTGAGAAAACAAGTTTTCCGCATCATCGTAAACAAATTCGAACTTATTCACACTTCAACTGATAAACACTGCATTCTTTCATCATTCTTTCATCACTCTTCCATCTGACTACTCCTCCCCCTGCCATACTACAGGTGGCACGGTCGAACATGTATTCTTCATCTTTGAATTCGTACGCACTCGATGCATCGTTGATTGCTATCCTAGTGGCTTGGCTACTCATTGCAGCATTCATGGTTATTCTAGGGTTGAGACCTTGCAACCCTCCAAAAGCATCTCTGAGCGGCGTTCCGACGGAACTACAAGAACAAATCGTCCATTTAGTAGACCCTCCAAAAGCATCTCTAAGCGGCCTTCCAACGGAACCACAAGAAGAAATCGCCCATTCAGTAGACCCTCCAAAAGCATCTCTAAGCGGCCTTGCGACGGAACTACAAGAACAAATCGCCCGTTTAGTAGACCCGATCGGGTTGATCTCGCTCCATCAAACTAACACCCACTTCCGAGAAAGTATAAAACCCCAGAGACAGCAGGACATCGAGCATCTGCTGGCTCTTGAGTGCCTTCCGAGACATGGAGGCTTCATTCTACCTTTCACTCACTGCCACGGCAAACCCCTATACAGCAACCCCAACCTCTTGGTGATGCGGTCGCGGTCGCGATGGGCCTGTACCGGTTGCAAGCGGCTTCTCCCTTATTACCATTTTCAATACAGATTCTTGGCCGAGGTGATCTGACGAAAGCCCATGCCTGTATCCACTGCAAACAAGACCATCACTTCTTGGGAGCCTGGGCTTGGACGCATCGCGAGGCTGGTAACACCACTACCGCCACTCCCAGCGGACGGCGGCAGAAGCATACAAGATCGCTATAACCTCATCGTTGGGGATATTCTAGCCATGAGTCCTCGCGATCTGTTCAATCAGATCCGATTCCACGGCCTGCGTCACTTTGATGGAATGCAACTCGGCGAGTTCTAGGGACGAATCTCGCATTACCCGGACGACATACGCCAGCGACTTTGGTAGAATTTGATCTCAATGCAGTATAGCGAGTTGGGCAGCAGGAGACACCATCGAAAGTGCAACTCATGTCAATTTAGAAACCGTGTTTTTAATGACGCGACCATTGCCAGCAATAGTGGCATGTATGGGACTAAAAAGTTTCCCATCATTTCGATTGAAAACCATATGATCACATCCCCCCTCGATCGATATTTCCCTGGCGTGTTCGAAGCCATGCAACAAGGACGGCCATCCAACCGTTTTTATCAAGGCTTCCAACAGCCTTGGACTTTGTGGATGGCTCGGTGTACTCGATGTGCCAAATGGCAGGAGTTGAGAGCATTTCGGTTCGGTGCGGGTGCCGGGCTTGGGTTTCAGGCATGGGAACCGACCATGGGGCGGCTTACTTGGGACGGAATGATACTTTCGGAAGAGGTATTTGGTAAGGCTTGCTGCAACGCATGCTTCATGAGACAGGATGGACGACCCGCACTAGCCGAGTATCTTGGCCGGTGGTTCGAATTCTTAGTGGAACAGCAACCCAACGATGTACAACCTGAGCTTCTTTACGAAGCAAAGAAGTTCTTGGCAAACTACGGAGCAATGATTGATTCGAATAAGCTCACGGCATGGAAGTAGCAAATCCTCGACATTGAAAAGCTTCGATCGGAGGGCCAGTCCCCGTGGCTTTATCCCCCTGTTTTCAATCCCTCTACAAAAACTGGTACGATATCTGTGGGCAAGCCGGCTTCTCCGATGACCCCAGAGGTCAAGCTCACATGCAAAGCGTACAGCAAACACTGCAGCAGCATAATGAGTACCTCAAGTGGTTAGTGGAGTGCAGAGAGGAGATTGAGAGCAATCGTGATCATTTGGTGAAGTGGGCCCTCGAAAGAGGCGGAGAGCCCTTGTAGCAGTGCAGTTGCTGGTTTGTTATTAAGCGTTAAGCGTTGTATAATTGGTTTTCTCGATGCCTTGCCGCATGTCATGACTTTAGGTTTACGGCTGGCTGAAAAGGCTCTTGTCTCCTGCTGGCTTGTGTGTAGCGAAGTTCAAGGCTGTAGTTGATTAATTACCCGAGTTACGTTCTATGTCTCCTTGCCTCTCTTCAGTTGTACATCCGACAGTGAAAATCGGCTGCACGACAAACACATTGAAGGGACTGCTTGCGAACTCGAGTTTCAACCAACTCAGATTGGGGCGCTGGCGCAACGGTAGCGCGTCAGATTCCAGCTATCAAGCACGGAGATTCCTGAAGGTTATCGGTTCAAATCCGGTGTGCCTCATTCTTTTTTCTCGTTTTTTTCTCGTATCCTTTTTAGTGTTGGAGTTGTGTGGATCTTCCTGTTGAGGTATGGTGTCGTATGTGGAGATCTGCAACCTCGGGACATGGGCACTAGAACCGCTGATGATTTAAATAACTAGCTTCTATTAGAATGGATATCTGGCTTCACTTTTGTCGCATCATTCGTCGTGGATACTCAAGCCAGATATGCCACTCTGGTGCAAGATAATTCACGATGAGACCTAGCAAGTATACCCCTGTATCTCCAACCTGCCAGAGACTTCGTCCGTGGTGCAATAACAAGGCGTAATAGCCTAGCAGGATCAAAGCTTCTGGCCGTTTTGTAGCTAGCAAGCTTGTCAGCCCTGGGGACGCTAGCATCGTCCATTGGAATATCATGCGATATCGACTGCCAACGTCCTCTTCGAACATGGCATCCAAACCAAGCTGGAGGTACTGTATTGCCTCATGGCAGACTTCTTTTTCTTCATTTGACAGAGCCGCTGAGTCGTTGATGAGCTGGATTATGGGTTCGCAGTGGTTCCCGACGGGGTCTTTGGAGGATTGTCGGCTGCTCCATGACAGAACTGGCTCGATCTCCGTGTTGAGGAGTAAAGGCCATGCGGAGACCGTTAAACGATACAAACCCCGGTTCATCTCGACGCACCGAACATAATGAGTAAGAAACCCATCAAGACCCTCTGGAGTTCGGGTAGCCAAGGCGTCGGCGAGGAGGTGATGGCCAAGGGTAACTGAGAACAAGAGAATAGGAAGACAATTTGATGAATCAACCTCCCGTTTCGTAGAATTGAACAGAGAGACAGCTCGCGTCTGCAGCTTGACAGCTTGATCTAGGTAGCTTATCGACCTGTCCGGATGAATAACTGCTAGATGGCGTGCAGAAAATGCCAGCACTTGATGCAAAAGATACGGTGCCTTGACGCTCTCTTTAAGCCAGATATCAAGCATCTCTTGAGAATGTTCGACTTTATCACCAAGACTGAACAGGTCTTTACTTGTTATCCCATGGATGAAGAGCTCCATATGCTCCATGTTGACAACGCTATCAAAAGACGATTCATGGCTGTCGGAGAGTGATGTCACGCTTGTTGATATGAGGTTGGTGTTGGGGCTGAGGAGTGATCCCTCGCGAGGTGATGAGTCTGAGGTTGATGAGTTTGTTCCTTCTGGGCGTTGCGGGTCAGAGGCGAAACTGCACTCTCGGTTTGACATTGTGCAGAGGAGACATGTTGGGCGGCCTTCATCGCACTGAACACGCGTGTTAGTCATTGAATAAGGGACATGGGAAGTGAACGTGGGTGGTTCAGCTTAAGTCCCTGGGCGAGGAAAGAAAGCTCAAGACCTTGATCCTAAATGATAAAAAGACTTAGGTAACTTTGGATAAATTTACTAAATTTAGGATATTTTTTACCAAGTTTATTTTTAATACCCTGTATTTAGGCCTGAGTTTTCTTGCCCCCCGAGGAACCCTCATGCATCTTGAGTAATAAAGAGTCGTACCTTGACATGACGTCGTTTGCTGATCAAACTGTGTCAGTTCATGGTCCTTGATTATGGAGCTAAGATGTTGAGTCAACTGACCATTGTGCACATCCCTTCTTGGACTTTTTATGACTTCGGCGAAGCATACTGAGTTGCACCTGAATGGGCTTTTGGAGAAATAGCAACGCGAAACAGTAATACTCCTTAGAAGTCTGGAATCAGATGTGAGATTGATGAGCTGAGACAGGAATTCATCATTGAGGATTCGCAAGCAGTAAGCGAAGTGATCGACAGAGGATCCTGGCAAGCCCAAAGCCGAGATCGAGTAGGCTAGTCCAAGCTCAGTAAAGCGCATCATCAACCCCTGTTAGAAGCTTAGCTAACACGCGTGTTCGGGCTTTAACGTCCCGATCTTATCTCCAGCTTCAGGGTAATTTTGGCGTTTGGGGCTTGTAAGTTGTTGGTACGCAAGACCAGTACGCAACACGCGTGTCAGCGGACGATGCAGTTTGAATCAGGGGCTGAGAAATAACGGAGGATGATATGTTTATGTATATCAATGTTGTCGCAGTTCTTTTAGAAATCTTCCTGTCCATTCTCAATGGTTCTCAGTAAGACTTCAGCCTACTTTGTCTCTCCATGTCCAGTGCATGGTCCTCCTTCTATCTTCTTCGAAAACCTGTGTCTAAAACTCCACGTTTACCTCTTCTTCCTTGGAGATGCCTGAGCTAAAGAAGTATCTGGGTAAAGTCTACCTCTGGCAATATGTCCCCAGTCTCGTTGGATCAATCATCTTCACCCTTCTCTTCGCCGTCGCAACAGGAGCCGTTGGATATAAAATGCACAAGTCCAAAACACGCTTCTGCCTTCCATTCTTCCTCGGTGGCGTCTGTGTGTCTCACCCTTCCCCGACCCTATCTACAACTCTAACTTATCTGTAGGCGAAGTGCTGGGCTACATCTTCCGAGCTCTATGCTACAACGCCACCGACTCCCTCCCTCTCAACATCATGCAAGCCCTCTTCCTCCTCCTGCCGCCAGTCTTCTTCGCAGCGACTTTATACATGGTGTACTCTCGTCTTGTCCGGGCTATTGGTGGAGAAAGTTGTTCTCTCATCTCTGTTCGCTGGACGACTCGACTTTTCGTCCTTGGAGATGTCCTCACGTTCAATATCCAGGGCAATGGGGGTGGATTGCTGGCAAATGACGACCTTGTCCACATTGGAAACATCATCGTTATTACCGGCCTTACCGCACAAATCCTCCTGTTCCTCGCCTTTGTAGCCTGCTGCGTTATCTTCCATCGACGATTCAGGGTTCATCTGAGGCATACTAGCATCCCAATTGCGATCCATTGGGAGGCATACCTGAATATGCTCTATTTAACATCAGCTCTCATTCTAGTTCGAAATATCTTTCGAGTCGTCGAGTTCGCCATGGACAAGGACGGTTATTTGCAGCAGAAGGAATGGCCAACTTTCGTATTTGACTCGGTTCTGATGCTTTTGGTCATGGCTGCGTTTTATGTGAGATATCCCGACAATCTTCAGGTGAACTCGAGAGAATCGGCGATTGAGCTTGTGCCAAAGGACGGGCCTCGGGCTGGAGAAGCTGGTGCTTCGAACCAGATGGAGTACAGATAGGGACCAAGCTCTATGTGGTGCTATAAACTCGGAGTTACGGGTCTCAATTGCAGATAATGTATCTAGCTCACAATTTATATATTCTTTCTTTTTTCTCTTATGGTATATCATCATGATTTGTCTCTGCTATTTACAGCTGTCTTTTTTCTGGTAAGCGCTCGTAGATACTGGCTGGTAGACATCCACCCAATAGACGCACCCCGATTCAGCCATTTACAAGGATGTGATGCGCAAGGCTGACTGCAAGTCTCAACTCAGACCAGCTGAAATGTTGTCCCCGCATCAGCACTTGGCCTCTTCAACTTCATCAAATGGACCCTCTATCAATCATCAGCGGCTGCGCTGGCCTCATAACAGCGATCGGCAGTTTGAGTACATCGATCAATACCTTTGTGCGCAGCTGTCGAGAGGCCCGCAGCGACTTGGATAGGGTATCGCGCGAGCTTCATTCTCTCCAAACGGTCCTTGAGCTCATTGAAGAAGATGCCAAAGATGACTCGAAGCCGTTTCCACCAACAATCCAACACCACGTGTCGGGAATCGTCACAAATTGCGGCTCCGTGGTTCTCGAAGTCGAAACGTGTATTAAAAAGTATGGAAATGGACGCATCAAGAGCAAAGCCGCTTGGGCGATCAATGGCCAAGGTGACATGGAGAAGCTGAGGACCAGCTTGGAAGCCCACAAATCAGCCCTGGAACTGGCCCTCGACATGTTGTCTCTATCCCTCACCAAAGACATCAAAGCTGATACTACGGAAATTCGTAACGATACAGCTGCGATTAAAGACGACACAGAGTTGATCCTGCAGGAGATCGCGCAGCTTCAAGCTCGATTACCCGATACGGCTGCTGCTCCGAATGATTATATTCTCCAGAAGTTCTTGGAGGAGATGGCGACATATACCGAGACGACTCTCGATGGAAATGTGTCCTATAGTGATGGTACGAGATCTAGAGCTTTGTCTATCGTAATTGAGTACAACGACAGCACACCCAACTCTCCGCGATACGATCTACCGACCTCAGAACTCCAAGATCCTACCGCCTTGGTAGTTAGTCTGTCGCCTGACTCATCAAATCCAGAAGATGCCGCCAAGAACGGCAAATATTACCCTACTTATCCAGAACCTCACCGACACGCTCCCTGGCCGAGACCTGTAATGGAAGACATCCCCCATCGCCCTAAGGGACCTGGTCCCGCATCTTCGTATCCCAATTACGCCTACGACAAAGAAGTTGCACTCGGCAGTGATCCTCAAGCCCTAGCATTGGATTCTAAAAATGGAGAAACGCAAAATCAAGTCGCATCTCTGCCCGCGAGAGTCCAAGAGGAATCTGATGTTTCTGAATTTGCGTTACTAGACGCCTTCGATCCTCTATGGCGAGAGCGCTATGGCAACGATATCTGGACACTATCAAATGACGAGATTAGAGAGAACCAGGAGTTTGTCATCGGTTTTTTGAACCAACTTAAGAATGCTGAAATGTCACAAGTAAATTATACACCGTCAGCAATGAACAATAGCCGGGTACAGAGCGACCGAGCTCAGCCTCTGCCATCAATACGTGACTTTCGGCAAACGGATCCTCCCAGCTCGATTTCTCATCAATGGCCCCAACAATTGATGCCGTACATGGTACCGACTAACGGACCGATTACGAGAAAAGAAGTCAATGCTGTCACATCACCGTCCAGGACAAAAGACCAGCCCAGTCAAGAAGGATCCTATATCGTGAGGTTCAGAGGCAATGTGGTCGTTGATCTACCAGTACCCGACGGGATCCTTGCCCGTGTTCCTCACTCTACCCCCCCAGATCGAGACGAATTCACGCATTCGAGGTTCAGTTTTATTACTTGTCCGCCAGAGAAGTTTGGAGACCATAACTTTACATTGAGAGCGACACTCTTTGCGAAGCCGCGGCAAACGAAATTTATTTTAGTCGTCCAATTAAAACCTAACGACAAAGATTTTATACGGCGCTGGCGTCTAATTCACGATTCTATTGCATATACTCAGCAGCATTCAGATGGCTTTTGGAAGCGAGTTGTTGTTCATTTGCACCTCACTCATGGAACGGAATGGGGACCCCGTGGCGTTGATCATACATTAAGTGTGCTAGAGGCCATTGGTGGGAATCTGACACTCAGCGGCAAACTGATAGTAGTAGGCTCTGAGAATCATGGGCCGATAGACAAGGATTCGTTAGCAATTGAAGGGCAACCGATTCATGCCACTATGTCAGAGGTATGATTTATCCCACAGGAGAGACTCGAAACCCTACGCTCACCCTCAACATAGTATACTGTCCTGCTACGCCAGATAGAACATCCACCCAGAGCTGTATTACCCGCGGAAGTCCCAATCCAAGTTGTAACTACAACGGCTCGTGTCCCAGAAGGCTACTCTATTCACTGGTCTCATAAATACATCCCATGGACATGCGCCATCAACAAAGTCCTCCAAGCGGAACATGTCATAAATATGAGCGAAATCTCCGAAACCTTTTTATCTCAAACTGACTTTCTGTGGGACGTTTTAAGAAAAGATAGGATTTCTCCTTTTATTAAATTTAAGCCGCTTCCGCAATGGGATTTGGAAGTCCTCAGTTTTGACAGCCTAGTTGCGGCGATTCAGGCGGACTTAAGGATAGAAAAAGTACCCAAGAAAAGGAGCTCTAGAGTGAGCAAGTGGTTGTTTTCACGAGGGACTTAGTAGCGATGAAGATGGACTATAGGCTGATGATATAAATACACGAATCATGGTGTTCTTTGACGTTTATTCATGTGAGAGTACCTTGAGAAATTGGGTTCTATGCCGTTATCAGAGTTTCCTAGCCACAGTTATTCAATTAGAGATAGTACATAAACCAAGTAAAAAAAAAAGAGTGTAACCAAAGCATCCCAAACAGATGATACAGAAGAACATTGCCTCTTGTCCTTCCGCTCAACATAAACACTTTTATACCTCGATTGACCTGAACAAGAGTTTCTTGGAGGGATCCGGAATAGACTGCAACCTTAGTCAGTACACATAGTTGGCACTAAACATAATCATTCGTCAGCTTACCATATGAGCAAACTCCATATTTGGGTATCTTTCAGTAACATCGCCGACGTTCTTGACATCATACTGCAGCAAGGCATGTGCCAGAATCATCTTGATCTCGTTTGCGGCGAAGAATCTTCCGGGGCATGCATGTCGGCCGTACCCAAAAGTTAAGCTACTCTGGTTCACACTGACAAACTGGTTGTTTGCTGCCTTTTCAACTGACCCGCCGTCCTTGGCCTCTGTGCGAAGTCTGTAGAACCTCAATGGGTCGAATTTGTCAGCGTGCGGGAAGACATTGGAGTCGGAGCTGACTGCGACAGCAGGAATCTCTATAGTCACTCCGGCTGGGATGACCTGGCCGTTGGATAGAGTAAATGGTTCAAGGACCTTGCGTTGGAATGAGGCTGCAAAGTCTATATTAATGGCTCACGTGCTAAGAATACTGGGCTATGACTTACCCATCGTCGCTGGGTGAACTCGAAGTGTCTCTTTGAGAAAACTGTCCATCTTCTTCATAGATTGCAGGACGTTGCTCGTGAACTGGCCACCGCTCTGTGATAATGCTTCCCGGACCTCTTCTCGAAGTTCTGTCTGCAGGTCTGGCAAAGCCGCCAAGTCGTAGAATCTGGTTTGGGTTAGAGACACAGACTAGTATAGGAAAACAGGATTGCTCACGCATTTGTGGCTGTCAGCGTCGTGGTGTGAACAGCAGCAAAGGTAAGGCCGAGCTGCACCTTGGCAAGGTTCTGACTATTCTTATCAGGGAACTTGTCCTTTCCGTCGATGAGCCACTGTAGAAAATCATCCGGCTTCTCATATGATGGATCATTCATCGCGTCGGTTCTGCTTTTGACGACGGGCTGGAGGAAAGCTTCGGCTTCTGCAATTCGCTGGTACAGCTTCCTCACCTCCGGAAGGCTTTGTGCTCGGAAAGGTCGGAGCCAGGGGCGCATGTTCTGTACGGCACGCTGGGCACCCATGACTTCCATGGTGTAGTTGATGGCAGCATCGAGATATTGCTCGGAGCGGCACAGCTCAGGGCCGATGAACATACGCCCAGATACCATACCGACGATACGAAGAAGAGCGTGGTGAATGTTGACCTCTGTCCAGTCATCACAGGGTGGCATGGTGAGATTCATTGAATCTCTGACTTCGCTTGCGATGGTCAAACTCAGTCGAGCTAGACAATGTCAGAGCGGCTCTTCAGAAGATTTGGAAACATCTGGGCTTTCAGATATCTGGGGGAACCTTACATAACGATGGAGTCAACTCTCCTTTGATGGTATGTGGAATAATGGGTACTGATGTCTCGATCTTCGTGTATTTGGTCTCCATTGACTATTGGCATGGTCAGATAAGTAAGGAGAACCTGTCATCCAAGTCTACAGACCTCATCAACGGCAGCCTCCATACTAAGAGTTGCATCAGGCAGCTTCTTGAGCTCGGGGAGAAAATCAGGTGAGATGACAATGGTGGGAGAAGCTAGAGACATTAGCTTCAGTAGGACTTGTGATACTAGGCAACAGATACATACTTCGTGATGTAGTTATCAGGAAAACGCCATCTTTGAACTGAAAGGTTGTGAGCTGTGACTTCATAGCGACCCAACGAGCTTTGTTACCTTTTGATACCCCGCTGAGTACAGTTTCCTGGCTCCTCCTAAGTACGCTTGTCTGCGCTTCTCCGTGTTACCAAGCTCCTCACCAATGGTGGGGATGGTCCATAGTCGCAATACGTTGACGACTCTTGGGGCGACAGCGGCTACAAAACAAGCAAATAGTGCAGTGACAAGTAGTGGCCATCGGTTGGCTACAAGATCAAGTAGGGATTGCGCGTTGCCCATTGTGAAAGATTTGAGTATGATGTGTTTAGAAAATTATTGTGTGTATGTAAGAATTTCTGGCGTTAGTTAATATGGATGTCTAGGAATCAGTGCAAGTCTAATAGGAGCGAGGCCTAGGTTTTAATACTAAAAGCCACGACAGCAAATTGCGAAAACACGCGGCCAAAATCCGAAAATACACAGTCTCGGGAAGTTGTTTAATACCGACAGACCCCTGCGTCATGATCGACACAACTACCGCGTAATAAGAACAACCCGATTCGCCTTTCCATCTTGCTGTAACACAGGAAATTATGCGATAGCCACAAGCTCTACTCAAAGGAGTAAGCGGTCTCATGACACAGTTGCGAATACGCGTATAACTGTCTGAATCTAGAGCAAACCCAATCTTGCATTGCCTCGAAGCACAGACTTAATAGCGGCCTGACAACGCATTAGATCTGATTCACGTGCTTAAACTAGCTTGTTTCATATGAAGATTGCCCCCATTGCGTGGAGGGACGTGGAGGTTCTATACTTAGTGGTGATATACATTTAAGCTCGTGGGGCATTAATCAAGATCGACTCCGAGACCGAAACCGAGACCGACGAGAACACTGCGCCATGTAACCACAATCTTGTTCACAAGCACGAATATAAAAGGCCAAGAGCTGCCGATCCCTCGAGAGTGAGCCTTAACCTGGTCATTTCAACTATGGATCGCCAATAACGCCGACTTTGCCAATAAGGGACAGCTATGATCCTGCTAAATATCCACTCAGAGTCTCAGAGTGTACAAGAGCCGGGATTGCAGATCTATACGTTCTCAATGACACTCGTCACTCGCGTCCTGTTCCTTCAATGGAAGACACTCGCCAGATTCCAATGATCCCACCACATTTACCTGAGGCCTGCCACCAGCAGAGGAAAGCTGACGCATGTATGCAAAGGCCGCGTTGTCCTACAACATTGAAGTTATTGGGCCCAAAGAAAAATTACGATCCACTATCGGAACCAGCCAAATGCACCGGCAGACACCCTTCGTACCACATACAGGGAATCTTCCAAAATCCCAAAGATACGTCGACGGTACTATTGGTCTTGTGATATTATCAGCCTGCTATCAGTCTATCTTAGCAAGCGAAGTTTCAAGTGAAAGGTCTCGTCCTGTGGGATTCTTCGTTCCCTTCACCCGGACTGCAACACTCTGATCAACAGCTTAAGTTTATCTTTCGACAACGGACAAACAAACTTAGTCGCACAGAGACAGGGCTAAAAGATGTGAAACATCCGAGCAGGTGGCCAATAATACTCGTGGACGCTCTCGAAAGTGTTAGGTGCTCGTATTTCTAACTAGAAAAGGACTAGGCGATCTGACTCGCGATGGAATACGCGGAAAGAAACTGAATTGGGAATAGAGTGTGGATTCAAACCTGTCCCATGCTTCATCTTTTTGCACTTATTACTCTCTCTCGTTGTAAGTTCCTTTCTATACTCGTAATATCGCCTCGCTCTTTTCCCTTTGTCGACAATTTTCCTCGTGTTCGAGTCTGGTTCGGGTCATCCAATAATGAAAATGCAAGCGGAAGGTTCCCGGAAAACCCGTCAAGGCCATCGCAAGTCCCGGAAGGGGTGCACTACTTGCAAAAAGCGGCATATTAAGTGTGATGAAAAGGTTCCTATTCTTCTCTGGTACGAATATTTTAGACATTTTGCTAAAATCGCTACGCTAGCAACCAATATGCGGCAGCTGCTCTATTTCCGAGAGAACATGTCACTACGCATCGCCGCAGAAACGAAAAACTGGCTCTTCTCCGTACGAGACAGAGGTGACGTCGCTATCTGCTTTCTCAACAGCCGATATATTTCAGGATTTGCCGGTT
The DNA here is from genome assembly GCA_013364945.1 of Fusarium tupiense. Taxonomy (NCBI): domain Eukaryota; kingdom Fungi; phylum Ascomycota; class Sordariomycetes; order Hypocreales; family Nectriaceae; genus Fusarium; species Fusarium tupiense. The sequence goes on from JABEEO010000333.1 coordinate 183,897, forward strand.
CCCTCACCACAGGACCTACATCATATCGAGTCCGATGAAGTCTTTACTTTTGGCCACTTGAATCTGCTCTACCATGTTCAAGAACACATGGCTGACTGGATGATGGTGACGGACCGACTTAAGCCAGTCGTTGGCGTCTACATTACCACGGCGTTAAAAACACCATATCTGATGAATCAGCTTCTCGCCTTATCTGCGATGCACCTCAAGACTATTGACAAACACGCGGCCGAGTCTTACATAAACACTGCGACACACCTCCGTCATCGAGCCCTCCGTGGTTTCAACAACTGTCTTGACGAGCCCTCCGAGTCAAACTCAACAGCTCAATTTTTCTTTGCCTCCCTCTTGGCGCTGCACTACCTTGCAGAGACTGTGGCAGGTCTAGATGACCAAGATTTTGTCACGACTCTCGAGTGCATAGTGAATTATCTACGACTTCATCGTGGAGCTAGAGTTATGGGAGAGAGGGCGAACACAAGCTTTGTAAACTCTAAGATATCTCAGTGGCTGATAGATGCATCGAAAGAAGGATCCTGTGAGTCACATAGTGCTTCTGCGGATTTCGCTGGGCTCGCTTCAATGCTCGAAACATCTGAACTCAACGAAGAATCGAGAAAAGCTTGTGAGGAGGCGCTTGAGGCTCTCGGGTTCGTGATGCGTCGTATTCAAGGGCCTGACAGCTGGGGAGTACATGGGTTGATGGCGTGGTCGAACCTGATCCCGTGGCGATTTCTGATGCTTTTGGAGAAGCGAACTCCCGAGGCTCTGGTCATTCTAGCCCATTACGCTGTTTTCCTGCACCGATTTCGTGCATTTTGGTGTATTGGTGATATTGGAAAACGGTTGGTAGAGGGTATTTCGGGACTTTTAGCCGCGTATTGGGCTAGTTGGCTTCCTAAGCTGGACACAAGTGATGCCCAGCAGTCGATAGAATAGCTAAATGGCATCTACCTTTACAAATAGTTGCTAAATGATGCTTAGGGGTATTCCTTGAGCTTCTCATCTGTGCGACATAACTACACGCGAATAAAAGAGACATTTGATTGTACTATTTTGTAAATGTAGTTCTACGAAGTATCTATTTGCAATCACAAAAGCTTGATTTACATATTCCAGCCTATTTGAAGTATCAGTAATCCAATTCTAATTCAAGCCTCAGCCTCTGGCAGTTTGTCGTCCACTACTCCTACTAGGTCGGAAAATCCGCGGTCAAGATCATCCTCTCTAAGCTGACAATTTCAGTAACCCCGCTTCAGTCATGTCATCTGACGACGGAAACCCTACGAGTTGATATTTCCCAGTATCTATCTCACTTTGTTACGTATATCTTGCAGTATCACGCACATCCAAAGATGTCTAGGATGGCCACCAAAACCCCTCATATTCCCCACATCCACCTCCTCTGCATGGAAGAACAATTCAGCGATGCCTTCAACGTCGCCCGCAAGAGCCGCAAACTGCCCGACTCCGTCTCAATCGAGATTCATAATTGCGCTCTCTCCCAACTCTCAAGCAAAGTCAAATTCGACACCGTCGTTTCACCCGCCAATTCCTACGGTCGCCTTGACGGTGCGTTTGACGATGCTATTTCTCGACAGTTCTCACCCCGCGATGATTACCATGCTCTTACTGGGGTTGCGCAAGCGCAGCTGTACAAGACCTGGCGTGGATTTGTACCGCCAGGGACCTGTACTTTGGTAGAAATTCCAAAGGAGTTTGAAGCAAGATCGAGGAATGTTTATGGGACACGGCGTGTTGCGCTTTGTCCGACAATGCGGATGCCTGCTGACGTGAGATGGGATAAAGAGGTCATTTATGAGTGTATCTGGAGTTTGCTTTGTGCGATCGATAATCATAATCGTGATGCCTCTGAATATGATCAGATTCAGAGTGTTCTTATGACTCCATTGGCAACAGGTGTTGGAAGGGTGAGTCCGGAGAAATGGGCGTTGCAGACTGTTCTGGCTATGAAGCATTTTGTCGAGGCTTCGGAGAATCCGGTGAAATGGAGTTCTTTGCAATGGGCTGATCTTGGTAGAACTTGTGCTGAGACACAACTTACATGGACAAAATAGAGGAATTCTCACTCCACGTATTACGTCAATATCAATTATGCATAGAATTTCTCTCAACTTGATTCTGCTCGTAAAAGCCTTCTCATGATCACTACTACTTATAGGAGACACCAGATCTTATCCTTGCCAATTTCCATTTCAGTTTTCCTGATCTGGTCGCACATACCAGTAATACCATTTTTGCCATATTTGATGCAAAACACAATCCTCATGAGGAATCATATCAAAGTTCTTCTTCCACTTACAATCCTCGCACTCCAAGGCATCATCGACTGCACCACCCTCTGATATTTCATGCTCACAGGTTATCTTTGAGTAACAGCGCGCATGAAGTTTCCGCTACGGAGACGAACGCTCACAGAAACTATGTCCCGTGATAAGATCAGGACACTTGGCACATTTCCAGCGTTCTCTGACAGCTTCAGGAGCAAATTGGCTGTAACAACCGTCCAGCTCGAAAGAGTGTGATGCCCCCAAGGTCTTAACAAATAAGTCAAGCTGGGGATGTGTATCATCCCATGAGATATCGTCGCTTTGTAAGTATACCTCGAAGGATACTCTTAGGAGGGGCGGAAGTAGCTCTGATACGCACTGCCCCACGAGTTCCGGAGATGCCTGTAAGCGATGTTCATTGCGCACGAAGTATTTCAATGAGTGAAAACAAAATCTCATGATTGCAGACTCGCCAGCATCTGTTCAAAGTGCGTTAGCATCGGCCATCCCTGTGACTTAGTGTTCTTACGATCGGTGGTAGCCTTTGTAGCGGCTTTGAACAGACAGGACAGCATGGAAAGTATGACTTTGAAGGCTGCATAGGTCTCTCCCCTACGGCCCACTTTCGTGAGACTGAAATATTGCGTAAATATATCTCGAAATTCCTTTATGTAGCTTGATCCAGAAGTATAGATTGCATCCGAGCGAGTATCGTGCAAGTACTGGAAGTGTTTACTCAGGCCCTTTATGGATTGGTCCTGAATGGAATCAAGATATCGGCGACCATTGGCAGATACTGGGAGTTCCAACCCCCAGGATGAGAGCTCGAGACATGAGGCGTGCCATTTGGCTATTTGGCCGACCTTTTCGATGTATGTTTCCAGAATCGGAAACTTACAGGCATGGCAGTAATATGCAGCTTCGCGGCAAAAGTGTAGCATGCAGTAAATGCTGCCGTTCCGTTGATAACAATCGCTTTCCTTGGCGAAAACGATCTCGCATAGGTCACACGTGAAGTGAATTGCATGATATCGACGACCAAGGGCTGTCACGAAGCCACCTATGATGTCCTACTCGCACTTGAAGCACTGATCATTTACTCGTCGATTGCAGTCGACCTTACATAGTGGTTTTGGTCGGATTCCGTTCTCCTCGTGCGGTAGATAATAGCCAGTTTGGAGAGAGAGCCCGCAGCACTGAGTTGTTACTATAAGCTCATAGACATGGAACGGTATGAAAGTAGTACTTACAAAGCATCTTAAACAACCAATATGCCATGTTCCCCCTAATGCTCGCAAGTGATCCTTTGCAATACCTCGGAGACAGCCGTAGCAAGTAGTCGTACTAGCCAGCAGAACAGGTCTAACTATTTGCAAGTCTATCCAGTGGCCAGACTCTTGCTTCCAGACCGGCGGCCGCACCAGATCCTTTGTGTAAGAGATTACCTTCTCTCGTGAGAAACTTGCAAGAGAAGTGGCATTCTTCTGAGGTTGCACTAGACCTTGATCCACTGCTTTGACCGTGCCAACATCTTCAACTTGCGGCGGTTGACTCTCAGCTTGAGCTTTGATGAAGGCTCGTCTATATGCCTGGCTGTTTAAAACGAGATTGTCGAACGCAAAATCGAGCTCAGAGGGTGCATTACCGGAAACGGCCTCGAGGCGAAACAAACTGATGTTGGCGGCATCGTTATCGAAGATTGACTCAGAGTCCATCTTGACGCTCGGGTTGCAGGATCGCAGTGACTGTGCTTCTGAGGCAGCTGCCTTTAATTTTGGCGCATTCTTCCGAATATCCCTCTGAATATTGGATAAAGTCTCATTGCTTATGTCAGTAACGAGATAAATGTAAAGGATATTTGGACTTACAGTTCAAGGAGATTTAAAAGAAAGGTTATGGATGACTGTTGGGCTCTGAGAGCGCCTAAAAGCTCTTTTAGGCGGTCTTGGTTCCAGATAAACTTGATCTTAGCCCAGACTCCCGGGTTTTTGGATCGAAGACTTCTTGTTTCTGCTTCGAGGCAGCTGAATACAACCATGCATCCAATCAACGCCGTTTCAAAAGCCGTCCAGATCTCTGTTTTCGCTGCCCATGCCTGGGCGAGGTCGTCTCGTCGCAGGATCTTCATTTGAAGTTCTGACAGGCCGATACTAATTATTGTTGATTCGGAACATATCATGGCGATGACGGCTGGGACGTCTTGATACTCGCCAGCGAGATCGCGGAGTTTTTTACAGGTTGAAAGGCATGTCGCCGTCAATCCCACCTAAACAGACATTCATTAGCTTCTTGTGGTTACATATATCATGGTAGCGCTGTTTACCACTGAACTCGCAATAGACAGCGGATCCATCGTCAAATGTCAAATATTTGGTTCCAATCATCAAAGCTGTGAGAAACAGCGAGTGAAAAAGAGATTAGAGGTTTGAAAAGTGAGGGGTTACGTGTTTATTGTTGAAACGAGGCTCTCAGTGAGAGCCTACAGAGCTGAGCTGATGGTGTGTGCACAGCCTCATTAGACAGCCCCAGGTCTTGAAGTGGCTGCCAAGGCTGACTTTGGATTTCGCAGTTGACATAAAGATTAATATTGATAAAATGAAGCTGTTGTGTCTGGCGAAATTTATCTCAACATGAATAAAACCCTTATTCGTCGTTATTATTAACGATGAGCTGAGTAATGATAACCTTCATTTCCATTCCAGGATACGCCACAAGATGGAACTCAATCACCTGATCATCTCCATCGCTATCCTTTCCCTTATACTTCTGTTTCAAAATGACACTATTCCCTTCCCTGGTAACAATGTCAAGGCCTTCCTTTGCAGAATTAGATTCGACCACACCAGCCTTGAACCCTCCCATGTACGGAGCATCAAGTCCCTATCAAACAATAAGTTCTAGTTGATCTTTTCTTTGTAGGGCTACTTACGATGGCGAAATAAGATCGATGTGTTTCATCTAAATTTGCCGAAAAGGAGAGGCCTGTAGATACCCCGAACCGATCGTTATACGCAGTGAACGTCATTTGTCCATAGGGACCTATCGGCTGAGGCGCTGTGAGGTACTTTCCTGTATTGAAATAGGTCTCCTCGAGTCGTATCTCGAACTGAGTGGCGTTTTGGACGGTGCATTAATACCAACGATGTTTCATTCTGATCTCATCCGAGGGCCGAGGGGGCATACCTCCCATAGTCTATAGACAGTGAGTAGAAAGGACTTCAATGTAAGTTCATTGCTGCATACATCTTTCACTTTTACAGCCAACTTCGCTGGAGGATCAAGGACAGTGTTGACGTCGATGATAACCATCTTGGATGTAGAAAGTGGATATAGAATATGTTAAGTACCTGTAGAGGAAGTTGAAAGCCAGAGGAATATGCATCCTCACACATGTTATTATATACCTCCTTTTATACCTTTTGAGCGTTTTAAAATGTTTGCATCTAGATCTTCGATTGGTATAAACTATTGAACCTTAAGTTCTTAGCCGCCATGACAGAACGCGGGGTCAAATTATGGCGGTAATTGCTCATCCTAAGGATTATTTCTGTTAGAAGTGAAATATTTAGGTTGCTTTTTTAAAATGGAGAACCCCCACGTTCCTTCTCATATGCTAGGGTTTGGTGTATTTCATGTCAATTGCGATTACTCCTGAGATGTTTCCATCAAACTCGCCAGGACATCTGATATGGCTGGAGAGCTGACAATCGAATCAAGACTAGTGCTGGACTATTACTTGACTATAGACGTATACTGTCGAATGGGAATTAGCTATCTGACTATCGAACGGTAGCTCCGAGCAAAATGGTCTAGCCCGATGATGGGGATTCGACTTTCATCTACTAGTTATCCGTGGTGGCAGGTCACTGAGACAGCAAACCTCACTAAACAGGCATTAAATAAGGATAAAATTGTTCATTGCAACTCTCTTTTGGGCTGATATGCTGCCCGGAATTAACTGATACTTGGCAGCCAAAAGGACTTAAGCCAAGCGTTCAAGGCGGGGGGTTCCACAAGGGCGATGATTGGCTAGCTCGCATTTCCATCTCTTTGATTGGATGCCTAAACACAACCTTCATAAGGTTCCTATCTTATGTTGGACCAGTACTTATCGAAATGCGATATATCTTGTTTTTCGGGTTCTTAGTATTCTTAAGTCCGGATCCCTTAGACATATTTAAACTCGGGTATAGTCACTGATCTTCTAAAATACCTCCTCCACACCAGCTTACACAAAGACGAAACAGCATTATCAAAGATCATACTTCCAGCCATAATGTCTACAGATAAAACATATCCTTTTGACCCTACCAAAGATATCTCATCCCTCGCCGGTAAGGTCATCTTAATCACCGGCGCAAACACTGGCCTCGGAAAAGCCACTGCCATTGAACTGTCCAAGCACTCTCCTGCTCATGTCTATATCACCTCACGAAACTCTGCCAAGGGGAATGCTGCACTTGAGGAAGTCAAAAAGACCGCTAGTGAAGGCACAGAGGCGTCTCTGATAGAGCTCGATCTCTCCAGTTTCGAAAGCATCAAATCCGCAGCTGCCGAGTTCCTCAAACGGGAGGACAGACTTGACGTTCTCTTGCTAAACGCCGGAGTCATGGGCGTTCCACCCACCCTGACTAAGGATGGGTATGAGATGCATATGGGAACTAACCATCTCGGGCATGCTTTGCTTCTCAAGCTTCTCAAACCAGCCCTTGATAAGATTCCTGATGCTCGTGCTGTGCATCTCAGCTCTGCCGGATTCCGTCACGTCGGACCGGCAGGAATTGAGTTTGATACTCTGAAGTCAGCTAAGAGCGAAACGGCTTTGCCTTTCAGATACGCGCAGAGCAAGCTCGCTTGTCTCCTTTACGCAAGAGAAGCAGCCAAGCGATATCCCGATTTCAAGAACATAGCCATCAACCCAGGCGAGGTTCAAACAGAGCTTTTTACTCGTGAGCCGGGGGATGACTTGATGAAGCACCTCCAAGAGAATGTGGCCTCCAAAGTCACAATTCCTATCACGGAGGGTGTCAAGAATCATCTTTGGGCTACTACGTCACCGGCCATCGAGAATGGGGAGTTTTATGAACCTGTTGGAAAGACTGGTGGGTTGGAGGGACATGGGCTGGATGACGAGATGGCCAAGAAGCTCTGGGATTGGACGGAGGAGCAGCTGAAAGGCCAGGTTCTGTAGCTTATTGCCATTTCAGCCCTCTCAACCATTCATGCATAGAAATGCAACGTTTCGCATTGGTGTGGAGCTTTTAGCGTACTGAGGGCTTGCGTAATGCATCGGTTATCTTTATCGAGCGTGTCAGATCAATAAAGGGCAGCCAATAGACTCCGATTTACGACTACAGTGGCCCATGATGATGTGAGCTTATTCCTAATGGCGTTTTGCTGATACGATTCACCATTCTGTTAAATTAAATGTACCCTAAGCTAGGATGTTGGGTAGGTTTGCGCCATTCTCGGCAATGGCAAGACGGAGTCCAATACCCACTAACACGCTCGCCAAGTCATTCCAATTCTTTTCAAGAATAGCTTCTAGTAACTCTGAAGGAAGAAGCTTACAGCAAAGGTAGAAGAGGACAAAGTCCAATGAATTAGCCCGAACCCAATGAAACGCTTGAGGCAATGACAGAGCCCGAATCACGTTCTCAAGCCTCCACCGCTGAGATTGGAAGAGATAAACGCTCAAGGATAGCGCTACGCCGCCCCCCGGTATATATCTTGTCAACTGCTTGCTAATATGGTATTTTATCAAACGGAGCCGTCTGAAAGCCCTCCAGATCAAGGAATCGACGACGAATGTGAACATCCATGGTGAAAGGGCAAGTGACCGAACTACGGCATGGGCACTGCTCCGAGCATGGTAGTTTAGTCGTTGCAAAGTTTGCTTCCACCCATTATGCAAATCTGTCAGGTCATCCCCATCGAAGTGCTGCCAATCAGGGCGATCCCTGCCGACACCTTCTTCTGTAAGTTCCAAGACGAAAAGCGTCTTCCCGAAGTGGTACTTGCGCTTCTGTCTAATAGTGTAACCTTTTTCTTGCCTTCGCATCCAATACGGAAAGATTAGGTGTTTGCAACTATCCCACGAGCTAGCAAGGGACACACCGTCGAAGAAGATTCCATCGAGACTCCCAACGAACGTGACGGTGGCTTTGGGTTGAGATTCTGTCCAAACCCGTCCCTCTACTGGCGGTGATTCTATCATGATTCTTACGACGAATGGTTCCACATCGTTGATAGAGCTCTTGATTAGAACCATGGCGACCCTACTAAAAACATGACCCTCGTCTTCAGGGGTACCCGTCATGATGATTCTTGGGTCAGGCTGCTGTGATTGGTTTGGGGGATAGACTTCTGCGATGTAGAAGTTCTCTGGGATGGGCTCCAAGAAGACCGTATAGGTCGGTGGCCGGGCAATGCTGCTGGTGAAAGAGAAGCTTGGAAGTAGATTGACTGAGGTAAATGGCCATGCCCTCCAGTACTGATAACTCAGAAATAACAACGGCTGCCCTGTCATTCGTACATAGAGGTTGTTACTGCAGCTAGCCAAGGGGATAGCAATCATAGTCGTGGGATCTTTTTTCGTCCTGCATTGCAGAAGACCAAAACTCCCATCGCTGAAACTGTCGCTGGAAAGTGGCATTTCGATGCGTAGGCCCTTGTTTGTCATCTGGAATGGTGGAGTAGGCATGCCCACGTCGCAAGGGATAAAGTCTTTGCAATTTGCAAATGCAGCAGGCGACGTAGCAAGCACTCCTGAGTCGGCTGGGCCAGCTTCTGGGTACCAAGCCAATAATGTCTGATCATCCGAGCGTTTCATAATCTCCTCTTGCAATCTCATAAAAGCGTTTTCGCCTTCGCCGTATAGCAAAGGCATATTGATTCCAAATATACCCAGCAGGCAATACGCTGTGTCTTCAACTCGAGTTGTTTGACGTTGCGAAGCCCAGCTCATCTTTTCGGCGATGCTTGCTGCATGGAGTCTAGATTGCAAAAAGCAGTCTGCAGTAGGAGGGGATAGGATGGCCTGGTCTATGCCGGTGATTTGCGTGATAAGATCGACTATTTCATCTCTTTCGGACATGACGGACCAATCGGCATAGAGAAATATAAGTCTCGACGGGGCTATAAGCTCTTGAAGTGTCCAGCCTCGTTCAAACCAACGACTCTTCGCGAACAACGATTCTGGCTCGTGAATGTCGGTGCCTGGCGGAACATCTGCCAAATATGTGTAACATATTTCCGATCGTTCATACCAGCTCATCATTGAGTTGATAGCCTCTGATAGCTCTGCACTGCTGGTCTTGTCGATACAGCATGTATCGACCCAGGCATACCCATATCCATTCTCAAGAGCCAGAGCACAAGATCGTTTAATTTTTTCATATCCTGATCGTTCCGACCCTTCTTTTTTCTGCATATCTTGGAAGGTGACCTCTTGTCCTGCAACCCAGGTATGGGAAAGAATCACAAAATCTGGGACATCGTGATCCATGAACTCTACCACCTCGAGGGTATTCGCATTTAGAAGCCTCATTGAGAATTCTGAGACGCTGGGTAATAAGCAAATAAAAGTGATAAGAGACGATCTCAGGGAGGTAAAGATAAAATGATATTTCTTGATAGAAGAGGAGTTTTTGGAAGTCTAATTGACAATTTAAAAGTGCAGCCACATTCATTTATCACCCATGCATTCAGCTGCTGACGTGGTTCAAGGAGATTGGGCCACTCGCTGGGCTTAGCGCTGCATAACAAGCTCATCATACGAATGGAACGGGAAATACCAGAGACTCTAATTGGTGGGCATGTTCCAGTAATATATTTCGAGCTCTTAAATAACCGAACTCATAAACAGCTATTTCCTATTCCATGTAATTGGAAATCGTCAAGCCTCCCCGGAATTGTAACATAGACAGGCTAGGCTTGTCTAAGCACAGACCGATGAGTCGGAAATCGCATAAGCCATGCTAGAAAACGGCCTCGTAAGATTCGAGTTTAATACCTCCTTTAGTTCAGTCTTAGAAGATCTTTCCTTGTGTTAAAATGGCATATTTCATCATTTATTACAAATAGAGTTCTCAACGTTCTACTGGAGAAGTCTCATCGTTTGCCCGACGATGATTTTAAACTACTAAACCTGAGCTCATAGAATGACAAGCACCGGACAACGAATCTTGAATAGTCTATTCATCCTAGTTACCAAGAAATTTATAGAAGAACGAACAGTCATGCAAATGTCCATCCGCACTCTCAGCATACTGCGGACAAACACCCCATTCCGTATACCCAAGCTTTAAGTAAAATCCCCTCGCCGGCGTATCCGAAGCTGTATCCAACAACACCATCTTCTTACCCAACTCCTCCTTCGCGAATCTCTCCGACATCTCCATCAGCTTCCTTCCCAGTCCGTGACCTCTTTCTGCTGCGGAAACCAATAGTTTGCCGACTTCGACTTTGTGAGCGTGAGTTTCCTTAGGATGAGTCACGAGCGAAACTGTTCCGACTGCGGTAGTGTCGCGAGCGAGCACAAACAGGGTAGCTCTGGGGTTGAGGCCGAATAGTTGGGGTGATTGCGAGGACCAGAATTCTGTGGCTTTGGTGGTGGTGAGAGGTGCGTGGAAGCCGATTGAGGATGCGGATGGATCATCGTTGACGCAAGTTAGAAGTAGTTGAGTGAGTGAAGGGGTCCATTGTTCTAGTTTCTCGGGACTAGTAATCTTTTGTAGGGTGAAGCCCGGTGGGAAATCGAGAGCAGCTGAAGAGTTCATTTTATGTATTATTCAGTTAATCAGGAATAGTTCACACTTTGTACGTGAGGCATAATTGTTTTACCACCTCAATATATATATAAAGTTTATAATTGTACGGGTGAGTCATTGGTAGATAGTGACCGAGCTAAATTATGTGATAAAATCACTTATCTCTTATTCTCTTTTCAGAATGCGAGGCTCGGCTATCTTCGGAGATCCGTGCCGAACAAGATATCCCATAACGTGGATAAACTTGCTACCATGAATCATGACTTAATAATCGTGATCCACGCCCTCCGCACGACATCGGCGTCTCAAAGTCAATTATCCCGCGATCCCCGCTCTTCAAACCGGCCAAGTGTTGACAAGTTCCCGAAGACCCTCCAATCTAACCGGCTTCTTAATCGTCGTGTTCATTCCAAAGTCATCAATCATTCGCTGATTCTCACTCTCTGTAGGGTCTGCCATAAGTCCGATGATGATAGCGGGCTGAAGATTGTTTTCGCGCTCATGCTGTCTTATGAGAAGTGAAGCTTGCATGCCGCCCATGACAGGCATGGAAATATCGAGCAGGATCAATTTGCATTGCTCGGGGTGCGCTTTGTATAGGTCGACGACTTCTTGGCCGTTCCAGGCGATGTTGTATTTGAGACCGAGTCTATCGAAGTGGTGCTTCATCACTTTCATGTTGACTTTGTTGTCGTCGACTAAAAGGTACTTGGCGTCTTCAACCCATAAGTCCGATTCCTTAGGACCTCCCGAAGAGGGGACAGTTTGGGCCGAAACATCTGACATTTTGTTGTCTGTTTCACTCATTTTCGCTGGTGCATATACCCGCTGATTGTGATTTGACGCGGGGTCCTGTGCTGTACGCGTCAGCATCCGAACTTCAAACTTATCGACAGTTTGGTGGCTTGAGCGGACCGTGTTGAATTAAGATTTATAGGTAAAACTCAATGATAGACGAGACAGAGATGAGGTACGAGGAAAGTGAGTGCGATTGAATGAGTGGCGGCCTCTTGACATTTGTTGTCGTTGCATTGAAGGGTTGACTCAGCCGTCGTGGAGCCTGAAGGATTATATCTGGGTCTTGAATGCATTGCGATCAGCAGTGTCAGTGGGCCAGCGAGGTTGTTAGTGTCTGCCTTGCAACGTCGGAATAATTCTAGCACAGGCTATATATTTAATTTGGTCCTATGGTCATTATGCTGAGTGTAAAGCCACAGAATATGCCCTGATTGGCTCTGGCGTATGCACCGAAGTCCTATGATGGCAGCCAGGACTATAGAGCTCAGCCACTATCACCGCCCCCTCGTAACCATTCGCTGGCCGAAGTCTTTTAAAATGGAACATATGAAGGCTCTCCCCTCGTCCTCAGCTCCGAAAAATAATTTCTCTTCCCCAACGTTGCCATTGGTCCCCCGTCAAAATGTTCACTCTTTTCCCGAACCTACCACCAGAACTTCGCGACCAAATCTGGTACCACGCCCTATCAGAACCCCGCCAACCAGGAATATGCCAATGGAAGCCAGGCTGCTGGATTCCAAAGCACCTTACAGCAGAAGACCATGATTGGTCCGACAACGATCCCAACAACATCCGCTTAGAGTTCCGTTATGACAAGCTGGGAACACCAGTTCATATACCGATCGTTGATGTTAATCAAGAAGCGCGCCGTGTTGCGCTAGCTTGGGCCCGCGACAACAACATTAAGAATCGATACAAAAACGGCAGATATGAGTTCAGGCGCAGAATGGACAAGGATAGAGACACAATTTACTTTCCCAACAATATGATTGAGGCTGCTGAGGTAGAGGCTGTCGATCGAGGCTTTGAGGGTGATCTTAGGAACAGGAATCACACCGTGGCAACATACATTACAAGTTTAGCGGTACCAGCAAGATATATACGAATTGCAGATGAGGCACTTTATACCTGGGAGTGGCATGAGAGTCTCGAAAAGATATACGTCATTGTTGGCAAACAACCCGATGGAAAGGGTCACTGGGAGATTGATACAACGAGAGGAGCAAGCTTGTTTTGGTCAAGAGACACCGGCCGGTTTACTCCCCAACTCGGAGCGGATAAATTCTGCAGTGGGGACCTTTTGAAGAGGATCATGGAGGATGATATGGGTCTTGGGTTTGCTCTCCTACGCTGTCAAGGACCGCCGAGGCAATCATTTGAGATTCGTGTATGTTCGGTCATAAGAAGGTTAGTGGTTTTATCTCTTGTACAATGATATACTAACGGGTATCCAGATCACCAAAGAAGCCGTCCCTCACGGTGAAAAAAATGAAGAAGATGTTCGATGGGTGTTTGAGCACTGTGAATCGAAGCTAGCATGGTTGCTGATGGGGCTACACAGAAATAAGATAGTCCCGACAAGAGCTGATGTATGAAAGAACAGATGCTTCAGCAATACGAGTTCTCTTCACTACAGATAAGTTCGACAGCGACTGAAAATCCGTGATACTGTCAAAATCCATAAAAACATCACATCGCCTGTCGAACCACGAAACTTAGGTGTAGGAATGATTCATGTCTACATCCTGTTGATAGAGCCCTTCCATTGATCCAAAATCATATCTTATAATACATTAGGAAGCTAGTCCACCCTTTCGACCAGCCTCCTTGGCCTTCTCACTGCCAGCCTCGAAAGAGCCAGATGAGGCCTTGCCACCCTCAGAAGCGATCTCTCGCTAGATGATCTGTTAGAATGTTATATTTGTCGAGACATGCATGCGGATTGACCAACCTGCTTTTCGGCGTCCATACTGGCAAAGCCGCCAGAGTGACTGGACTTCCCTCCCTTGGAAGCAATCTCTTGAACTTCCTCTTTAGGTCTATCTTTGTTAGACATGTTGAAACTGGATGAGGCTGAACATACCGGTTGGCAAAGTTGCCGGGATTGGGGTTGTCGGTGCCAGTCATTCTGATAGTTCTGCGAGTTTTTTGGAGGTTTTGTTTATAAAAAGTCGTCCATGCTCAAAATATGGAATTTCTCATGGTTAAATATTTCTCTTTCATTGATTCCTATGTTAAAGTGGTTCATTGACGACGCGTTACAGCTACGTCTACATGACGTCTACGACTCCACGCGCCCGACCAAAGTCTCACCTAATTATCTATTTTTCAACATGACGTTTCTGAAAAAGCAAAATTGACAAAATAGACGGCTGAGTGACGAGGTTATTATTCTGATGACGCCCAAGATGTTGCTTTTTCCCTTCGCAACAGCTTAAGACAGAACTTGATTGGTGTAGGCTCAAAGTGATCTGCAGGGTTGCGACGTTACTCATCGTCTGAATACAACGCTGATTTTCCGTGTATTCATTCACGGTGAGGTTTGAGACTTTCGTGTCGTCATTGAGCTGAAACGTCAGGTAATTTACCCCTGCGTGAGCACTCCTTGGCGAATCAATGATGATCGTTGTCAATGCCGTGAAATTTTACCCAGGTAGGCAATGAGACATAGGATCTCAATCCTTATGATACAAAAAAGTCAGGTCGGATAGCCTAAGTTCATGGGGCATTGGTAATGCCATCGCCTTTAACGTTATCCCATGCGCCTGATAAGATATGGAGCCCCATAAGATCAGCACCCACCAATAACAAGCCAAGCCGCAACGTCATTCCACCTTACGTAACCGTGGTATTCCCGTAATCTCACGCTTCACCCAAGTCACCGAGTCGGCGACTTGATCTCTCACCAACAAAGCCGCTGAGAAATCACCAGCATCAACTCTATCTTCAATGACCGAGTCACAAAATCGCCAAAGCAGTGCAAGATCACCAAGCGCTGTACCTAGCCGGACGCGTATAGCTCGCGTGGCTTGCAAGGCGTGTCACGCAAGACGGGTAAAGTGTGACGCCGCTGATGGACAGCCGTGTTGGCATTGTCGCACTCGCGATGTTACTTGCGAGTTGATAGATTCGAAACGTGGAAAGTACGTGAAAGCCATGTGATATGATGAAGAATTGTGACTCACGGATTTGTAGATATGCTAGGCGAAGTAATGCGCAACGCGTTTCAAAAAGACAACAGGCGCAGAGCCCAGTCAATCAACATGATATCATGAACGACAGTATCGCAGTAATCACACCCCAAAGTAACGAGAATTCGCAGTATCAAGAACAAAACCAGCCTGTCCCACCGAATACCGCCCATAATAATGAGCCAGAGTCTCAGCAACAGAGTTTGTCTGGAAACGACAAGTCATACTTCCTGGGCGACTCAAGCAGCTTATCATACATCGTCGAGATGATATGCAGTCCAAGAGGCGGTGTCAGCGAGCCTGTCAAAGTCCACTATCCCATACCAGCATCGATAGCAGACCGCGCAATTATTCCAACTCGACCCCAAGTGGAACCACTCAGTGTAGGGGATGCGCTGGCTATGCCGCCAAAAGAAATATCAGACCGTCTGGTATACACCTTTTTCGAGATCATTCATCCGCCTTATCCGGTAGTAGACAGGCGCGCTTTCTCGGAGCTGTACAGACAGGGCAAAGCGCCGCCTATGCTCTTACATGCGATGTTTCTTGTCACCTTCATTCTGTGTGATGAGAGTCTTATACAGGCTGCTGGATTCAGTGATCGGACTGCTGCTCGCAAATATCATTATCTTCGCGCGAAAACGCTATATGATGTTGATCATGAGACTGACCGGAATGTGCTCACGGCAGCAATTTTCCTTTTGGGGTTTTGGTGGAATGGGCCGGATGATCAGAAGGACTCGTGGTTCTG
Source organism: Fusarium tupiense (assembly GCA_013364945.1). Lineage (NCBI taxonomy): Eukaryota > Fungi > Ascomycota > Sordariomycetes > Hypocreales > Nectriaceae > Fusarium > Fusarium tupiense. Next base: position 199,699 of record JABEEO010000333.1, read on the forward strand.
GCTTGGATGCGCGACGTCTTGTGCGCAGTCATTGGGGATGTATCGTTCGTATGTGAACCTTTGGCAAGTTGTGGATTGACACTGACTTTGTCGCAGAACGGTCGCTTCGAGGCTGAGTCCAGAGAAAAGAGCGCTGCGAAAACGCATCTGGTGGTCCATCTATGTTAGTCAAAGCAGTCAGACAATTGAGTGTCCCTACTAACACTTGCAGACTCGCGACCGACATACCGCCGCATGCCTCGGCAAGCCATGCAGAATCAGGGATGAAGACTGCGACATCGAGCCTCTGGCCGAAGAAGACTTTTACTTTGACGACGATCACAACGATCCTCTCATAACCCGACAAGAAGAACACCATACGGCTCTTGCGATAGAGATGACCAAGGCTGCGGAAATCCGTGAGTCACTCCCAATTGATGAGTCATGTCCTTCACATGGCTAATATTCATAAAGTGGGTGATATTGTTATCGCAGAATACAGTCCTCGTCGCCCTGACTTGGAACAATACAGACCAGATCGTCTCAAACAGAGACTGGAACAATGGGAAGCACAGTTGCCAAAGTGCATGCAGAGGGCGCAGCTTGATGAGACACTGGGTCCAGCTTTCTGGGCGACTCAGTTGCATATGGCGTACCAGTAAGAGACACGATAGCGTTTGAAGAAGACATCTATATCTGACCTTACTCAGGAACTACTACATTCTCCTTTTTAGACCAAAGGCAATTGAGGACCTCACACCGTCTGAAGCTGAAGGAGATATTTGGGCTCGGCGGGCAGCTGACTCAATCACTCGTATGACCGAGGATCTTCTGGCCGTCGGAGCGATGAGTAAAAGCCAAATGCACATGCAAGTCAACCTCGCCTCCATTTCCACGCAGGCTCTAACCTTTTCTCAGTGTCCCCGCCGTCTTCGGCGCCCTCTCCATCCACACCCTCGTCATCTGCCGCAAAGACCCCATCCGACGCCAACTCGCCGGCAACAAATCACGCCAATGCATCCTCGCCCTAAGCGAACTCGCCAAACACTGGCCCGTAGGATTATGGATCATGAGATTCTTCGGCAACCTCATGCGAAGACTCACAGGCCAAGGATCGGCTGTTTCAGCAGGTTCAATAGTCGACGTAACATCGCGCATCGCAAATTGTAGCCGTAACGAGGACTCTACTCTGAACACCTCGGCGGAAGTCAGTAGGTCAACGTCTCAGATTTTAGCGGAGAATGGCGGTGCATTCACTGACGCGACTAATGCTCAAGTCGCTGGCGCTGTGATGGAAACAAATGACCTGTTTCAACAGCCGCCTGATCAGTTCGGTTTTGATAACTTCTGGGCGGAGAATACCATTGATGTTGATCTACTGCTTCAGCATGGTTTATGTCCATTGCTGCCCGGCAACTTTGGTACTTTCCCACCAGTGACGGATGCACAAGGCTTTTAGAGAAAGACGGAACTCTTGTCCAATTCGCGAAATACAGTTCTTTTAATGGGGTATGAAGTCTATCTATTCTATGCGTCGCTGCTCTATAATGCTTTTCTTCTCAATCTCGTCTATCGCACCCCAAACTCAAGTGATGCCAACTATCGGCTGACCCAATCACGTATCTCTTTTCCAGATCTTTTCTGCCGTAATTTTAGATCTTTGAAGCGAACTTGCTCTTAGCTCGCAGCTTCTTGCCGTATCTAAAGAACAGATAGGGGAACGGGGCCATAGCAACCGTCAAGAAAGCAAGAAGACTGGATGCCCACTGATAACCAAGCGTCTCGTACATCTGAATACCAAACAGTGGGAATGCCGCTATACGTTTGTTAGTGACTGTTGTTTTCTGTAAAGGGGTGAATTGAACGTACCTGCGAAAGAGCATCGGGCAAAGCTGTTGGCTGCCATGGCAGAAGCGGCGTACTGAGGATAAGCGTCAACTAAGAAGGTGAAGATACCAGTGAAGACCAGCATCATACTACATGCAGTTGTTAGCACACGATCCGGAAAAACGATTCAGAGAAACTCACCCGCATCCAAAAACTCCGGATCCAATGATAGGCACAATCCAATGAATGCTCGAATACGTCGTCCAAGCAAACCAAAACAAGCCGATAGGGATAAGAATAGCACCAAGAATACAAGGAGGTAGTCTGTACTCAGGCTCACTGATGGCCTTTCCAGTCTCTTTCTCCTGCTCCGCCAACCAGCGAAGTCGAAGTCTGGCCCAGAAGGGAGTCGTAGCTGTTGCAATAACAAAGCCGACCAGGATTCCCAAGAATGTCATTCCGGTCTGCCAAAGACTCATACCGTGGTTCGTTCGGAAGATGAGAGGGAAAGCGCCGAAAAAGAGGTAAAGAATACCAAGGAGGATGGCGGAGTAGAGATCCAGGCAGAGACACATGGGCTCCAAGAAGAGGAGCTGAAACGGTCGAAGGACTGAAAGTTTCAGAGTTTCGAGGATTGGCTTCTTGGTAAGCTCCATCGGCGCTCTATACGCCTCATTTCCAGTCTCCTTTCTCAACATCCTCGCCTTCTCCCTCAACAAAATCGGATGAAACGTCTCCGGTGCAAACACCACAATAGCCACCATGACAAAGGCAGCCCAAATCAGCATAACATAATACGTCCACCTCCAATGCGTATTATAATTAATAAACCCTCCAATCAACGGCCCAATAGCCGGTCCGATAAACGGCGCCAACGACACCAAACTCATAGGTTTCTGAATTTCATGCCGTTCAAAGACATCACCCGCTGTTCCACCCGCAACGCTGAGGAACGAACTGCCCGCGAATCCAGTGAAGAAACGCGCGATGATCATGGTCTCGATGTTTTGCGCTACGGCGGAGGGGATCGTCCAGATTATAAACATGGCCCATGAGACGAGGTAGATTGGTCGGCGGCCGTAGTACTCGCTCAGCGGGCTGGTGAGCACAGGACCGAGGGCGATTCCTAGGACGAAGGTTGAGAGACCGAGGGTGGCGACGATTTGGGAGCAGTGGAATTCGGCGTTCATTTGGGTGTAGGTAGCTGTGTAGATTGAACTTGCGCATGTTCTGGAGATGTTAGTGGATGGGAAGTGAAGATGAGATGGGGACTTACACGCAGAGACTTCCCATGCATGCGATTGAGACAATCATCCATTTTCGCAACGTCGACATACTCCGTGGACAGAGCGGATCTTTGTCGCCATCCCACGAAACCTCAAAGGATTCGCAGTCGGTGGTCAAGTTGCCAGCCTCGGTCGTCTGATCACTAAGATTCGCATTCTGATCATCCATGTTATTTCCAGCCATTGGCGAATTCTTCTCAACATCAGTTAAAGACGCCCGGTCCAGAGAAGCTCGCTGTTGATCTTGGGACATGTTCCCATCGTGAAGAACCTCTTTCTCACTCATTGTCGCTGTTGTAATGATAGCATGCCAAGACCCTGTTTTTTGTCGCATGGGAGATAAACTGACGTATTTAACAAATTTGCGGCTCCACGGCGCGCATCAGATTTGTAATGACGCTCTCTTTTTTACGGAGATAAGATGTGGGTATATTCGTTATCTTAAGATGCCTCGGCGTCTTGGGACGTTAGTGTAGTTCGTGGGTGCACTGTGATAGGCCCGGCTTTTTATGATGGCATGGGTGTTTTGGCCCCCTCGGTTTTGGGCGCGGTTTTGCAAAACAGTCGGCGATTAAGTAGTTATGGGAGAAGTACAAAGCTGATTGAGATTGTTGGTGAAAGGGCGTGGTTGTGCATGGTGTTTTGAAAGGAGTTTGTCCAATATGCCGAGTACTTCCGTATTTAAAGAGCGACATTGAGTATTTGTTGTGATGGCTATTACGAATTGCCTGATTTTGATATTTCCTTGACACATGCCGATGAGACTACAGGTATCGTTTTTTGAATGTCGGCTCATCTGTGAGCTCAGGCAGTCTTACAAGGCATATGAGCGACTCTTTGCCTGCAGATATCTGTTTGATGCCCTTGTGTTATCAAATGCCTACCCTGTAGATGTAGAATGAAACTGCTTTTTTTAAAAAAATAAAAAAATCTTATCATGAAACTCGAAGATGTAGTAAAGTTGAGAATTAGATAATTCAATCTAAAGAGTATGTAGGTATTCTTGTATATTTCTGAGGTCCTCTCCTGGTGTTTTGTTCATCATGGAGTTCTGGTGGATTTTTTGCCCCGATTCGTGAACGAACCAGTCATCCATCACTTTTGCTGCATAGAATGCATCCTCCTCAACTTTCCATTCCAGAAGCCAACCCATCACGTTCACGTAAAACACCAGCCGCGATGGATCACACCTCAGAAAAACCCGTGCTGTTCTTGTATAAGCCCTCCCCGACGTCTTTGATACCAACTCTAACGGTCTTAGCGACATTGACAACTGTCTATACTCACGCAGTATGCCAACTGTCCCGTCCAAATACAGAGCAGAGCCTAACATACGCAGATGACAAAGTCCTTGAGCACATGTCCAAGAACATCGACGACTACTTCAAGAAACATCTCGGCCTCTCCCCAGACGACGCAGAGCGCCTTCACAAAGATTACTCCCAGCAATACGGCCAGGCAATTGAAGGCTTGGTACGCCATCACCAAATTGACGCGTTGGAATACAACGCCAAGGTCGATGACGCGGTCCCATTGGACGACCTGATCAAGCCAAATGCACAATTACGACAATTACTCGAGGACATCGATACTTCAAAAGTGAGACTTTGGCTACTAACTAATGCTTACGTGAACCACGGAAAACGGGTTGTGAGGCTGTTGGGTGTCGATGATTTGTTTGAGGGGTTGACGTATTGTGATTATTCTCAGGTACCATTTGTGTGTAAACCGCATAAGGACATGTTTATGAAAGCTATGAGGGAAGCTGGAGTCTCTGATGTTTCAAGATGTTATTTTATTGGTAAGATGATCGCCTGTTGCACGGCTTCGCTGACACTCTTTAGATGACTCTCATAAGAATTGTGTCGGAGCGAAGGATGCTGGCTGGACTGCTATTCACTTTGTGGAAGAGGGACTTCCTGTACCCGAGTCATCGGCGTCTCAGCATCAGATTCGCCATCTTGAGGAACTGAGATCACTGTACCCCGACTTCTTTAGAGTTAGAAATTGATGCCACTGTCTCGTCTCTACTGTCTGTCTGCTACCCCGCTACCCCCCGCCAGCCCCTGTCAAGTGCCCAGGATTAGAGCCCCACTACACGTTAATTACCCCATTACCTTATCATACCGCGTCGTGTCTTATCACACGCGTCTCATCGCTGGGCAGCATCTCCCTTCAAGTTTCAACTTTCATGCTCAAACATTTACGACTCTGCAACGAATAAACCCTTCTTTAAGCAATTCTACTCAAAATGGTGCAAAAACTCTGCAATTTGTGCGGAACACACATTCTTAAAACCTCGGCCGACATATGGGGCAAGGAATTTCGCGCCGGTAAGCTTCCCCGCCCAATCTCAATCTAAATCTCAGCCTAGCCTAACCGACCCCAAAATAGTCTGGATCCATGGTAACAATTTCGACGATGTGAGAGTCTCTGGCGTGGCAGCTAGTGACTGGAACGATCGAAGCATCAACAGCATCGTCCCAGTGAATCCTAATGCACGCTACGATGATCGTCGACAAGTGGACGACGACGGCTTTCCTATTGAAGATAATGATGATCATGTGCCAAATGTTGAGATCTCCATCGTCAATGTCTTTCATCCCAATCCCCCTCCCGAGTGGCGCTGGGGCTTCTTGTTCCACGATGTTTGCTGGAGTCTGTTGAACTTTGAACAGAAAGTGGATCTTCGTGGCCTCTTTCGACTCTGCGCCTCAACACCTAATGGTCCTGACCTGCTTCTCGACTTTGGCCACTACTATGGTGGCGTTGCGTCAATGGACTATGAGGGAAGCATCAGGGTATTGGTATCTGACCTCAAAGGTCGAAACACTATGGGGGAAATGCTCAGGACGAATCCTCTTGAGATCCCCGCCCTCAAGAAGGCTATCAACTTCGCGGCCCGTATGCAGCAGGATGCGTTTCAGTCTATTCTCGACCGATCAACCCTCAGCGCAGACAAGGATGTCTTCAATTACTTCCCTCCAGAGATCCTTGAGAGGATTGTGACCTTTCTTCCATCCCCTGATGTCCACTCTCTTCGCCTTGCATCTCGTGTGTTCGCAACCCTCAGTCTGTCAGAACGCTTCTGGGTTTCACGATTTACAGAAGGGCGCGAGTTTGACTACCTTCCTGAAGTGTTCGCTACCCCCCCGACATCATGGAGAGCTCTCTATCTCTCACTTCACATCTGGGCGTCTGATAACATGGGAATGGCCAACCGCAGACGTGTCTGGCCACTCATCCAAGACTTCCACAGAACACTTGGCCAGATGAAAGACGTGGATTGTCTTGGGAACTCCATCAAGACGGCCTTTGAGCCCGAGGTGCCAAATCCCGGCCCGCAACACGAGTCCTTGATTACCGCAGAAAGGTATCTGTTCGAACCGGGAACTCATTTCGTGGGCGGCTCCCGTGTCCTGCGGGCCCGGTCCGTAGAATTCCCCCAGCGTCTCAAGGTAATGCTCATGTCTGTATCATTTGTCGAGACTCCAGATGGGCTCTTTATCTCTGGCCTCCTGTTTGTTGGCGCCGATGGTGTGTTTGAGTCTCTTGGATACACTCACAAATCAGAAATGGAGCACATACCGCTTCCCAAGGACCAATATGTCAAAGGATTCGAAGTGGCCCTCGACGTGTGTGGCTTTCGAGCAATTGCGGCCATCACTGAGGATGGCACCACGTCCTTGTGGGCTGGAGATCCGGCGGACCACCCCAGGAGACCTCTCATTGATGTCGAGGGCATTTCTCTCCTCGTTGCTCAATTCGATGTAAGCTTTTCTGAACCACGCAGAAAAGGAACGAACTAATTCTGTAGGCGTTCAAACTTGTGTCGCTAAGTCGCGATCGTAAAACAAAGACACTAGAACCGAGGGATAGACTGCTCTGGCATCCCGAAGTCCCATCTCCCGAATTATTCTTGGACGGAGTCCGACCCCTCGACGAAAAAGTCAGCTCCAAAGTTCCCATTACGACAATATTCTTCGGCGAGAACGACGGTCGATATGTAAGACAAATGACTGCGATAGGCTCCCACAACTACGACTGGTGTCATGTTAACCGCCTCCACTTTGACTTTATGGACGATAGCATAGAGCGATGTCTTGGAGATGTGGAGTTTGAAACAGAACAATCCGATCGCCCCCCGCAGAGATACCCAGACCACGGCAATTCCATGGGCTTTTTCGAAATCGACGGTGGAAGTGGTGAGGAGATTGAGAGCCTTGAGGTTCAGTTTGACGACGATTTTATCTTTGGACTCAAGGTAAGACTGCTCATCTGAGAATGGGGAGAGTAAAGGCTGACATTTGAAGATCAATCTCAACACCAATCGTACGGAGCTTTTGAGCAATAGTGATGACCCCTTTGATGTACCGTGGACTAAGGTTACTCCACGTGGTAAAAATATCATTGGAATGTTTTCTCAAGGCGCCGAGGATCATTGGGGTGTAAGTTTCATTCTCCCTCTCTTCATTGATGTGTATATGGTGCTGATATTGTCTGATAGGCCAAGACGTTCCACAATTTGGGCTTCATTTCTACTAACGAGGAACAAGAATAGACTGGATGATAGACATGTTTGAATTTTAGGGACTAGATTGTGTATTTATTTTATGTCGCTTATGAATCCTCCCATTCCTTCATCAGCAGTCAGCCCAGAATGGTGCTGACATATGTTTTCTGTGTCTAGACCAAAATCTCACTCATTTTTCTTCCCATCATAACAACCAGCTATTTCTTTGAATGTCAGACAAGCATGGAATCGCCAAAGAGAGTACTCGTCACGGGTGGGAGCGGCTTCTTGGGAGGACACGTAGTCCGACAACTTCTCAATGATGCAGAAACAGCTGTCGCTATCGTCAGTCGTCATCCCAAGATGCCAGCTGATGTTGCTGACGAGTCTCGCGTCTCGCTTCATGCAGCTGACTTGACGATACCGAGCCAGATTGAACAGGTCTTTCAAACGTTCAAACCGCATGCTGTTATTCACACCGCTTCGCCATCTTATATTGACACCCCGGCGAATCTAATAAAGGCAAACATCGATGGCACGAAAGCCTTGCTAAAAGCTGCTTCAGGTTGTGCCGATACTCGCGCCTTTGTCTTTACGTCCTCTGACTCAGCCGTTATACCTACGCAAGAACCTCTATCTGAAGAAAATTCTATTCTGTATGATGAGACGAACGCTCCGAATGCTTATGCAATGTCCAAGGCCGCAGCTGAAAGACTCGTCATTGCTTCAAACTCAGAACAACTTTGGACTGCAGCTATACGAATACCGGCCACATATGGCGAATACGACATGAATTTCGTGCGTCAACTCGTACAAAGCATTCTAAGAAAAGAGCACAAAATGCAAGTCGGCAACGACACAAAGATCTTTGAGTTCTTGTACGTCAAGAAAGCAGCCGAGGCACATATCCTCGCTATGAAAGCCCTCCTTGACCTAGAGATACGAGAAAAGGCCGGTGGTCAGGCGTTCTTCATATCAGATGGAAGACCACAGAGGTTCTTTGACTTCTCTCGGAAGCTCTACGCCGCAGCTGGATATCCTGTTGCATTGGAAGAGGTAACAAAGATCCCGTTCTTTATGATGCAGGCGATGGCATCAACGGCTGAATGGGTTTACTGGATTATGACGTTGGGGTATGTAAAGCCCGGTATGAGAAGGACTGCTATTGATCATTTGGATTCTGGATGCTGTTGGTCATTGGACAAGGCTAAGAGGGTGCTGGGGTATGAGCCTGTTGCGAACCAGGATGAGGCTATCAAGAAGACTATGGAGTGGGGAATGAAAGCTTTGTGAGCGACCATTGGACATTGAACGAAGTCAACTCAGGGTCTTTCCACCACTCTGTCGATGTAAAATTGACGATTAGTTAACCAAGTTTTGGTCCCTGTTTATACCAATCGAACTTCCCTCATGAGCCTTAGGGTGACGGAAAGCAAGGGATGACGGAAAGACACTGAGTTGACTTATGCAGTTACTTGACACTTATGGTAAGCGTGCTATAACTGCGGGAGCTAAACATGGCTAACACGGCAGAGCTCTGGCAGCCGGTAGCCGTTAGAACGGTTAGAGCATATGGCCATTTTTCGTAATCAGAGCTGTGGCTGAAACTTAATTGTAGCCGAAACCCGGTTCTTCCATTCGAGACCGCAAGAGAACAATATCAGTAAGACTTTTCTTATAAATAAAGACACAGTATCCCAGTAATACCTTTCTTCAATAAACTCAATCGTCTCAGTTCCAGAGGCCATCGTACAAGACCAGTGTATAGGTGCCTGGAACATGATGGAAAGTAAACGTCTAGAAACAAAGAATGTTCATGTACTTTTGACAGCTCGCTTAGATGCTTCGCGCTTGAGGATAACGGGTACACTTTCGTTAATTAAGTTCAGGGCAAATTTCACTAAGGAGGCTAGATTAGAACTATTAGAATGTACCATTCCAGACATCCAGTCTAGAACAAGCGATAATAAAATCCGAGCCTCAGTTTGGTCAAGGCTAATTTAAATCCGTTACTATGTACGGAAAAGAAAGGAAATGCCGCAGGATGTCAGATAAGAGAAAATGTTTTATAATTAAAAGATCAGTTCCCAGATGTTCTCTGGTCTACGAGAGTAGCAGGCAGTCTTCTCACTGTAATAAGTATTATTGCCCTTCACCATGAAGCTACACCAAAGTCTCGCGACTCTATGGGTTCTTTTCTCTTTATCCTCGGCAGCCCCGTGGTGTACGGACGGTGAGTATCCTGCCCAAAATAACAAATGGACCATTTCTTGTGGTTACAAACAAACGGGAGGCACGGTAATGTATTCTGGCAACCAGAATACGTTGACACAATGCGTGAACCTTTGTGACACTAACAATGGCTGCGTCAGTTTGTCGTATGACAATATGTCGGGTCAATGTCAGTTGTATTCCGCGAATGGCAATTTACAGGTCTACTCCGCCGGTGCTGTTGCTGTTATGGTCACGGCCTCATCAACTTCAGATGCAACTTCAACGACTAGTTCAGAGGAATCACCAGCATCGACTTCAGATATACTCTCAACGACTAGTTCAGACACAACTTCATCCTCGGCATCAACTTCATCGGTTGCAGCTTCGACATCATCTGCAGCTGCATGGTGTACGGATGAGGTATATACGGGCTCAAATGCCCAATGGACCATTTCCTGCGGTTATAGTGAAACGGGAGGCACTGTCTTGTATTCTGGCACCCTGAATGTAGTGACACAATGCGTGGACGTTTGTGACGCTTATAAAGACTATGGCTGCATCAGCATGTCCTTTGACAACATGTCGGGCAGCTGTAAGTTGTTTAGTGCGAATGGCAATTTTCAGTCCTACAACGATGGTGCTGTGGCTCGTATAGTCACGACATCCTCGACATCGTCAACGTTGACATCCTCGACATCTTCAACGTCAACTTCAGATTCACCTTCAACATCGACTTCAGATGTATCCACAATGTCTAGTTCAGATACACCTACATCCTCGACATCATCTGCACCTTCAACATCGAGTTCAGCTGCAGTCTGTCCAACCAGTTACTACACCGGCTCGCAAACTACATGGGAGATTTTATGTGACCACGATGTTGTAGGTAACGTGCTCACTGCGCAATCGCCCACGTTTAGTGTGGCCGCCTGTGCAGCCTTTTGTGATTCTACTCAGGGGTGCACTGCGGCAAATTACTATCCGGGTAGTGTGTATTGTGTTCTTTATAGCGGGTCTGTTACCGTTGAGCCTAAACTTGATGTGCAAGCTATTTTCATCCCGTCAGCATCTTCGTCAGCATCCTCGATGGAATCAACGTCAACAACAACCTCAATGTCTTCAAGTTCAGCGTCATCGGAAGCTCAAACATCAACATCCTCTTCAACCTCAGCCTCATCAGAAAGTCAAACATCGACCTTTTCAACCTCTTCTTCAACCTCTTCTTCAACCTCTTCTTCAATATCCTCAATATCTTCAATAACTTCAACGTCTTCAGAAAGTCAAACATCAACCTTTTCAACCTCTTCTTCAACAACCTTTTCCACAACCTCTTCAACAGCTTCTTCAACATTCTCAACCTACTCAACAACTTCAACGTCTTCGGCATCTCCTCCAACCTCAGCGTCATCAGAAAGTCAAACATCGACCTTTGCAACAGCCTATTCCACATCCTTAACAACTTCAACATCTTCTTCAACATTGGCAACCTCTTCAACATCCTCCATATCTTCAGGCTCAGCATCATCAGAAACTAAAACATCAACGTATTCAATATCTTCAGGACTACCAACAACCTCCACATCATCAGAATCATCAACAATCGAGACGTTTTCACCTTCAACATCCTTGACAACCTCAACCTCTGCATCGTCAGAAACTCAAATATCAACATCAGCAGCAACTCCATCATCATCTATTTCTACTTCTTTGGAATCCTCAACGTCTTGGATACTCTCAGAATCGTCATCATTACCATCATCATCAACAACAATATCCTCAACAACGTCAGCATCTTCAACACTATCAACGTCATCAACGGTGTCGTCGGCATCGGCAACTTCAACATTCCACAGCTCATCATCCGGAGCATCTCCAACATTGGAGCCTACAGCATCTACCTCACATACCTCACCTATAACATCCATAATATCGCGCTCCACAACGGAATCTACATCAGTATCATCTAGTAGTTCTGAGGAAGAGTTTACATCAACCGCCTTGTTTACCTCTTCAGGGTTACCGCCTTTATCAACTCCCTTCACTCTCACCAGTACTACCAAGGCCCTGACCCCAAGCAACCCAGCTACGATAAGCATTCAATCATCCACTTCTTTTACCCCATCTTCTACGATTACTTCTTCAACATCTTCAAGCCTGAGCACTCCTTCCAACGCCCCAATTGTTCAAGGATACGCCTACGATGGATGCCTTGGGTCTCGGGATAATTACCCATCTTTCACCTTGGTGGCAAGTGAGTCTGACATGACAGTCCAGAGGTGCATTGAGATGAGCGTTGGAAGCAAGTATGTTGGTCTTTATGAGCAGTCTTGCTACAAGGCAGATTCCCTCAACGGGACGGAATTTGTAGTAGGGGCAAGGTGCAATATTCTATGCCCTGGAGATCCTGATTCATTCTGTGGAGGCAATGTTGGCCAGGAAAGACGTCGTTCGGTGCCGTCTAATCGCCTTTTGACTATTTATACTCAAGCCGTTTCTTCTTCATCTTCTTCCTCTTCACTTTCTTCCCTGCCTCCCATATCTTCTTCGTCCACTACCCATACTTCCTCCTCATATTCCTCATCCTCCTCTTCGTCTTCTGCAAAACTCGGTACATCAACATCGAAGGCAAGTTCTACGACAAGTGAAGGCAAAATTGACTCGACTCTCTCCGGTTCGGCTTCATCTTTTGAGTCGATTGCGCAGACATCTCAACCTCCTTCGCTTACTCATCTCCCTACCATTGAGCCTATCCGAACTATCCATGTTACCAAGGATGTCATTATGACGGTGTTTACAGAGACTACTGTCACTTATGTAACAGTCGATACTGTTAACCCAGGAGTCATGGTTACTACCTGTGTTTTGATTGACCTCTTATATATCCCTTGCGGGTGCGAGGAGCAGGTGTACCCATCAGTAGAAATGACTACCATCACCTGTCCTTGTAGATCCTGTGGCTCGCATGGAGAAAACACAGTTACTCTGACTGTGCCAGAAGCTGCTTGTCAGAGTACTGGATATGGATACCCACTGGCGCAACTCCCGCCGGGTTGGATCGGAGGTTATGAGGCGGATAGTAGTGGCAACCGATATGTCGTTGCGCAGCCAACAGCAGGACCGCAAAATGACTTTCAGCCGTATTTCTCTATTCCGGTAGAGGAATCGCAAGTCAGTCTTCCTTCAAAACAAGCCACCGGAAGGCCAGCCATTCCTGATGGAAGTTCAACAGAGCCCAGCAATAACAATCAACCTCCTTCAGCTAAAGGTGAAGGTTCCCACCAGGATATTCCGGGGTCTCAACACGGGACAACACCTGAACATGGAACACCACCAAATTCTTCTCAGCCAGAAGCTCCTGAGGGCAACCCATATGGCTCAGATAGCTCGAACGGCTCTGGAAGTGAAACACAAACTACGCCTTCCCCTCAGCCGGATGTTCCAGGATCTCAACATGGAACAGCGTTAAATCCTTCTCATCCAGCAGCTGCCAACAGTAATCAACAAGGATCAGATAATTTGAGCGGCTCTGGAAGTCAAATAGTTACCACCCCTGCCCCTCAGCCTGCCATCCCGATGAATCCGTCTGGGCCATACCAAGGACCAGGCAACGAATCAGACAGTGAGGCAAGCAATGGCTCAGGGCATGGTGAACCTAATAACAGCAAAGAAGGCTCGGAAAAGTCGACGAACTCCGAAAAAGAAACAGTTACCATCTCTACTTCCAAGCCTGACATGGAAGTGCGTCCATCTGGATCAAGTAATCAACCAGAGGTCGCATCGACCTTAGAGACAAAGACAGGAGGAACAGGTAAAGAGATAAATGGCCCAGAGTCAACTCAGACCCTCAGTGTATCAGGTTCTGAGGAATCAGGGAAGTCGCCGTTAACTGTGTCAGAAGCGAATGGAAATCGGGGTATGCTTTGGACTATGATTGTGGGAGGATTGATAATTGGCTTCATATTTGTACTTTCGTAATGTTAAATCGCTGGTTGGCTTTCCGACACTCACAGATGCCATGGTTCTTATCTCAATGTTGGCCGAGGCTTACTGCTTCCTTTGATTCTCGGATGTGTGTTTACCACCGCAACGCCAGTTTATTAGATACTAAATCCCATACTTTTCTATTATTTACAATCAATAGATTATCTTTAGTTAATATATATACTGAAAGTATTTATTCTTAAAGTCAGTTTCATCAAGGAGTCCTGCCTCCCAAGCTCTCTGCTGATTTTCAGGAGTATGAAGGTCCCGCCTCGACCTATTCCTCACCCACAATAACACCCACAGAGCAACAAGACTTGCCACCTGAATCGCGATGCAGGTGAACATCATGCCGACTCCAAGCTCGTACTGAGGCGCCTGGCTAGACTTGAAGAAGAATGGTCCGACAAAGTTTCCTAGACAATATCCGATTAGCAGCAAAGCATTTGTTGTAATTTTCTTGGTATGCCCCGCTGTGTTGGCCATTGAGACAGACATGCTAAGGGTCCAGGTTGCTGTGTATGAGAAAGACATCCAGAGACATGCTAGACGGGCGTATGCGTCACTGTGAGGGAGGAAATGAAGACCGAGAACGCCGGCGAGGAAGGGGGCTAGTCCGAGCAGCATGATCGGGATTCTAGAGTTCTTGATCGCGGACGCTCCCCAGCTGTGGGCTAGTCGTTAGGTTACTGGTATGTAACAGGTCTGGAGGACTTACCAGGCGAGTACACACGCCACTAGCTGGACTGCACCTGAGGGCATTTGATACAGTGTTGTGTCGAGGATACTGAAGCCGGCACCTTTGATGATGAGACCTTGAAACTGAGACAACTTGGTTAGCAGTATGCTGAAAGAGAGGAAGGATTTCCATACCGCGGACAAGCCTCCATTGGGAGAGTTACTCGTCAAAGCAAACAAGAACAACAACCAAGTCTTCAAATCAAGCATCGCCTCCCAAAACTGCGCCATCTTGAAATGCTTATTCTCAATACCCGTACCATTTCCTCTAACCCTCGCCACAACCCTCGCCTTCTCATCAGCCGTCAAAAACTTGGCTCTCATAGGAGCACCAGGAAGCAAGAAGAGAAGAATAACGCCCCAAGCCACAGTGATGGACCCCCAGATAATGAAGAGTACTCGCCAAGACGGTAGAGCAGACTTGACGTGGCCAATACCAAAACTAGCTATACCAGCGATGATGTAGCCCATGCCTGCGGAGCCAATCCATATACCCATGCGGAGAGGCTGCCCCTTTCGCGTGTAGTACATACTGAAGAGGAGCATGGTGCCGGGGTTTATGGCCGCTTCGAGGGCGCCGAGAAGGACGCGCACGACGACGAGGGTTGTGAAGGAGTTGACGGCTCCGTGGGCCATGAGTACGGCGCCCCAGCCGATGACCTAGTGACATTGAGCAAAGGCCAGCGGCTAGAAGGGTGGGGGGCTTACAGTTCCTGACATGAAGTAGTTAATCGGAAACCTTTGGAGAAACATACTAGTCGGAAATTCCCAGATGAGATAACCGAGATAGAATATCCCGCCAGTCCAAGAGAACTCATCTCCCTTGAGATTGAGATCCTCTCGCAGGCCGAACACGGCAGCATAGCTGATAGTATTCTTATCAATTGACTGTAGCGCGTATGTGAAGCAAAGCAGAGGCATGAGTCTCAGGTCCAGCTTCCATCGTAGAGCCTTATCGAGCTCAGGACTTGTCTCGATACCATCTGCGTCACGGCAGAGAGTTAAGGCTTCAGCTGTGGAGGCATCGTTTATGGTCCCCTCTTTGATAGATTGGGTATGCTTCAAGTCGTCTGTTATTTTGTCTTCCATTTTGTTCACAGTTTGTACGAATGACAGGAGACGTGAAGCGCTCCGTTGGACGTACATATGCCGAGACTTTATATTCATCCCCTCTTCCGGTCATTTGAGGTTAACTGATTGTTGATCAGTGGATAATACGTCGCAATACCCGCGGGAAAACTAGCAGTGGATCCCACGATGTTGTAGTTCCCGTACATGGCCCGGGATGCTTATCATTACCCCTCAGCTACAATGTAACGTTGATATCGAGCATGAGTCGTACCACATAGATCTCTATCTCCAACCCGGTCTATGGTCTGTATCCCGATAAACGGAGCATTGGTTTGCCATGTAACTACTAAGTCTTTTGTGCCGATTCAAGCTCCCGGCCCCAATGACCCAAGGCCACCCGACTTGTGGTCGATTTAGACCTTTATCTGGAACCTTGCGCCAGCATCGCTAGAGCTGATATAGCCGTGCAACTGAAGAAAGTCTCTTGCGACTAGATACCATCCGAGGCCGTCAGACCATGCCCGCCGACGACCTAAAACAAAGGAACCAAATGAGAACAAGGTTCTAGCAGCTCTGATGGTATATCGATCTGAACCAGGACATACAGGTTTTATAAACCACCAAACAGAATGGCTAGTAAACTGCCCTTCACCGTTTGCATCAAATCGGTAATAGTGTCATACATGGTCTCTATCTTGGTAAGAGACTCTCTCAGGCTGTCGCTTCGGAGCTGGTGAAGAGCTTCGGGAAGCTCTCGCGACAGAGTATCGACAGTTCCTTTGAGTTCCTTCATTTCTGTGACGGCCCCGGAGATGGCTTGACGGATCTTGTCTCTGTCACTACCGCCCGATGCCGAGTGTAGAATCTGTTTGAAGACCCATGTCCCAGCTTCACCTGCCAGGCCGATGGCGAACTTATTTAGAAGCGCGGGGCCGGAGAGCGTGATAATAGTTGATGTTACCATGATTTAATGAGTTTCTGTCTTCAGGGGGACCATGAAGCCTTGAAAAGCGTAGAAGAATCAAGGACATGGAGGACAGGCAAGGCACCTTCATAATGATATGGTGCGGCTGTCAGCAGGTAGTTGTTGATCCTTACTGCATTCAGTGGATTTATTGAACGCCACTCGTGGTCCAGACCCGTCAGCGAAGCAGTTTCGCAAGAATAACGCCCAAGGCTTTTTTCAATTGAGCAGCTGATGCTAAGTAGGTCGGTCGAACTGTTTATTCTATTAATTGTGGTACCCTGAATCCGAGTGATCGGAATCGCAATACGAGGGTCCCCTTTGTGACCCAATTCAATTGTGGGACCTTGATAAACGCGAGGAAGCCTTAGGACTTTCATCCTAAGTGATGACGAGACTTAGGTAAATTTAGGCAAACCGTAGTGAATCTTTAGACGAGTGCCTCTTGGCACCCTAAGCTTCCCTGCCCTCCTTGCGCGTGCAACGTCAGACTCACGGATTTGCTTATCTGACACCCAGCTACTACCTAAGTTTTCCGCGGTTGCGCGGGAAACATCTAACTGTCCTGTTTCCCGAGACAGGGCACAATTTCCGACTGCCGATTGATGAAGAGGACTTAGATACTGATGGAACGAGATACAGCACTGCAGTCTCTCACATTACAGGCACAGAATGTCATCCACTCATCCGTACCAGCTTCTCTCCATCGACGAGAGAGTGAAACGAGTTTTGGCTACCACTCCTCTTATGGATGGCCACAATGATTTACCTCAACAGCCCAGAGCTTGCTTTCATGGAAAAATACACGACAATGAGAAATTCGATCTAGAAAAGGGTTTCGAGCGTGGCATGACCGATATCCCTCGTCTTAAACAAGGTGCCCACCAATATCTGCCTCCACCCTCAACTTGATGCTCACATTTTCTTTTAGGCGCTGTGGGCGGCCAGTTCTGGTCTGTCTGTGTCCCTTGTCTCAGATCAGCAGAGAACTTCACCACACCAGAGTACTCTGACATGGCACGAGATGCCATTGAGCAGATCGACCTGACTCTCCGGCTGCTTGAGTCTTATCCAGAGACATTTCAATGGGTCAGTGGTCCTTCGGAAGTCAAGAATGTCTACGCCAGTGGTAAGATTGCTTGCTCTATTGGCATTGAGGGGCTGCACATGGCAGGAAATAGCATCGGTATTATTAGAGCTTTCTACAGGCTCGGGGTAAGATATGTAAGGAAAAAAGAGCTCAGTAGTTTGAGATATCATACTGAGTTGAATAGTGCACTCTTACTCATGTCTGCAACAATGCGTTTGCGGATAGCTCCACTTCAAAGATCGGACCGGTTCATGGTGGCCTATCTGACCTAGGAAGGGCTGCTGTCAAGGAGATGAATAGGCTGGGTACGCCCCTTGATACTCTTTTAGCGCTTAGCTGATCTTCTAGGCATGATTGTTGACCTCTCTCACGTCTCGGAAGACTGTGCGAACCAAGTCCTCGACCTTTCCCGGGCCCCGGTCATGTTCTCCCACTCCAACGCAACAGGAGTATTTGACTGCCCCCGAAATGTGCCTGATCATATTCTTGATAAAGTACCCATAAATAGAGGTATCGTAATGGTTACCTTCGTCCCAGAGCATGTCACAACGCGCCGACGAGATGCCAAGATGGAAATGGTGATCGATCATCTCTTTTACGTGGCCAACCGGATTGGCTGGGATCATGTCGGTCTAGGATCCGATTTTGACGGGATTGCGAGTGTTATCCCTGGCCTTGAAGACGTGAAATGTTATCCCCATCTATTGAAGGCTATCCTTGATCGTGGAGCGACTGAAGACCAATTGGCAAAGGTTATTGGCGAGAATATTCTTAGGGTTTGGTCCGGGGTGGAGGAAGTGAGAGATCAGATGAAGGCTGAAGGGGTGCTCCCCGTGGAGGATGTGTTTAAGGATCGGAAGTGGTGGAGATATGATGGGTATTATCAGATGGAAGATCCTGATCCTGAAGACAAGCTTGGACTTGACTGGTATGGGAAGCCCCCACCAGATGAGGGTCTATACCTTGAGAATTAGGGAAGCGTGGGGCAAAAGAATCTCATTAGGGTTTGAGAGACTACAGCTTTGTTTAGTCATAGGAGGGTCTCGGAGAGCAAGAAAATATAGGACTTTAGAAGAGAGTGGCGCAATAAAGTTACTAAAGACTCCCCTAAATTTAGGCTAAGTTACCTAAGTCTTGTAGTCCTTTAGGATCGAAGTACTGAGTTTTCTTTCTTGCCCTAGGGGCACTAGCAGATCTATAAGATAGGGATGAAGGGAAAGTTGTTTAATAATGTTGGTGAAATTGATGAGCCACTATCAACGAGAGAATCTATCTCATAGATCTTTAATCATACAGAACCCCCTACTGAAAGGTTGTGATGAGTGCTAAAAAAGAGAATGACTATCTGAATCACAGGCTCTACTGTCGTGGCTCGACGGGAGTCTCAAACCTCGCGGTCTCAGCCTTCGGTTGGAAATCACCCTTATCAGCCTCCATACTGTTTCCATCAGCACTAGGGCTGTGGTGAGCAGCATCCATGTCAGTGTGGCCACCCTCAAGGCCGCCGTTGTCAACGATGGGGCGGTTGTCAATAGTCATCTGAGGGGCGACATCATACTTTCCATCACCACGCTCAAGACGGTGAGATGGGATGAGAATGTTGAGGAAGCGAGGGGCAAGGAATGCACCGATGATGAAGATGACAACCATGTGCATGAGAACAAAGCTGTAGATGAAAGGGGGGTCATCGGAGTAGTTGTTGAGGAACTTGGGATAGGCAAAGGAGAACACAAGAGCCACGGCGGGACCTGTAATATACTTTAAACAAATCGGCCATACCCAATGGATTTTCCAATTCGATTTGCCCCCGAGGATGGCGTTGTTGAGATCGTGACGGATTTGGTTGCCCTGCGAGTCAGTTAGGTTTAGGAAACCAAGACAGGTTTTGGGTGGGGATACATACCGAGTAGAAAGCCGCGTACCAGAAGCGACTAAGAATAGGATTCTTTCCCCAGAATCGGGGAGCAGGGATCGATGGGGTCTTGCCAAAGAAGGCAGTGAAGAGGGAGCAGCCGATGAAGATTCCAAAGCCAACGCCAGCTCCAGCAGGGGCGCTCACAAGGTGGCCGATCAGGAGACCAAGAAATAGAGACAACACATAGCCACCATTGTAAACGAAGTAGCTAATGAAGCCGATCTGATCAACAGGGTCCTTCCATCGGTAGAGCGTGCAGGCCATATAAGTCTCTGACCAGACTGTGATGAAGAGAGCGATATCGTTGACAAAGGCATCAACGGCATCGAGAACACTGAAGCCAAACTCACTGCTATAGATGAGTGAAGTAAGGGCACCGAGGACGATGACGGAGGTGGAGATGATCCAGCGAGGAATGCGCTGGCCCATGTTGGTGTCACAGAGGAGAGTGACCAGAACCTCGGCGAGGGCAAACACACAGGTAAGACCAAGAAGAACGAGGGTGATAAAGAAGAGGGCGGAGAAGAAGTTAGATCCAGGCATCTCGGCCAAGGCTTGAGGGTAGTAGAAGAAGCCAGAGCTGAAGGTGGACAGAGGGTCGACATCACCGGGGTTAATGCCGAGGTAGCCGACAACGCCCATGACAGCCAAGGCAGAGATGATCTCGATGGCAGAGTTGCTAAGAGCAATGATGAAGGCATCTTGAACAGCGTTGGCGAACTTGTTGTTATAAGAGGCATATGAGGTGAAGTAGCCGAAACCAACACCAATAGAGAAGAACATCTGTCCAAAGGCATCTTGCCATACGCGAGGACCCTCAAGAGACTCGCTTCGCCACGTGCCCACATAGAGTCTAAAGCCATCGGAGGCGTCGGGAAGGGAGAGGGATCGGATAGCCAGAATGCCAATCATGATGAGGGGAAGGGCCATGGTGATGTAGATGACACGACCGGTGAGACCGACACCTTTAAAGGTACACATCCACACGACGAACCAGATCATGATGCACCAACCGAACGTCTCACCGACGATGCCACGGCCGGGATAATGCTTCAGACCACCGCCGTCATCGGCACCGCCTGTAGCAGGAATGTTGCGAACAACCCTATCGTTGAAGAAGTCCACAGTATCCTCTCCAGCCCAAGGCAGCGGACTCTGGAACGACATCCTGAAATAAGTCATGGCCCACGCCAGAATAGGGACATAGTACCCAACGACACTAAAGCCATTGAACACCATACTCAGACCAATACCCTTAGCGCGATGGTTTACATTGTTCCAGGCGATGACACAGCCACCGCGATAAGCCTGACCAAGGGTGATCTCGAGGATGAGGATGGGAATACCGATGAGGAAGAGCGCGACGGCGTAGGGGATGAAGAACTGCAGACCGTAGTTGTTGAAGACGACGGAAGGGAAGCGAAGCAGGTTTCCTAGACCGACGGCACCGCCCATAGCGCAGAGGACGAACTGCGAGCGCGAGTTGAAGTTATCGCGGCCGTCATCGTCTTTTGCTGAGTCTGGTGCGAGCATGAGAAAGATTCTCTTAGCCATGCCTGGCTTCTGGCCCTTTTCGGCGACAGCCATGATTGCCTATTTTCTCAAAGGGCTATTCACTCAGAAAAGTAAAGAGAAATGAGAAGAACGAAGATGATCGACCTCTCCACAAGGTGGGATCGCGTCCCCTCGATATATACCCCAGACCCAATATCTCGCCGAGACGCGTGCGATTAACAACATGCTCATAATTGGATTTCCCCGGGGCAGCCAAGACATCTCAGCTTGTTGGCCTCAGACCAATTGTCCTCGATCTTGGCGCAGGCGAACCACTTTATATCACCGCCAAGCAAGCGCATCTCCAATCCGCAGCGCGTGCC
Organism: Fusarium tupiense; assembly: GCA_013364945.1. NCBI lineage: Eukaryota > Fungi > Ascomycota > Sordariomycetes > Hypocreales > Nectriaceae > Fusarium > Fusarium tupiense. The sequence continues at coordinate 221,154 of JABEEO010000333.1, forward strand.
AATGCGATACCCCATCTCGTGATATCTCCCGCCAAGCGACATAACAGGAAGGACAGAAAGGGCCAACATTCCACGCCTCACGTGCTGGACCCCAAGGATTAAAGAGTCTGCCAAGGAAATGCCAATGCTGTTATCTGGGGTAGTGCTTATCGACGGACTCTGCATTCAGCAGGTGCTTTTGTCAGTGTCAACAGTAGCGCCTTGGGTTTGGTCTTGGAGTTATTTCCGTTTCCCCGTTGCCGTTGGTATCCGATACTAAACAGTCGCCTCCTTTTCTTAAGTATTGGGTCATGGCTTTTGGAGATTCAGGCGAGTTGGGGTTCTGGATTAAGGTGTCTTGGCTGTTTCTTGGCTGATAGCAAAGACAGATAAGCTGTCCGCTTATGCTTAAAAAATGGATTACGACATATGGTGGCTAATAAGCTACTGCCAAGATACTAATGAAATAGATTCTACTCTGTCGGTTGAACGCGGCCAAAACAATCACTCATCGCACGATTAGTAGCTTTGGGGTCGAAGAGCAGGAAGATTTGTTCCTGATGGTTCGTGTTCATCGTATTGTAACCCTAGATCACTTTTTCTGGAAGGGAAGGTCGGTTGGCCGATGGGGTGAGCAGTCGTGTTTTGTGCCAAGTATATTCGCTTGGCATGACTGGGGAGACGTGACACTGATGTAATGCCGTGTATGAGTAAGAAGGAAACGTAAGCGTGAGCGAAAACTGGGAGAAAATAAGTGGAATAAGTGTTGCCCGATGATTCAGTTCTTGCATCGATGCAATGCGTGAGGTTAGAGGCTAAGCTTTCAGCCTTGCGGAGAACACGTCGAGTTTCACTATGTGCGAGACCATGTTTGTTCGCGGTCATGTTGATTGGCTATGTAGTATAGATGGTAACCGTAGATAACTACAGGTAGCAAATAAGACTCCATTCACACGCAGTATGGAAGAGACGAGAATAGCAAATTTATACAGAGCACCGACTCTTAGATATGTCAGTTTGTTGATTTGCTATGCTTCTAGCGAGATATCCTCGTAATTGGGTATGTGTTTGAGAAACCCTTTTTCGACTATACCATTGTCGTAAATGCTGCATGTAAATATCAAGAGAGGAGACAATAAAGATTCAACAGTGTAGATATGGATTCTGGAAGTTCACACATTTCAAAGCTACCAGAATCCAGGGATCTGGTTGACATATCCGAAACAAGCCATGTCTTTCCTCGGAGATGAATCCTTAGGTTCGGGAGGCTGAGGACCATTTATAGCTTCACAAACCGCAGCAACTATTCCTAACCCAATAAAGGTGTTTTCATACCTCCCTAGCAACAGTCAGCTACATGAATTTCCTAGAATGCTGCTGGACTTACTCTCGTTTCTCTTGAAGTGGCTTACCACCCGGTCACGCAACCCCGAAGATTGTTGTTGATGCTTTTCATCGTTATAGTTTTGTCTGCGCGGCGAATAATACCGCTGTGTCGGTTGGGATATGTATGTGGGCGACATTCCGCTCTGAAGTCGGTGGGCTTGTTGCCTTAATGGAATCGCATATGGAGCTTTGCTCAGCAGGCGAGACATTATGGATGAGATCATCGTGGGATCGTTGGTGGTGAAAGACAGTTCGTATGAGTGGTTGACGAGGTTGAAATGTCTAGGCGATGTGGGGGAGATGTGACTGGTAGAAGTAATATTTACATGATCACGTTGCCTCGGGAGGAAGATTGCAGGCTCTGTCTTATATACCTTCAAGGCTGGTCGAGGAGTCATAATCTAGGTTTATTTTATTGGCATTATATTGCATCGATTGGTCAGGCATTAAGTACAGTGTGTAAGTTATGAGCCAAACGTGTGTTTTGTATTTGAGGCTTGTGGCCGAGAGCTTAAATTAGCACGTAGAAGTCGGTTGCTTGGGCCTAAGAAGAGTGGCTATCTGAGAGTAAGTTTAGAAATCTTCTGTCTGGTGACTCTTCCAAAGTCAAAGTTGGAGGTAGGAAGTCTATGGAAGCTGACCTCGGTCAAGGTGGATTGCAACTCGATAGATGAATTCCATGCCGATATACAATAGTGCAAACTACTGGTATCCACTGCGCGATCGATATTTATGCAAGTCAATAAATATCGCTTCATCGGTGTGCTCTAATGTCAATTCTATTCGAGACAAACCTTATCATGTCCCTCGCCTCATAATGGAGGCCATGACTCACCCCAGATCAACAAGTCAGTCCCTCAAAATCCAGAGAATATCTCAGGGCCTGGTGAGATGCGAACAAAAATACGGAAATAATCGTCTACTGTCCCATTTATACTTCAGCTAATGCAGGGCGGGCTGTTGGGTTTAACGCCGTGACCGAAACTCCGCTCCGCAAGCTCAGCTCCGCAACAGCCTTGCATATATAGTTCGTCTTCTGCACGACATCCCTACTTGTTAGTAATTCATATCATATTAATCGAAATATTTTACAATGGGCAAAGTCGCTGTCGCTGGTGGTTCGTCCGGCTTGGGCCGGACAACGGTCGATGCCCTCGAAGCAGCCAAGACTCATGACTACATCGTCCTATCCCGAAAGGCTAATGGACAGGAGACACGGGCTGTCGATTACTCTGATGTAAATGCCTTGACTTCCGTTCTTGAGTCTGAGCAGGTTGAAACGGTTATATCCATGCTTCCGATTGATAATGATGAGAGCGGACAAGCTCAGCTGAATCTCATCGAAGCGGCCGAGAGGTCCGGTTGTACCAAGCGATTCTTGCCGAGTGAGTTTGGGATGGTCTACACTGAGGAGTACGTATCATGCTTTACCTTTACGACATTTGTAATTTGCTAATGACTTACTAGCAACATCGCCCATGTCCCTTCCTACCAATGGAAGCTGAAGGCAGTAGAAGTTCTTGAAAAGACCAACCTCGAGTTCTCCCTTGTCTCGATTGGCTTGTTCCTAGACTACTGGGCCGCTCCTCGTATACCCACCCATATCCGCGCAGCAAACATACTAATCGACCCCGAGTATAACGCAGCAGTAATTTCAGGAGACGGAAACATTCCTGTCGTTTTTACCCACTCTACAGACGCCGCTAAGTATACCGTCGCTCTTCTCGACATACCGAATTGGAAGCGCAGATACGCTGTGATCACAAATCGCTTGACCCTCAATGAGGCGGTTAAGCTTGCTGAGGAGACCAAGGGTGTCAAGTTTGATGTTCAGTACTTCTCTGTGGAGCAGATGAGGGGTGGTGAGAATGACTTGACTCCAAGTATGAAGAAGATATTGCCGGAGGAGATGCATGGCGGTATGAAATCTATGCTGGCATTATCAGGAATTGGAATGGCTACAGGATCGAATGATATACAGGGAATTGATGATCTGGTGGTTGAGTTTCCAGGTATCAAGCCTGTCACTGTTAGAGACGTCTGGGAAGCTTGGAAATAGAGTTCAAGCATAAATATTCTGAGAATGATAGGGTAGCTAACTTGTAAATGCTCGTATACAGATAGTATCATTGAACCACTAAAATCCCCACTGGCGACACCAGTTCCTCATCAGCTCGGGTGTAATCGGCCCAAGCTCTCTCATCGTCGGACTATGACTCTTGGTCCTCTCCATCCCGTACTTAACCGGCTGGGCCTCCTCACCTACGGCAAAGAGTCCACGATACGTATCCAAAAGCTTGACGCCTGGATTCTTATCAAAGTCCACGTTCTCCTCCTTGGCACTGGCTTCCAACCTTTTCATCCATTCTCCAACACTGACCAACTTCATCCTGTCGCCGTAGAAGTCCTTCACTGCCGGAGCAATGTCAGACCAACTGGTCGTAGCAGGGTTGACACCATGGAAGTATCCAGAAATCTCTGAGATTGGCTTTTGAACCGTGATGCCCGCCACGTCGAGAATAAGCCCAGAAATGTCCTCAATGGGGGTCCAAGCAATCTCCTGCTGTCCGCCGAGATTGTCAGGCAAGACTCCAAGATACACTGAGCTTGCAATCATGCTTGGAATCATCTCTTGAGGATTCCACAGACCCTTCTCTCCCCTTGACCCCGCAATCTGTCCAGCTCTCACCGAAACGGTCGGGATACTAGACTCCTCCGCAGCTGCGTCGAGTATGAGACTTGCAGCTAGCTTGGATCGGCCATACGCCATACTAGGCAAGGTCAGGTCATGCAACGCCTTCTCAGGGACAGCGTCGGGTGAAGGCCATCGATCGACAGTCCCGATGGACGAAATGAAGATAATGGGTACGTTCTTGGAAGCTGCAGAAGAAAAGTCGACGAGATGTCGCACGCCTCGAACGTGGCTCTCAAACGAAGACATGGTGAACTTGAAGTTCACGGGCCAAGCGTTGTGAATGACACGATCGACATCAGCGAGAAGAGAATTGTACTTGGACTGACCCAAACCAAGGTCAGGGAGCGACAGATCGGCGTGGAGAAACTCGACTTTGGAGAAATCAGTTGTCAAGCCACGGAATTCGTTGATTGAAGGCTGTCGAGATACGCCACCATCGTCACTTCTGTTGAGAGCAATGATCTTCCTGACATTCTCCAAGCGGCAGAGCTGGTCAAGCATGTAAGCTCCCAAAGAACCCGTTGTACCCGTGACGATGACTGTTTGGCCGTCATCTAGAGGTGACTGCTTTCCAGTCCTGGGTTCTGGAAGGTTCTTGGTGTACTTTGACACCTGGTCCTTGATCTGATTGATCTCATGGGTCTCTTCGTCTTCTTCACTGACACCACTTCGCAAGGACTGGATGTACTCAGCCAGCCCCTTGGCCGTAGGGTTGCGGTAGATGACACGTGGTGCGATTGTCGAGGTGTCAATACCAGCTCTGTGCAAAGCACCTCGCAACAAATTCGTCGCAGTCATTACTTGCAAGGAGTCGACACCGACAGAAAAGAAGTCTGTATCCGGTTCGAGTTTCTCAATCCCAAGCTTGGCAACAAAGAGACTGATGATAGATCCCGTCAAGGCGTCGTCGTTGCTGAAGTCAAGGGTGATAGAAGGACCATCCCCAAGCATTTCAGCCTTCTGATACAAAGCCGATATGAACTCAGCGTACAGGTTGACAGTCTTACCACGTTGCACAGTGCCCTTGTCAGCGCGAGCAAACGGTAAAGCAGGGTCAGCAAAAACGACAAGATTCGCGGCAATTCGTCCATGAGCCACAGTTTCAGCATTGGCCTTCTCAATTGCCGGCCAGATCTTGTCGAGCAGAGCTTTCGTCTCAGCCTCGTCTTTCGGTTGGGCCTCCACGATGGGCTCGATGATGAGAGCTGCCTGAAACATTCCCTGACCGACGACAAGAGCTGATTTGACGAGAGGATGGTCCGAAACAATACCCTCAATGGTCAGTGGATTCAGCTTCTCACCATTCGAGAAAACAATGATATCATCGGCCCGACCTTTGTATAGCCAGTGATCCTTGAGCGTTGGGTGAGGCTCAAAGATGTCGTTGGTACGCCATTCGGATAATTCAGGGAAGTTGTAGAAACAGCCTTGGGAGCCAGGATCCGATGCCTTGCGACGGACTACAAGCTCATACTCGTTCGAGTCATGGCGTTGCCAGTCAATGCCCATGGCTTCAGCGTTAAATATGAAGTATCGCCACAGCTTGGGGTCTTGGGGACTATAAGGAGCCAAAGGAAACAGTCTTGGTTTCATTAGTCTCCGCGCTATGTCAGCTTAAATTGATGCTTACTCAGTTGATGAAATAACGTTCCTCAAGACGACGCCCCTCTCTGCTAACCTGTTCCCGGCCTCGGTTGACAGGCTCCCTATACAAATGTCAGTAACAGACACAGGTATTAGAGACTATGTTGATTTACCTCCGCCAGTAATAACGAGTTTGAGGTTGGCCAAAGCCTCCGTACCCTCTTCAGTAGCTGCTAATTCATCGATAACAGAAGGGGGCAGCATCGCGCCATCGGCACCACTGTGGTTCAAGTACTCCATGGCTGTATCGACATTCAAAGGCTGATTTGGGAACGGCATAACCGCAGAGAGACCCGTGTATATGAAGCTCAGAGGGAGATATGTTCCTGCAGCATGATACATGGGCATCCCCATGAAGATCTTGTTCGCCCGTTCGGCCCATTCATTGAACGTATATGAAGAACCGTGGAACTTGGGAAGGTTGAGATATTCTTCAAAGGCGTACAAGATACCCTGTTTCAAGAAGACGGGCTTGGGGACTCCAGTGGAACCGCTTGTGTGAAGAACAACAAGAGGGTCCCATCGCGCCTGTTCCATAGTTCTGCTGTAGGGAAATGGCGTGGGAGTTGCTGTCAGGAGATGATCAATACTCTCTATCATGACAACTTCCATTGTTCGTTGATCGAGACAGGGCTGCATGACCGATTTGAACGACTCGGTTGTGTAAAGGTATCGACAATCCGTAGCTTCGAAAAGAGAGAGCTGAACGGCGGGGGTGTTTCGTGGAGAGACGAAAAGGGCCTTGCAACCAGCCTTGACACAAGCTATCAAAATAGCCGTGTATCGGAAGTCGTTAGGGCCGATATATGCCACGGTTGGGACCTCGTCGTGTGAGGATTTGGTAATATTTTTGGAGATGTCGTGGGCGAGGTAGTCGACGGCGTTTGCGAGTTGGAGGAGTGTTACTGGCTTCCATCCGTCTTGAGGATTAGAAGACGATGGAGTATAGGTAAAGACCCTGTTAGGATCGTTTGTGGCAATCTCGTGGACAAGGTGGACCAGGACATGATGGTTAACATTCGAGTTGCTGTTGATGTGACCCTTCTCGATGGCATTATCGGCTTCGTTCGACGCACCGCCCGAAACGGGGGCATCGTAGTGTTCAATGTCAGATCGCATAGCCATTTTCGATAATATCAATGATAATAGAGAAGAGTTGGTAGTAATTGTGTCAAAGTCCTGTGTAAGATTGATTGCTTGATGTTCTCTGGGGAGACCGACTTCCCGGATCACAACGACACAACGTCTGGATATAAATATCGGAGGAATATTTCTCGTACGGATATACATCTACCATGGCCCCAATTCCGCTTCTTAGCGTATCGGGCCGTGAATGGTGGCTAAAATAGCGGCATACAACTCGCGCGGATTTTCCACGGACGGCATTGCTGCCATACGGAGATTGGGGATCTGCATTTAGCCCACTGAGTGCCGATTCAGCCGTACAAGGGGTCATTGTTTAGTCCATATTCTCCGAGAACTGTACGAAAAAGGCTTTATACCGACACATATCAGTTTTATATATCCCTCAGCGAGATAGCGAGATTCTTTGACCGTTTTATTCCCGATGCTTTTCGTCACTAAATACGTACTTTTGATAGATATTAGTCCGTTAAAAGGGTGAAAGCTCCATAATTTCCACTTATTGTGTCATTCTCGATGTGTTCTTAGTCTCCCCAGTTTCCTTGGATTTCATCTCGCTCGGACCCTCCTCTGTGTAGATCTCCAGCACCAAATCGGGGTATCGGCGCTGTACAACAGCCGAGATGGAGACAGTCCGTCGCATCGGTATTCGTAGAAGCCGACTGGAAAGGGCAGAATGCAGATCATTAAGTATTCGCCGCGTGTTGAAGCCACAAGACGGATAAGTCGGTTTCGTGGCCCACTTCATGTTATCGGTATCGAAATGACGAGTGACCGATGTCTGCTTTGGGCTGAATGTATCTTGCGTATGTGGCACTGTTCTAGAAGTGCGGTTTGCATCTTAAACTCGAAGCAACGAGGCGCTTGGATGCATCAAACTGTATCTCGAGTTTAACTCTATTTTCTGAACTTAAATATATTAAGGCTGCCTCAAATGAGAAATCGAATTTCGATAGGTAGAAAGAAAACTGCTTAATATTCAATATTAATTTCAGTCTTGCGATGCACTTTGCACTTTGGTCAGCTTTTCAACCCGCAAGGCCAATCAGTGATCAATGATTCTTCGTGTAACCCGACATGAGGCTTGGGGCTGAAAAATGGCCATATGAAGGCCCAATGACTTGAAGCATTTGACTATTTATAGAATCATACATTGAAGCTGAGAAATTCGTAATGAGCTATTTCTAATCTTGCTCTGCTTTATCTTTCCCTCTGCAATCTTGTCTCTGCTCAACTTCTCCCTTACGCATGTTTGCTCGAGCACCAAAACTTACCCCACGCATATTCGAGCGACATCCTCCGGCAATGGACTGTTCGCCGGAGAGGCTTGAAAGCCTTGTTTCTGATGGAGAGGTTGAATTTGACGGCTGATATCGCTGGGCCAGGAGTAGGTGGCGTGCATTCGGCAAATGGGCCAACTAACATTGATCAGGTACTAGCTGCTTTCCTTGTCACGTCGTTGATAGCACTAGCTACTCTGATTATGGCATTTCTTACAATATCAGTACCTGCGCGTCTCCTAAGCTCTGGAGACGACGTAATCGCTGCTGGGGCGCGTCGGATTTACAGCCGATTGGGGGCCAAGTTCCACAACACCAAACGCTCATACACCAGACTCCCCAAGGTTGACCAAAGCAGAAGCGAGCGGACTCATGCTTTCATGGCCTTCATAGTCGCTATTAGTGATCAAATACTTGTCTCTCAGGCCTCCATCCTAATCGCCGCTCTTATCATTCACGACGAAATCACCATATATTCAAGCAACATTGTGATCGCCCTAGGGTGTTTGGCGTCGACTGTTCACTTGGGCAGTTTTCCATTCTATATAGATCGCATTAAAGACCATGGTATCGCCAAGCTCATTCGTGTCATTGCTATGGTCGCCGGCTCGGTACTGCTCGTCTTCCTGCTAGTTATACAACTATCCTATACCTGGGCCATGGAGACTCATGTCTACTTTATTTGCGCCCTTCGGGACTATCAGATGAGTGAGGAGATGGGAGGGGCGGACTACATCAATCTCCTCATGGAGATGTTTGTTCCACTAGCAGTCCTTTATGGCACGTATGAGATTATTCAGCTTCTTTATCGCGACCAACCAGTTGAAGGTAACCCCAATGAACCTGGTTGCAGGGATGAGCCCCCTGATGAACGACAAGATCGATCACACCTTGACGATCAGGGGCTCCCAGAGAATGGGGGTATTGAACTTCAAAACCTTGCTAGGTTAGAAGAACAAGTTAATCCAGAGAACCATCGGGATCCTAGCGATATAGAAGTCGAAAGTCAGGCGATCGTTTCCATTATGCAGCTGATCTCAGTCAGCAACATGGACATGACGGCAGATAACGAGACGGACTATCAGCATCAAAGATCCATTCTATTGAAGCCAAGGGGCGCAAAGATTCAATTCAGAAAGCTCCTGAATGAGATCAAAGAGTCCAAGCGGGAGCAACTCTTGAACAGATGGCTGAAGCTCAAAGCTCTCACGATCTTAACCTCGAGGACAGTGGCAACAAGAAAGCTTAGACTCCTTGTCAGATTGACAGCTGAAACATGGGCATTCCACCAATGTCGGGGATCTTTCACCTGGAGATTGTTCTGGCTCTGGTCAGGTAACGTCTACGGGATTGCCACCATTTTCACTTCGCGAGCTGTAACAACAGGCATGTCAGGCAATCCCAATAAGATGGGATTTGGCCAAGTTGTGCCGCTAACTTTGCTTGCACTCCCGATATTTGCGGCCATGGAGGGCCACGCTGGTAATTCTAACTTATCACTCTACTCTTTGGGGGTACTCTCTGACACTAGAGGCAGACTATAAGCAAAAGCTAAAGTCAATTGAGAAAGCTCATGCTGATCAAGCGATTCCCGAAACACCAGTTACTGGGAACACGCGGTCCCAATCGGGAGGTCAATGTCCTGGGCAGAGACAAAGCATAGCTAAGACATATTAAGCCAATACACTAAAAAATCTCATTTAACTTTAGCTTTTAGAAGGCAATATATTTATAGCCTTGATAAAGATAAGTCTCCTAATAAAAAACAGAATAATATACTTTTATAATAACTTAATCAGTAACCTACTAAAGAGTAACTGAAGAATAAAATAAAAAGGGCACTTTCTGGCTTTGCCTCTTTAAAGTAAGTTATTCAAGGTTTTAATAACATCTCCCAGAGGATCTTGATACTGAGTCTAGCGTCAATTCACCCAACAACAATGACCATGACACATGCCGTGTACGGCTTGTATGCTCATCCACAGTACTTTGAGCCACTCAGAGAAGAGGCCAATAACAGTCTTCGTGGTAATAGATGGCATAAGACATCTTTAAACCGACTACATAAACTAAACAACTTTTTCAAAGAATTACAGCCCTTCAACCCAGTATTCCTTTGTAGGTCTGATCGGATACCTACGGAAGGATACCTGTTTTCTATGACAGATATAAGCAACACTGCGTTCGGGTACGGAACGCATCCACGTCCTGGACGGCTCTAAACGTCAAATGAGATGAAACTTACCTTGGCAATTTTTCTTCTACATTATGACTTTAAATCGCCAGATGAGAAAGGCAAGCCGCGAAATATGATACCTAATCCAGGAGCGAGGGTATAGGTCAAGAGGTGATCAATGGCAGCGGATAAATTCATGTAAGGATCGTTTTGATGTTTTGTAAGACCTTATCACCCATCTTGGTTCTGGTTTTGTCAGCAGTCAAAATTCAGTAGTGGCATTCTGCTACATGTTCCTAAACTCAATTCATCCTCGTCCACCTATAACCCATCTATTCTTGACTACAATATCTAGAAGTAGACCAATGAAAATACTGCTTTTTTCGTTGCTTCTATAAGCCTGCGGATTGTGTCTTCTTCTTCACCATACTCTCTTCCCAAGAACTCCAAGAACACCTTGTCCGTGCTGTATCTCCTTGCATTAGCTAGCCGTATCGGCGACCAGCCATTACTGCATTCAAAGGTTGGGTCTGCCCCTTTTGCAAGCAGCATTTTGGCAATGGCTATGTTTCCTAACTCTACTGCCCGCAAGAGAGGCGTCCGATCTACATGTACTTGACCTATTCTGTTGCTGCCATCACGCATCATGGGATATTCGTCTTGCTTTACATATCGGTTTATGGCTTCGACCACAGGTGAAGAATGATTGCGAGACGTCCATATTTTGCATGGCTTCTCTTGAGGCATCCAAGCAATGCTCAGGTGTTTTCTTGTTTGATAAGGATGAGCGAAGAGCTTCGACCCGCTATCAACTCCGAAGAATTCATAACCAGAGATGGGAGGCATTCCCAGCTCGTAGGCTGAGTACTTTATGCCGGTCCAAATGAGCCGATACTCATAGTTGAGATTTTGGCTGAGATTTGGAGTGTTTTGGAGGAGTGTTTTCACACACGAGATAGAGCTGGTGCTCTGGGCTCCCTCCATACCCCATTCCAACGCAGTACAGCCTCCCTTGTCGCGCAGTCCAGGGTTAGCTCCACCCCTAATCAGTAGTGAAAAGGTCCTCTTATGGCCTCTAAGAACAGCCCAATGTAAAGGTGTCGCCCCAGAAAGGTCTTGTATGTTGGCGTTGGCCCCTTCTTTAAGCAAGATCTCAGCTGTATGCATGTGCCCTCTTTCAGCAGCGTACAGCAACGGCGTTCGGCCGTAGATATCGACTGAATTTATGTAGAAGATACCAGGTCTTGCAAGAAACTTGTTTAGCGGGATGTCCAATCCATGTCTCGCCAATATATGCACAAGGTTGATTTGAAGAGGTGGCCTTTCGCGTGAGTTCCGAAATACGGCGTAGTATGCTTTAGTCCAATGTTCCAGAAACTTGCTGGAGGGCCAGTCGGAACCCACAGCCAGTAATGGTAGGCTTTTCTCTAGATGGACTATCCAGTATATGGAAACATAGGAGAACAAAGGGAAATCAGAAAGTAGTTTTTCGCTGGGTGCGTCGGGGAAATCGTCCGGTGGGTGAGGATACGGGTCTTGGAGACGTACCCATTCCTCCATAAGCATATATTTCACGCATAAGCTGTATATATGCTGATGTCCGAACTCCATGTTTGTGATACGCGATCTCGGCCACATTGTCATAGGTATTGCAGGCCCAGTATTGAAGAAGTCCTTGACTGACTGATGAATGAATTGCACTGTTCGTGCAGTGGAAGATGAAATGGTTTCAGCCAGTCCATGAGTAAGGATTTTGAGTCTCTTTTCCAGTTTCTCGTCGTTTTCAATATACTCTGGACTTTTTTTAACCTCTTCCAGTGACGTGGGCAGCGGATCGATGTTAAGAGCTATAGCCCACCGTATCTCGTCTAGATGCAAAGGCCGCTCAGCACAGCTGATCAACTGCATCAACTTGATAGCTTCTGACGTCCTTGAAATTTCTTCTACTATTCCGCTATACATCTCGTTTAAATCCTGGGGTAATCTTTCGATTATCGCATGGATCATACGAGCCGCAGTAGCGGGGCTGCCTTCCAGGTCAAGGTCGAGAATTTGATCAACAACGAGCCGGGCCCAGATAAAAAGGCCATTAGAGCTGAGAGCAATGCTATCAGGCAATCCTTTGAGAACTGGATTGTTGTAACCGGAGAATTGGGCCCGAACATAGGTGAGTATATCTTCCCTGTTTTCCTTCTCAGCATGGATTTCAAAGCCGCTCTCCCAGTTCTGGACCGAATAATGACGACAGGAAAAACATATATGAAGCGATGAGCGAGAAGATGGGCCTTGCAGTATATCTTTGAAGTGACGAATCGCAAGCTTTGCATTCTCAGCCCCGCTCTCGTCGAGTGCATCAACAAATATCCAGACTGGACGGCCTTTAAGCACATCGGCAATTGAGCACTTGAAGACATTCTGAAGCTCATCAAGCTCCCAGTCCCAAGCAGCTCCCGCTTTTCCAATACCGTCTCGTCGTTGTTGGAATGTGTTGACTAGGTTACCTAATGCATCAGGCATCTCGGAAAGGAGTTGATGCAAAAGTGACCGGAAGAGGCCCAATGGGCTTTTTTGCAACCCGTCGCCACGCCCATGGAAGAAAAAGGACATAATCAAGCCATGTTTAGCCGCTGAAGAAGACTTCACTTCCCGCAAGGCGAAGTGTAGCAAAGTCGATTTCCCCGAGCCCGGCTTTCCTTTAATCCAGAGCAGATCCCGATGCGAAGATATCCAGCTTTTCCATCGCCTATGTCCAAGCAGCCATTTGCAGGTTCCTCCGGTAGCTATCTTAACAGCATTGGATCGGTCGTTCATGGTCGGGTACGCCAGCGATCGGAGACAGTCTTGCACAAGCGACTGCGAGGTGTCGGTAGGCCTGCTTAGTCTGTCAGTCTAGGACTCTGCGTGATCGATCAGTTGGAGCCCACTGACGTATTGAAAACTTGGTATCCCACATGCTGATCCCTGAACACTTGGTTCTGGACAGTATCTGCATTAACAGTTGTAGTAGACGGCGATGCCATACTTCAGGTCAAACCTTGTTTCTCAAATTAGTCGTAGACGTGAATACCTAATGGCAGCCTGAATCCTTTTAATCCCGAGCCTTGTTTCTGCTGACGCCGACTCAGCCCACCTGAGCTGCACACACTGTCTCAGGTGATTAAGCGCCCAGTCGACGCCCAATTTTACATTTATCCAATCAAGTTCCCATTCCAAGGATTGCTTCAACCCGGTCAACAGTAACTGGCCAACCAGTGCGGCTTGGACTTCAGCGGGGTGGAGTCGCTTTTTCAGCTTTTCGACAGTACTGGAGCCTGATTTACGTAGACAACGGTAAAATTATAAATTCAAAGACGGTTTTCTGAGGGGATCTTTCGTCTTAAGCACGAGTCTTCTCTTTCTTGACCGTAGAGAGACAGAAAGAGAGCAACATCAATAGCAATATGTCACAGCTTGGCCTTCAGCAGCTTTCCAGCCCCGAGGATGCAGATCTCGAGTGCGTCTCGCAGCTGACACTTCCCCGCATTCCCAGGAGGCATCTAACTTTCATCGCAGTATCGTCTTTGTCCATGGGCTATTCGGAAACAGAATTAGTACTTGGTCAAAGAACGGCGTCCTTTGGCCCAAACAACTCCTTAGTCAGGACCTGTCAAAGGCTCGCATTTTTACATTCGGCTACGACGCGGATGTGACTAAACGCAACCTCAATGAAGAGGTCACCAAGGGGACTATGGAGTCTCATGCGGCTGACTTGTGTGAGAGGGTATCGAGCTAAGACGGAAACAGTGAGCTCACAATGCTCTGCCTTACTACCGAATAACTAACGAAACGCTCAGTCCGATCGCTCATTGGTGTTTGTTGCACATAGCCTTGGAGGATTGGTCTGTGCTTCGGTGAGAGCTTCTGTTCCTAGGTATTTTACAACCTTTGCCGCTGATCATATATTACTTAGACGATAGTTCAAGGCGCTTTGGGTGATGGAATTGACAACCCATCACTCATTGCTGACAAAACTCGTGGCATGGTCTTCCTAGGCACGCCCTTTTATGGCTCACCTGTGGCGCCTTGGGGTAAAGTAATAAGCTCCATGGTCAACATCATTCATGCCACCGACCCTCAGAAAGTCAAAGATCTCGATCAAAAGTCAGAGAAGCTACATATCCTGGCCGAGTCCTTTGCTTCAGCATTGCATCAACGTATCAGAGATAAGAAGGAAATTCGTGTAGCTTTCTTCCATGAAACCAAGAAGCTGCATGGCTTTTTAGTAGTTTGCCCCATATATCATTTGTTATCTAGAAGTTAATTCGATTTTTTAGGTTGTGCCCGAACGAAACTCATGGATTTCGGGATTCTCAGACCATTCTTCTGTTAACGCAGATCACTCTAGCATGACGAAGTTTGCTGATGAAGATAATCCTGGCTATCAAAGTGTTCTTGCCGCGATACGCAAGGTCTCCGCAATTCCAGAAGACGAGGCTAGCCCTACAGTATGTGTTCCCTCCTCAAAAGGCTCCCAGCCTCACAATATTTTAGTCAAAGGCCGCGGGTTTTGTCAATAATAACTGGGGTGAGATCAAGAACCAGGTGCTTGGTGATCAGACCATTCACGGCGGTATGACATTCAGTTGAAGAAGAAAGAATCACAGTTTATATTATGGTAAACCAATGGATAGGTCGAGAAAGTGAAAGCTCGATGCTGAGCCGAACATTTGGGCCACGTAGACATAGAGTACCGTATTTCTGGTATTCAAATGCAATACATCATCTCGACTGGCCTAGATCTGAGAAGCAGGATCGGTAGTGTTGCGTGGATAGATACAATCAGAGTCACCAGTATGCACCACTGTCGTAAAAGCTAGACGAGAGCCTTGCCTCTTTTGGTGAAATCGTCTAACCAACATTAAGACTACGTAATAACGCGTCACATATTAGGTAGGATACCAAAGTCTACCCATCCATCTCACCAAGGTGAAATACCCCAGTACCTCGTTTTCACGTCACATATATCATCAGCACCCCCGCATGAATATTTCTCATTCCCTCATATGCCACTACCAACTCCCATTCTCACCCATCCCAGCCGCTCCCCAATTCATCGAACTCCAGTTGAGCTGACTCATATTCACTGTCAACGGCGCACCACCCGCCATATATGGTGTCGTGGTAACGGGATCAAACCCAGGCTGTGCACCCATGTTGAAGAACACACCCGGGTCACCAAAACCAAACGGTATCTGAAGCTGAACACCGTCCATTTCCATCCCAGCAATCCCCTGAGCTTGCGATCCACTTGGCTCGTTTTCATCCAAAGACATATCCGCAGTCTTTCTGTTGATAAAGTCCACCAACTCTGGAGTCTCTATTTCCCTTTCCGCTTGCTCATGAGCCTTCTTCACCGTATCCCAAGCAAATAGAACAATATTCGCAAATGGCTTGAAGATGGGATGCCATCTGTCGGCATCTGCTCCCTCATACCGAGCTTGATAGTTATCCTTCATAACTTTCCATCCCTTTTCCGCAATGCTGCTGAATGGCTGAGTTTTCAAGTGCTGGATAATTCTTATGTAGGCTGGAAAGGGGAAGTAGAGTTGCAGAAACCACCGGAAGCCTTTCGTCAAGGGTGAACTGGATAGTTTGGCATCACATTCAAGCCAATCGATGGCGTAGGAGACTGCCGCTTCGTGATTCGCTTGGTTGTACGTAGTTGACGATTCGAGATAGACCAAGAAGTCGTTCATCAGGCGGCATGTTGCGATACTACTCCTCGCCGTCCACAATGTCATGTAGTGAAGACGATTATCAGCATCACAGAACTTGAGATACTTTTCCTCTACCATTCTCTCCAAAGCATCAGCTCCACCTTCAGGAAGCTTCTTAGCCAACGGCTTCATGAGCGGATTCGTGAACGCGATATAAAACGGACTGTTCCGAGTATACTCTCCAAGCTCACTTCTCACGACAGCAAATATAGCTTCAGTAGCTTGTTCTTGGACCTTTGGTGCATTTTTGGTTTCCTCCCGAAGTTCAGAATCGCTGACATTCATGGGCAAAGCGCAATCCCACCCTGGGGCTAGGCACGTGGGTTTATGATCTCCCAAAGCGCTGACTCGAGAGTCGAAGAGGACAAGCGACCACCAGAGTCGTCTACGCATTTCTGCTTCGAGAACGCTGCTTCTGGCGTTGATATTTTCGCTTTGGAGACCCATCCGTTGAGCGATGCGCATCGCGACGGCGAGCGTGCTTGAGATGGACTTTGGGTGGCTAGCTGAGCGGACAGACACCTGCGGCAGTTAGTGAATTGCGCTAGTAACAACTGATTTAAGTAAATGGCTTACTAGATAGAGAAATAATGCAGTCAAGCAATCTCGACTACCCGTACGGAGGAAATTGCTGTTCAACAATGCCTGCTGACATGCAAACTGAAATCTTGTCGAGAGTTCCTCCTTGGTCTGTTTAAACATGGTCTCACACTCCTCAGCAGTAAGACTGAGTATGGCCATACAGTAGATACCAAACATAAGAGCTTCAAGAGTCGGAGGAATTTCTTTGAGATTTGACGCAGCTTCGACAATGCGACCCTGTAGAGTGGGTGTATGCGTGACTTTGAGGAGAGGGTTGACATTGTCAAGGTATACCTGCCAGAGCCTGAAGAGTTGAGCGGGTTCTGGGTGGAGAGTGTATAGCTCAACGGATGTTTGGCGGGAGCCGAAAAGCATGTGTTCATCATTGCTGAATGATTGATCATGGGCGTTACGGAAGGTGTCGAAGAAGCTGTCGCTAGGATCTCGATACTAAACAGAGGTTAGTCATTTTTCTAGTGGAGGATTATTGTGACATTATTACCCCTTGCCGCATAGCATGCCAAATGTTTCTACCTTGGTCAGCTCAAACTCAATGAGTTGTTGAGGACGTCGACTCACTTGACCTCAGCTACACCCTCAGCTCTCCCCTGTGACCTCTCCTCATCCCTGTCAGAGTTATAGTCATTCGGCGAACTCTTCTCAGTCCCATTATCTTCATGAAGAGGATCAAATTTGACGTTATTCTGCTTCATCAACTCCTCATACCTCCTCAACCTATCCAACAATTCACGCTCAGGAAATCGTCGTCTTCTTTGACGAGGCTGAGTAGCTGGGACGCATTGAGCTCCATGTTTGACACAGTTAGAGCAGGGAAAAGTGCGGTCGCATTTTACTTTGCGCTGTTGGCAGAGAACGCAAGCGAGGACCCGATGGGGCTTGGGCTTTGATGAGTCTGGGGTGGACATGGTGACTTCGGGACTTTGGAAGCCCGAGGAGTACGTTTCTCGTATAAAAGGTGGTCGTATCTTGAGAGAAAGAGGTGGATTAATATGCAGGTGATGAGTTGGGCGTCGAGACTTTTCGTATCAGAGGAATGTGTCGGGCTTTTCTAAATCCCGAGACTTCTCCACTTTTGTGCTTACTTGCTGACCCGTGAAGCTATCTCGGTCTTTACTATTGTCCGACTACCAATTTTTCTATCACGCCTCCTCAACATGACAGTCAATTGGGCAATGCAGGAATAATACCAATGACTTAGGGCATAATATTGAGCCGTATTACTTCACATGAGATGCTCAGTTATGGCGGTGTTGGCTCCGAGACAAATTGCTTACCCGGTACTCTTCGATTGATACAGCTGTAGACTCTTCACCGGCTAGATGGTGGAATCAATGAGAGATATTTGTGATAGTGACGAGTACAAGGCTGCTCTGAGAAGAGCCTGGGGGGATAAAATGGGTTTGATGTCTGATCAACCCAAGACATACATTTATCAGCGTCATACCAACTCTGACGTCAATACTTTGATGCATGCTAAGTGACCCTGCGAAAGCTAAGAATATTTCTATGCCAACCACATCTCAAGCAACACCTTGATAGACAAAATTCTCACTATTGTCTGTAGTTCCTTCAGCCACACTTTATCTCTGATTCGTCAATCAATTAGACCTCTCCCCATATATCAGCAGTCATGGTTATCAAGATCCATTGTTAGAAAACTGTCGACTACGACAAATACTATGCTTGGCACGCTCTGCATTTCTATCAAAGCTTCAAACTATCTTAATCTTCTCCCAAGTCACTTCATCAGTAACAGCCTCTCCTTGCATAGCGCCATGTACGTATGCCTCCCCAATGAGACAATAATCATCTCTCTCTGCTGATTTTCTCAAAACCAGCGGGGCAGGAGACCCAGAGATAATCCAAACCTCGTCCCCGGCTTGAGTCGAATCATGTCCCATGCCCAAATACTCCGTATCAGTGAGGAAAGCCCTGCGGTAAACCCAAGTCGACGCCATGATATTACCAGGTGGCATAGCATGCTTTGACAGTGGTTCCACAAGTTTCTGTAGCTCCTCCTCACCACAGCCATCACTATCTTGAGGTAAAGTGTCCGAGCTGGCACAAAGGGATGTGAGGAGCTTTGTACTGGGGAATATACTGTCAGGGAATTTGACAGCTATTTCGTCCAGGTATGCCATGTCGCTAATTGATTGAAGGACCAGAGAATGGCCGTCAGTGGCGGACTCTGCTTCCTTGAATACATACTGTAGCGCACGTACGAAATCATGCGCAACGGCCCTCTGAAAGTCCTCTAGTCGAATGAGCTTCGAGGGCCTATTTGTGAAGTCAGTATCCCAGATCAGAGTTCTCCAAAGAACCTCGTCTGCCTGCTGGTTGGTGTATGTGTAGTTCTCATCCATAGTAAGCAAAATGTCGCCGAGCATCTTGAGGCGGCCTTGAAGGCATTCAAGAAAACCTTCACCAATCTTCTGGACTGTGCCAAGACGGGAGCCGAAGACGTCAAGGACCTTTCCTGTGATGGTGAATGGATATTGATTGGGGGAATGGGGAACGTGTTTGGAAGAATTGAAAGTGCCCATAGATCTAAAGTTTGGCCCATGGACACTGTTGTATAGAACTGGTGGATAGTCGGGAACCCAGGATGGAAGACCTGGTGTTTCCCGCCTGCTGGGGTCCTTGACTAGGCTTAGGTAGACAAGGGAATCAGTCGTCTCGATGATGTTGCAAGCGACGTTCCGCAGCAAGTCTTTGGTTTCAATATCGTAATCTGGCTCGAATACCAACGGCAGAGAAACCCCCTCTTGAACTGCCATGTGCTTTAAGATACCATTCCACCCGTAGATGGAATCCCGAGGATCTGTCGCCTTCATCCCAAAGGTCGAGAATAGCACGCGTAGGGGAACAATCGCTGAGGGCTCTGCATGATGCTTTGCGAGGCCAGCCTCCAGATCAATCATAGTAAGGACACCGGTCCACTCACTTTTCTTGCCTTTGCACCACTCACGAAGTAATTGGATTCTTTCTGCATGAAAGATGTTGATCCCGCCGCGAAGATAAATACCAGGCCTGTCTTTAGGAACAAGGTCCACTACAGATTGGAAGAACCCGCTGTAGTGCAGAAACGCCGCCGTGTAACCCACGTAGTCGAAAACTGTGAATATGCCGTTACATAGAATGACCACGTCGCTGGTGAGAGAAACTTCCTGGATGATCCAGACCCTGGTAAACCAATTACTCATGTAGAGCGCGACCAAGCCAATAGCTTCTTCTTGGTCAACAGGGTCCATACCATAGCGCTCCGGCATGGTTGACAAATCAGAGCTGAAATCCCAGGTCTGCGTTCGAATCATGCGAAGCGTCTCAGGAACCGACGCAGCGCCGAGTCTCTCAACTGCTCTGAGTCCAGCCTCTAACTCGTTAAACGCCTTTCCAAGCCAGACAATAACGCGGTTTGCCTTTCCGTAGATTTGGTTCATGACGGAGACCTGCGGAGATCGCTCGTTGGAGTTGGACTGGTTGATACACAGCGCGTCTATCCAGATGGGAGTTTCTGAGCACGAGACCTGTAATTCAACAAGAGCATCATAAAGGTTCGCCTGGACCTCGAATGATAGCCCATTCAGAAGTATTGTTGTGTTGGTAATCTTATCGGTCAGTTGGGGGCTGTCTCGCGGTGAACCCCAAGTGTAAGACAGAGCATTGTAGGGGAGGTCTGAAGCACCGAAGAGGGGGTGTTTCGTGAGGGTGACACTGGGGACTTGGGACTTTGTGTCCGGATGAATGCCCGTCGAGATAGTCGCCAGGCGGAAGGACTCGGTATCGAGCTCATCCGAGTAATATTGCGCCATGATTATGAGTCTTGATGTAGAATGTAGATGGAGGTGCGAAGAAGAGGGGTTAAAAGAGCCTCGATTCCCTAGGATCAGAAGAGGAGGTGCTAGTAGCCCTATAAGGCGACCTAGGGTCTTTTTGGTATCCCCTGCGTTTTAATATCCAGTGACATATAATAAAATCGGGGAATAGTCGGTTAATTGTAAGCTAACCGCTCCCCTCGTATCTCTCTCAGGGTATCAGCCAAAAAGACCATGAGCTGACTTGTGATAAGGTGGTCTACTATAGTAGGTTGGCTGGGCTTAGTGGGAGGTAATCGGCCCAATCACGGTAAGCATGCCTTTTCACACCTGAGGGGAGATAGTAAAAGTGGATGGACAGATTGACTATGTAACATTAAGCTGTTTCGCAATCTTACTTTAGCTTTTTCAGGCTTACGTGAGTAGCATTTATTGCTCTGAGGTTACAGCGTCAAGCGGTTTATTAAAATTGATTGGCACGTGCAGAGTTATCTGTGGCCTTATCGGAAGCTTGGAGATGTGAGGATCTTCCACGAACTATAGACTGAATACTAGTAGTTTAGGGAATGAGACAGCAGAGAGCTTTAGTATAAACATGAAACCAAACTGATAACAAGTGCAAGTAAGCATGGGGGCCTTCAATGGACTAAGCATCTTTCATGATAAATCTCTTATAACAATTCTGCAGTTGATATCAGTTAGTATAATCTCCGAGACTGCAACAGAAGGACAGGCAACATGTCAACATACCTGGAACTTTGGATCTCCTTTGTCCTGATACGCAATACCACTGTACTCAGTATCAGGAAGCGCAAGCTCCCACTTCTTAACAACCTCATCGTCAAACCGAAACACAACCTCTTGCCTCGTATTACCCCAGCTAAATGTCATCGCCGCCATCTGCCCCTCCCACGGCCCCTTCACTTCCCACTTGACCAACCGCGCTCTACTCAGGGCACTAGCAAAACTAACATTATTCCAGTCAAAGTTCCACGACACCCAGCGCATCGCGTCCTTTGCAGCGTTGGGTCTCTTGTCGATCTGGGCGAAGCCGATCTCCTCCTTTGGTTCTTTTCCAAGGAGCATTGCTGCGGAAAAGACTGGGAGGGCTTCGAATGTTGCTTCTTCTGCGGTGGGTTCAGTGTCATCTTGGACGTGCACGCGGAGAACTTTGTCTTGTTCGGACCACGCCATGCAGAGGGGCAGTGGGGGAGGTGGCTGTTTTCTGCCGAGTGGTTGTGCTATGATTGCCACGGCTCTTTTGTAGACGCCAGTCCACTCCATGATCTCTCGCATCATCTTCATGTCTATACGGGAGCCACGACTACCGTACTTGGGACTCTTTCGTTTGGGACCATAGTTACTGATTCTATCAGTATCGGATATAATTATTATGGTAATGTTACTTACTGGATAGCCACTGCTACAGGAGATCCATTGTATCCAGTCCACACCACAGAGCCGCTCACACCAGCCTCAGTATACGTCAGATACTCAAGCTGATGCTGTTTCAATATAGGATTGACGAAGCGTCCTGTACTGCGTGTAGGCGGCTCGCCAGGTTTGGCGGTGGTCAAATAGCTGGAGATATTGCAGATACCTTCCAGTCTTTCTTCCTCAGCAAGTCTTAGAGCAAATCCAAATGCTGTCCTGGGTGGGGGATCATTATTGTTCTTGGGGATCATTATGATGCCAAAGTCATCAATGGCAGACTCTTCGTTAGGCTTGGTCGAAAAGACTTTGCTAACGCGAGTATCGTTCTCAAGGATTTCAACCCCCTTGTGTTTCTCCCCGAGGTCAGACCACCAGGCCCGAAGGTTTTGGGTTCTCTTGCCGTTCTCATCCATAAGGTTGTGGCCTGCTGTGAAGATGATTGCTTTGTCCTGGCCTGGGATATTGACAAAGAAGCCATTACCACCTTTCTCTACAACCAAGTGTCGTGTTAGAGATTGAACAAGCATTGGAATTTTGGGGTACTTGCCGGCTCCATCTTTGGTAAATCTTAGCTTCGCGACTGCTTGGCCGATAACAGAGTCACTAATAGAGTTGACACCATAACGAACTGGGTCTTTCTCTCGCTCTCTGCCAGCATCTCCGCCTCGACGGTCTCGGTGCCAGAGGTTCTGGGGAACTAATGAGGATACCATCTTGGCTTGTCTTGGCTTGGCTGAAGTGAAGCAACAGGTGGATTGAAGATCTATTAGTCCGATTATCTGCTTGTGGTGCCAGATAGCTGATTCTTGACTTGTGACCAATGGCTACCACTTCAGCGCCGAGTACATCAGCAACTCTATCATTAACAACACCCGCTTGAGGTTGCTTTGATCACAAGTTAGCTCAGCTTCACCGTGTTGCTGATCACCTACCGGATCCAGCATTTTATTGGAAGCAATGCGGCCTGTCCTGTCAGGTCAGCAACCTCCTGAATTGGGCATGCACCTAGTGAGCTCAGCTCTGACAAGTTGCCGATCACTTCCCTCATTCAGTTTCTCACACAAGCACCACCAACCTCTCAGGCGAGGGCCGTGCCGTGCCGGCTATAACCCAACAAATAAGCCGAAATGGAGGTCACCTATTCACTAATTCTTTGGGACTTTGGTCTGCTCAGCCAGCCTTTTGCATGCCGATTCTTCTCTTCAGGATAGCTGCATGGTATCAGCCGACAACATCAGACTTTGTGCAACGTCGCATAACTATACGCAACACCACCGTTATCAAGGTGGGGTCGGAAGAGAAGACGCGTACTGTGCATTGCAGGGTCAAGATATGCAGGGAGTAGACAAATGCGGAGAGCTGAAAGGCAGGGTGATGTCACCTCGCAGCATTGGAGTCAAAGCACACATTATGTCTAAGACTCGGACACCATCCTAGCTATGTAATTGGAGGCTTTTTTGATAGCCGAAATATCTACAGCAGCTTGCAGTTAAAGCGGCGTGGTTCTGAGACAGCGACGTATGACGATGCTCTTTTTCGACGCCATAAATTGGGAGGCCATGCCACGGTATCAGACTACAGCATAGCAATCAAGTTCTTCGCAACTTTCTATCACAACAGTCATATCACTAAATCTCTCGAGACCTGAGAATCCATCATGAGCGGTGAAATCAAAACTATCGCCCGTGCCCTTCGCTCTGCGGGCCACAACACCCTTCCCAACGGCGATCTCACTTTCATCAACATTCAGGGCCGTCGTCTGGTCGAGAGGGTCTATGATGGCGAGGAGCTCAAGGACCAGCGGATGGTTGCCACTGGATTGAGGGAGTACTCAACTGCAGCTTACGCTGTGGCCAAAGATAGGGTGAGTACATCCAATTGCAAGCGGAACTACTCTAATATGTGACGAATAGATCTTCGCTGTATACATCAGTAGTGATGGCCTTATCAAGGCTAGTGAGTATGATGAGGATTCTGAGGAGTGGGATGAAGCCGAGCTCGAAGGTCTCGGTGACGTGTCTGTCCATGATCAAGGGCACGTCACTGTCGCAGGGCTCCCTGGCATGAACTTGGTTGTGTATCAGGCACCTGATGGTACTATCAAGACAATTAATCACGATAAGGATTCTGGTACGTGGACCGAGGACTTTGACATCCCAGGATCCGCAGCAACCGGAACTCCGATTGCTGGGTTTTCGACCGACGAGGCTCTCATTGTGAGCTTCTTCGGAGAAGACAACGAGATCCACGTTCACTCTCGGGACTATGAGACGGGTGACTGGACTGGTAAGCAGAGTTCAAACCCCTCTTTATTGTCTGTCAATCTAACTTGAAGCAGAGGAGACTATCCCTGATTCCTCTTTCGACGATACCGTCGATAGCATCATCGTCGCCAAAGACAAAGACAGCGGCAACTTTGAAGCCTATGTCTTGACCGCTGACACGGTCTACAATATCACCAAGACTGGCTCTCGCGACACCGTCGGTTCTTTCGACCGGGAGGGAGACTTTACACCCTCCACTAAGGCTGAGTCTGGTGGCTGTTACGGCAACAACTGGGGCAACTATTGCGGTAGCTACACATGCTATAGAGGCTGTAGCTGCGGCTGCGGCCGGGGCTACATGTGTGGCTGCTACAGTTGCGGCTGCGGATGCCCTCGTCCAACTCGTTGCCCGCCTCGGTGGGGATGTTAGTTGGACAGGCGGATAAGGTTGCTTCGTATTGAGATGCGCCCTCTTCTTCTCCGTAGTGTGACATTTGAACTTACATTCACTCATAGATCCTATGGATCAATTAGCTATTTAGACCCCCAAGTGGGTGCTCAGATAACAATATACTCAATTTAACTCGGATACAAGCACTGTAGATTTCTTATGCCGTGTCTCTCAAAGGGTTTATATGCTACTTAGATCCCCAAACTCTGCGCCATACTTCCTAAGATTGATGTTTGAGAACTTTTGGATATTTCGATTACAAGACTTGCATCAAACTGCAGGATTCTCGGGCAATTTTGTGGTCAGTCTGTGTGCTGTCTAAAGTGTGTTTACCAGAGTATCATTCTGAGTTGATAGACCTTGCACTGCGCGCCTTACCTCAACTACAGGATCTAAAGACAAATCAATCGATAGACAAAACTTTAGCCAATGTTGTGACAGGCATCGCCGACGCAGGAGTTTGATAAGCATCAGCTCCAACGTAGACACCGAACCTAAAGACGGACTTGGAGCAGCTCGGGAACTATCCGCAGAGAATTCCGGCGACCTATTGCATGTGCTCGGATAGTCTGGACAACTGCCGAAAACACAAACTTCATGATAAGTCAAGCCATGACAACGATTTCGTTAAAGCGGCAAAGCACTGTCTGACAGATACTGTGGTCCTCGTATGACTGCATCGCATAAACGTTGAGGTTGTGTCGCAGTGCATATTGCATTCAATATTGCAACCCAACAAAAGCCGCGTCACCTCAGCCATCAACTTGCTGACCGTAATTGTAAATCTTCAACGGAAGAGGACGGCTATCTCTAGATTTGGATATAACAACTTCTGCAGCCCGTTGGGGTATCATTTTGTGACAGTGGCGTAAAAAGCGACGCTGAAATGCAGTCTAAATATTGATCATGAGACTGTTTGCCGAGCCAACCTTATTCCATTCATCAGTCTCGGCTGTATGGGATTTGCTGGTGTTCTACAGGGTTTCTTGTTGGTGGCGTAGTTATACGAAGCTGAATTGTAAATTGATTTGTCACTCTTCTTCAGCTGCGAGTCGGTCATGCCGCTGCCGAAAACGTCCCTGGGAAGCATGCAACCCATGGAAAAGCTCCAGAATGACATGTGACGGAGAATCCGTGTAATCTAGGCGGTTACTCTCCTCGTGAAATCTCATCAAATATATGTCAATTCCGACAGCTACCTACTGAAGCATCACTCTCCAAATCACATTCTTGCAATTATTGAACCTCTACGTCTCTGGGCTTCTAACATGGCTGACATCTTCGTTGACGCCCGAAAGGGCTCTCTAACTTCCACCAAGCTAGACGCCTATCTAGCCAGCGGTGTTGACATCAACGCCCAAGACCCCAAGACTGGCTTCACGCCTCTCGGTATGGCAGCTAAGTACGGACGTCTCTCAGTCGTCAATCTTCTCCTCGACAAGAATGCCAACCCCAGAGCCATGAGCAAGCCTGGCATGACTCCACTGTACATCGCTGCCAATGGTAACGGCGACAGAGTCAACGTCGTGAGAAAGCTTCTCGAAAAGGGTGCTCAGGTCGATGAGACAAGCCCAGAAGTTGATAATGATACACCTTTGATGGTGGCCATTAATCACGCTAGAGACCCTGTTGTTGTGAACATGCTCATCGACGCCGGGGCTTCACTTCAGGTGACGAACACTAAGGGCGAGACGGCAAAGGTACTAGCTGAGCAGTCAGGTAATCCTGCTATTCAACGTGCTGTTTCTCCACCTGGGCAGCAGATGGCAGGTCTTCCTGAACTGATCAATGCTTTGGTCAACTTTGTGTTGTTCATCCTGGCGTATGTGAACAGTGGAGTCATCAACGGCGTTGTCAGAGGCGTGGTATCCAACTTGTATCATATTGGACGAGATCCGCCTGACCAGACTTTGGCTCAGGTAAGTCATACCAACTAACCAGCGAAATATTTTCTAACCGATGATAGGACTTGGGCAATCCTACCACCGTAGATGATTTCCAGAAGGGAGTCGAGAAGTATGTTGAGGATAGTGACCTCGGACAATTCTTCGCTCCCGGCAATGATTATCTACAAAAGGTTGCTGAAAAGGCAATGGAGTTGAAGGAAGATCCAAGCAATCCTCTCAAAGATCCCGAGCAGATGAAAGGTCTGGTTAAGCTTGCCTTGTACCAGCCAATCTTTTATTGCGGTACGTCATCCCCTCATGAATTGAGGAAGCACTAACTGACTCTTCACAGATGACAGCGGCTCAATGCAAGCCAACATACTTGATGCCAACGGTAAAGTCGTCAGCACAAGAATGGAAGCTATGAGAAGTCTCGTCCAGCGCATGGCCCGTATCGCAACACGTCTTGTCCCCGATAACTCGGGTGCTCATCTGCGCTTCATCAACAGCGATGATCAGGGTAATGACCTCACTGCTGATCAGATAGATGCTCGTATGCAATTCCAACCAGGCGGTGGTACCAACATCGGCACAAACCTCAAGAAAAAGGTTTTGGAGCCGCTGGTCTTTAAGAAGCTTGACCAGGATGGCAAGTTGGACAGACCGTTCCTTGTTCTCACTATCACAGATGGTGAGCCGAGTCCTGAGCCTGTTGATACGTTCAAGAAGACAATTGAGGAGTGTGGACGGCGGCTGGAACAGAAGGATTATCCACAGGAATGTAAGTGGCCTTTAACCCGTACTAAAGAATATGCTAACGATGGTGACTAGCAACGATGTTCCTTATCAGCCAAGTTGGCAATGATCCGCATGCTGATAAGTTCCTCGACTCACTCTCGGGTGACACTGCAATTGACCGGGTTCTGTTCCGCAGTTCGGGTATGTTTTGCATTGCTAAGAAGGGTTCATAAGCTAACAGATAATTAGAGCGTCTGCACGAGAAGTATGCTGAACTTCGGGACAATGAGGGAGAACTCGAAGAATGGGTAAGACTCTTCTCTTTTAACAGCTTTTCAGCGCATTGACTAACCAACGACACTATAGCTTTTTAATATTCTGATGCAGCCCATTACTGGATGAGGGTTGTGTGCATTCCATAGTGTTCGCCTTCTAGGATCGGTAGTCTTGATGGGAGTTCTCTAACGACATTTCCTTCCAGATCCTTGCCGATATCACTGCCACTATGAGGTCGGGATATAATAAGCTTCTTCTGAATCAGAATTTTTGTCCATGCTAGCGCTTGGTTTAAGCTTATCGCTCGCACTACGTAGTTTGAGTGTGAGATCCCTAGACGTGCCACGAACAGCATGAAATGGGACCAACGACGCGGATGGCCGAAGGCTTACCTCGCCGACAACCTGAGGTTTTTTTTTTCAGTTCATATACAATGAGATGTTTAAAATGCATGTCTAGCATAACCATGGGTGGGCACTTCCACTAAAACAATTATCCGGTAGATTCAAAATGGTGCCTGTTGATGCAATAATAATTCAGTGTCACTCTCACTACCTGAGCTAGGCCTGACCCTGTAATGGTACACAATTCCGCGACACATAATTCACCCATCCCCTTGTTCTTTTCATCGCTCTACCTATGCCTTATAGTTCTTCTGAGCCCTCTTTTTGCTGATCGGTAGACGATCGGTAGACCATTGGGGCCCTCGTTCTCGCGACGGCAATTAACGCCGGCTTCGTTACCGCAACGGGCAGGGAGGAGACAGCAGCCGTCATTATCACGGAATACTTCCAAGCCGTCGCTCCCCTTGCCGAGTGAAACACAGTCCGGGCCGTCGGGAAATCCACAACTATGATGGCGTGTTAGCAGAGCTGGATTCATTCTGACGGTGCAGAGTTAAGGTATACCCGTTAATTGCGAGGGCGCCAGCGGCGAAAAGAACTGGGATCAAGGCCAACTGCATTTTGTGTTGTTGAAGAAGAAGAAACGGCACCGGGCCTAGAGGGAGGGTTGTTGAAGGGGGTAAGTTGATGCTGAAGAGAATAGGGATGAGAGAATGGCGAAGTCAACTCATGGGATGCAATCTATGTATCTATATACTCGACAAGACCCCCCAAATAAAGTCATGATGGCTTGTCTCTTGGCTGAAACCGTGCCTCGCCTGTAACAAGGTTAAAACGCAGGAGTTGCTACGCTGAAACTTCACTTGAGTCGTGACATTTACTACGATAGAAAATTCTGATGTCCTCAGCATTCAAAGACTATTGATGAAACATTAAAAATGGGTTTCAAGAGTTAGTCAATTACCTAATGTAACAAATAGTTTAGGCTATTTGGACGTCGAATGAATAATGCTTATAGGATTTAAAGGTAAGTATCGAGACTTGGGTGTTTATACAACAGCCAAGAAGTGAAACAGGAGTGATCCTCCTTGCACCGTTGGCTAGGGCTAGGCCGATATGCTGACCCGAGGAGTAAGGCAAATTACCTTAGGACTCGTGCTTCGCGCCAGCAAAGAGCCCGCAGAAGCAGCCAGCAAAGCTCTTGGTGCCGAGCTTCAGTTCGAGGAAATCTCCCAGTAGGCCTTGCCTCCTACAATTCCCATTCCCTCTTCTTACTAACAGATTGTTCCCAGTGCTGAAGCGAAGAGATTTCTCAAGTCCCAATCTGACATCGACCCATCCGAGCAGCAATATCTCTTCGAGTACTATGGCCTTGTGAAGGAGGGCAAAACCAACTTCATCTCAGCCAATCCATGATATTACTGGCGAGCATCCGACCGAGCCGGAGGGTTTCTTCATGATCTACGAGGGCGAGATCAGATCTAAGAAGAAGGCTACGCATAAGCATAAGTGATGAACGGCACTATCTTGACGAGGAAGCTGTTGAAAAACGTCTGGCTGGGGCTCAGAATGTGACACTACATAAATAACTGGCGTTATTTATTACCCATGCAATTTATTGCTCAATGCCTCATTTTACAAAGAACTCAAAATATCGGCAGTGATCTCCCATCGTATTCTCAATGAAACCAACCAACCATGTCGTATCTCCCTCCCGAGCAGGCCGATAACAAAACCCTAAAACAACCATAAATCCCACCTAAATATACCATGCAACGTTTCTCTACATGCAACCGAGTCCTAATTAAA
This sequence comes from Fusarium tupiense, assembly GCA_013364945.1. Classification (NCBI taxonomy): domain Eukaryota; kingdom Fungi; phylum Ascomycota; class Sordariomycetes; order Hypocreales; family Nectriaceae; genus Fusarium; species Fusarium tupiense. Next base: position 250,833 of record JABEEO010000333.1, read on the forward strand.
CACTAAAGAGAATTGTCTTTCGAATATGACGTATAGGACACTATCTACCTACCAAATAGAGCATATCGTGATCCTTGTATGACTGCCAGTATCAAAAGTGCCCAGCTTCCTGCGGGCGGGGAACCCTGCTTTATCTTACAAGACCTCGAAAAGGTCGCACTGATCGACATCGCGGATCACACGTCCGATATTAACGGGTTACATGGCCGAAGTATGATTAGTACGACGTTGATATTTGGAGTATAAAAGTCAACTCCAAGACCCCTCTTTGGATGATGAGTTTGTGGCTGCTTGTACTTGTCATCGGCCTCTCCAGCACCTTCGGCATCTATTATATTCTGATGCTACTTACAAAGATGGCCTTAGCAGGGAGTCACTTCGGTGGCCAATGGGGCTCGTTCGCTGTCGCGGGAGATTCCTTCAACCTGTCCATGACCGATCATGTCATCCGCACATGGGCAGACCTTGGTGAACTCGATGAGTTCTACAACATTGATATGGCCCCGCGCCGGTATCAAGCTCTGACGACATACCATAAGAGCGAGCAAGATCTTCTTGGCGAAATTGACTTCGAACATCTCGATCAAGAAGGCAAAGTGGATTATATCATGCTCAACACATACCATACACGACAACTCAACAATCTCGATCTTCAAAAGGCTTCGAAAGAGAAATATGATCCCCTACTTCCGTTTTCGGATGACCTTATTGGGATGCTTGAGGCGCGTCAGGATGTTGATCCGATGAAGGCCAAAGAAACAGCTGGTTTGCTGAACAACATCACCAAATCTATCACCAAAGTACAAACGAAAGTGCAAGATGGCGGCTTTAATGTTACCGAAACAACGGGATATCTCGCGAGCAAAGCCATCACCAATCTCCTTGATCTTTTGGGGGAGTGGTTCACATTTTACTCGACATATGATCCTCTTTTCGATTTCTGGGTCACAACTCCTTGGCAGGCAGCAAATACTTCCCTAACTAGCTATCTTGACGTCGTTCAGACAAAGCTGGCTGGAATGAACCAAAAGGATGGGGAAGACGCCATTATCGGAGAACCGATCGGGCGAAAAGGACTGGAAGTCGAGCTCGAGGCCGAGATGATTCCATACACACCCGAAGAACTCGTCAAAATTGGCAACCAGGAATTTGCGTGGTGTGAAAAAGAAATGATCAAACAGTCTGAAGCTCTCGGCTACGGCAAAGAATGGAAGAAAGCACTTGAACATGTCAAAAATGATTATGTCGACCCTGGGAAGCAAACGGAGTTCGTCCGCAACTTGGTCGTTGAAGGAAGTCTCTTCGTGACGGAACGCGATCTCGTCACCATTCCTCCCTTGGCGAACTCAACATGGCGCATGACGATGATCAGTGCAGATCAGCAGAAGGTATCACCATTCTTCCTCGGCGGTCCAGTCATTCAAGTTTCCTATCCCGTTTCATCGATGGAACATGATCTCAAACTCATGGTCATGCGTGGCAATAATAAGCACTTCGCTCATGCAACGGCTTTCCATGAAATGTTCCCCGGTCATAGATTACAGCTCTACATGGCAGATCGGTACAACTCGCACAGGAAAGAAATCTTCGATACACCCTTTTTCGTGGAAGGCTGGGCCTTATACTGGGAGTTTTTATTCTATGCACGAGATGATTTCCACAAGTCGCCTGAGAATAGGATCGGTGCACTTTGGTGGCGTATGCATCGCTGCTTGAGAATTATTTTCTCGCTGAAATTTCACTTGGGAGAGATGACGGCTCAGGAGGCGGTTGATTTGCTCGTCAACAGGATCAACCATGAGAGGAGTACGGCTGAAGGTGAGGTCAGACGATCTGTTGAGGGGACTTATTCTCCTCTTTATCAGGCTGGTTATATGCTTGGTGCGCTTCAGCTTTGGAAATTGAGGGAGATGGCTGTTGATAGTGGGAAGATGACGCAGAAGGAGTACCATGATGCTATTTTGAAGACTGGTGGGCTGCCGATTGAGATGGTCAAGGCGTTGATTTTGAATGACGAGCTTACGAAGGATTTCAAGGCGGGATGGAAGTTCTATGATTTCGATTAATTATTAGTCTAGCTAGTAATTCAGAGTATCTATATCTTTTTATCCAACATTAAACCCACGTCTGGGCATATAACCACCACACAGAACTTGGTCTAACATCTAGTCTTTACCTTCCAGCCAACCTTCAAAACTCTCGCAAGCACCAACAGCACCGCACAGAGAGTACTCGAAAGCGCAGCCCAGATATGAGCCCCAGTAAGACTCCGGTCCTGCAGCAAACCACCAATGGGCGGTCCAGACAAACCCGCAAAAGAAACGAGACTGAAACACATGCCCATCCTCGTACCGATGGTATCAAGTCTCGTTGTGATACTGGCGACTCCAGTGGGCATGAGACTTTGGAAAGCGCCAGATGCAATGCCGTAAAATATGGAGAAGACGTAAACGCCTGCAACGTCGTGGACTGCAACCCATGTGTATGCGACTATGGCGACGCAGAGAGCTGCTGGGGCGATGGTGTTCAATGGGCCGATTCTGTCGGCCAGGACGGGGATTAGGACTCGGGTTGGGAGACCGACGGCGTTGATTATCGTGGTGAGGAGGGAAGAATCAGCGAAGGACATTCCGACTTCTTGCTGGCCAAACGAAGCAAGCTTCTCGATTGTCAGTAAGACTATAAAAATGAGGGCTATCGGGATACTCACGTAGTAGAAAGTGTAATACACCGACCAGACAAAGAAGAACAACCCGCCCACATAAGATACATAAAGGGTATCCTTGAACGCACTCCAATCGATAATAGGCCCAGTCTGTCGCGGCGGAAGTCTTGGCCTCATGAAAATAGCCACGAGGATAAATCCAGCCAGATTAATGAACCCCAGCACCCTCGACGTCCAGGGCATACCGATACTAGGAAGAAGCGCTCGAACAACAAGAGGATAAACAGTACCACCAAGAGAATTACCCGTAGTCACAAGTCCAATAGCAATACCTCTCCTTTTCTCAAAATACGTCGCCACCAACGCCAACGACGGCGCAAAGATAATACCCCCGCCAATACCAGTGACAACGCCCTGTGTGATCATAAGATGCCAGTAAGAAGTGGACAAGCTCATCATGAAAATCCCAATGAGCTGCAATCCCGCACCGACGAGAAACGTGGGTATCCAAAAGCCAGCATCTAGCAGTCTTCCGGAGAATGCACTCCCAAAGAAGGTAAACCATACTTGAATCGAGCCGATCCAGGAGATTTGGAAAGGCGATTGGGGGAGCGTGGAGGTATAGTGTGCTTGGAAACTTCCAAACGAGTTGACGTATCCCCATGTTGCGAAGATGACGATCCAGCCCATTGCTACTTGTGTCCATGCTTCGATGCCGCCGTCTGGCGGAGGCGGGATGTCGCCGGGTCGGAAAGATGCACCGGCTGAGGCGATGGTTTCGAGATCTTGCATCTCCGACCTCGTCGGTTCGCGACGTAGCGCATTAATTGGTTTACTTTCCCAATTAGCATTTTTCACTATCAAGGGTATCACGAACTCACAACATGGTCTCGCCATTAGTCTCGTCAGTTTGTGGTGTTTTTTCAGCCATTTTCATTAAATTTCAGCAAATAATTCTCAAACAGCAATTTCACGGTGAGGAACTGCGGTATCGCAATCTTAAGTAGCTTGTCACAGTCATGTTACGGTCAGAAAATGTAACGTGAAAGAAAAGTCCCGATACCGCTCCAGAATAAAAACCGGGAATAATGATAAATTATGGATCTAGTGTGAAAATTCTCGTGATAGCCTGCCCATCTCGGTAGGTGATCAACCGACCCGAAGGCCGATAAGCGGATAAGGGAGATAACCTGATAATTGATTGCTGCCCTACGAATGGGTAGTGGGCTCCTTATCAAGTTTATGTAGATCACGGGTCTTGGCATAAATACTAGCACAAAGTTCCCCGCGGGGTTGATGATATGATGATAGCTTCGAGGGCGACAAGTCTGTCTCGATTGGGATGGTCGGAACCGACCGCTTGGGAGTTGACTACTGAAATCAGAGTTTGAATAGCACCGAGACATTTTCGCTGTGACAAGTAAACTAAATACCAAGCCATGACTTCATTAGATACCGAACAATTTAACCGTCGGTAATTATGGGCCATGGCATTTAATTTATGCGAAAATCTCTTCCCTTCCCCAGACAGCTCTAGCTCCCACGTTTTCGCTTGGGGATGGATGAAGATACCCGCGGCATGTCACTCGGGGGAAAGCTCCCGGGATCGCGATCCCTTCCCGACGATATATATTCGGCAAAGGCGATCCCTTCAACTGGTCATCAAGGTTCGCAGATGCCATGACGAGTTTAGTCTGACGGTGCGGCTGAGACATTGTGGCTGCGAGCTGGTTCCCATTTCTCGGTAAACTTGTGAGCCATTGACGCATCTCACAGTGAGAAGTCTTTATCCTTCGCCTATTTTCTTTGCATGTGAGAAAAGGAGGACCCTCGGTTTGGCTTGGATTCTAGTCTTGTTCCTTGGAGGGCGCTGTGGCGTCTATCAAAGCTTGTTTTATGAGCCTCCCTTGCGATAACCTCTCGGGGGAGAACCTGAACATCTTAAATTAGTTGATGATCAGTAACCAGACTGTCGGTAACATGTCCCAAAATAGATAATAAAATACAAATATTAGCACAGTAAATGTCATTACTCGCGTCCTGGCTTTCATCGGTGACATTTGTCACTGCCCCGTACTCCTAGTTACCCTAAACTAGGGGGGAAATCAAAAACGGCCCCTCGATGGGTGGAATTTTGGTGTAGTTGGGGTCGTCTAAATTTCCCCCTCGAGGCCTACTCCCATTCAAATCCCCAAAGTCCGTCACTTTTCGGCGTGGCCCGGAATTGCCGCTAGTTCTGTCTAGACCGGTAGACCCCGATCTAGAAGCTCCGACAATGCACCAATCAATAGCGTCGCGCATGAAACTCTATCACCGATGTGCTATGGTAAGGCATGCGTAGTCCCCAGCACGCAAGCGCGTATCTCACATACCAGGCTCTCGTAAACACACCATAACCAACCTTCGATCTCCCCAGAAAACGCTGAGTATAAGAGATTAACGGTCCTCCCCAAAACAGGCAAGACACCGAGAGAGAGAGGGTCCCTGTTTCTCAACTAGTTTTCCTTGGCTTCCAGATGTCGCTTGCTAAGAGGAACAACGGTGCGTGCTGATACTCCACACTGATTGATATAGGGCTGACAAGTTGATTTTTAGGCTGTTACGAGTGCTGCAAGAGACGTCTTAGGTGTGACAAGACAGAGCCCGAATGTCTCAAGTGTCAGAAGAAAGGCATTTCCTGCTCCGGGCAGGGTCTGCGGTGTAGATACAGCAGTCACATGGCTGTTGACTCCGCACCTGGAGCTGCGAAGCCTCTGACTTTGACTTTCATCTCGTCATCGACACCGACGGAAACTCAGCCCGGGAAGAGTTTGAGATGGGTTGATTCTGCGCAGAGAATGAGAAAGGAGAGGGTGAGGAAGACAAAGGGACGGGCTGCTTCTGATAGTCCGACGTCGTCGAACCCTCCCGACTCGGCGTCTTCTGATGATGCTACGTCGCCGTCGTCGGATGACTCGGCCTCTGAGTTTGGGGGTGTTATTATGCCGTATCGATATGGTGTTACGATCCATCCTGCGCTGAATGAAGCTTCGAATGCCCAGACCAGGAGGTTGTTCAGTCATTGTAAGTTCCAGCTTCTCTTCCGAGTCATCATACTAACGCACGTAGTTTCTGAGATCATCGCCGGACACATGGTGGTTCTAGACTCATTCTCCTTCAGCAACGGATACAGAGACGTCATCCTACCGCTCGCTCAACAAGATGAGAACCTCGCACAAGCTGTATCAGTCGTCTCGGCGTTTCACCTGGGTCAACGGGATCCAAGGTTACAACGTATCGCTGAAGCAGGTCACCAAGCTATTGTCCAGAAGCTACGGCGGGATTCACTTCAACTTAGTCCCGAACAACTCTTCAACCCATATATCCTTGCGACAATCTTGGTACTTTTGGTTGGCGAAACGATCACGGGTGCCGACAACTACAGATACCTTCTGGAGATGCTCAACTGTCTCACACAATATCCAGACTGGATATCAATGCTACCGCCGAGCCTGAAGGACTTTTTTCTTCAGCAGATCAAGATGTAAGTTCCTTTTGTATTCTTGTCTGAAGCATTCACTGATTGATCTTAGGTTCCAACTCTTTGGCGTGCCCCTAGCCAACGAGTCGAAAGGCCTCCAAGTCCTCACCGGCCCAGAAGCTTACCTCGACTTCATGGCCTACCCCGAACTCCCTCCACATTCCGAGCACTTCACCAACATGGAAACCATCCGCTCCGCCATCTTCGACGCATGCAGTATCTACCGACGCCGCGCAGAATCCTCCCTCACCGACGACGAGTCCATCCATCTCGTCGAGCAACTACGACTCAAAGTCCTCAACCTCGACAGTACCACGAAGGGAGCGCACGCCCTTGTGTGGACGTACTTTATCGCTGCTGCGGAGAGTATTATCCCGGAGCATAGGGAGTTCTTTGCGGGGAGGTTGGCGGATTTGTATAGTGTTACGAATTTTGGAAGTATTCCTGTTGCGGTCAAGGCGTTGGGGACGATTTGGAGTTTGCAGGGGACGAGGAGGTGGACGGAGATTGTTAGTAGTGAGACACCGATTCTTATCATGTAAATTAAGGGATGGTTATGATGGATGATAAAATGGCTATAGGTAAAGGCGTTAATGGGGGATAGACGGGAAATTGATTTGCTGTCATGATCAAGGTTCCTTATCAGCATGATCGCCCGACTGGATCTCGATCCAAACACTGGAAAGGGTACATGTAACGATTGGCTAATTCGCACCAAAGTGAGCAAATAAATGAGGTTTAACTTTTAAGAGACCTTAAAAAGGTCAAGTTGAATTTATTGACCTCAGTCTAATCTAGCCTCACATCAGATAAGGGAAATCAAGCTAAGATACGCACGGTCAGTCTGATCTAACGAGATTTCCCGACAGTTCAGGTAAGTCAACATAAGTTCGGGGCGCTCTTCATTAAATCTTGATCATATTCAGGGTTGCTTGACGTTCAGTCTTGATGGACTTTTGCCACGATACCTTAGTAGCTATACAGACAGTGAATATTCGGTTTTATTAGATTAATGTGAGAGAACTAGCTTAATCCCTGACTAAAACCAGGGAGATCCATAAACAGACGAGTCTTACTTTGCTATGGTGCCTCTACTGTTCCAGCTTTCTGACATATGCCACAGGGCCTTCATAACGGTGGGTTCCCCGGAATAAATAATATCCGACGGAGAACACCGCGACGACTCCATAAATAAGTATGCTCCAGTTCATCTCTGATGGGGAAGGGTTGGGGTTTCCAGGCATGAAAGCCAGGACAAAGATAATGATGAGGAAAGCCTCCGAGGCGATGTTGACAGCAAGACCCCATCTTCCAAGACTGAACTTGGACTTGAGGAGAGGACTGTTTGTGGATCGTCGCCAGATCATGCAGCCAATGGATACGATGTAGCTTGAGAGAAGGGATGTTGTTGCGAGTGAAGTAATCGAGTTGAGAGCGACTGCTGAGCCAATGTTGATGAGAGATAGGAGACTCGAGATCAAGAAGGTTGTCAGGATAGCGTTGATAGGGACATCCCAACCTGTAGGGACCTTGGAAAACCACGGGCTGAATGGAACAGCGTGATCTCGCGCGAAGGCAAAGAGTTGGCGTGACGATGTAGCTACCATAGTCAGGTTGGAGAAACCAGTCATGATGACGAGGAAAGACGCCATCGCAGTAGCACTACTCGTCGACTGAGTTGAGTTCAAGAAGACCTGCATGAAAGGATATCCTGTTGGCGACGCAATGACCTCCTCAAGGTTACCGATGCAAAAGCAATATGTGATAACCATGATCCAGCCAAACGCACCGTTGAAAACAGTCGTTGAGATCATAGCCTTTGGAAGCGTACGGCTCGCATCACGGAGTTCCTCGGACATATGCACAGCAGCATCTGCACCAAGCAACGGCAACACACCCGCCAGAATACCAACGAGCGTTGAACCGCCGATACTTCCCCAGCCTCCACCATCAGTGAACTCAGTGAACACAGCTGTCGCATCAGCGCGCGGCGAGAGAACCCAGAGCGTAACCAGGATTCCGAAGAAGGCAAAGATGTGAATGACAAGAACTGTCGCTTCAATCAACGGCAGCTTTCTAGCGAGGAGCGTGTTGAAGACAACAGAGAATGCAGCTACCGCGATGGTAAGTAATGTTCCGTGCCATGGCTTGGGAACGTATTCGGGGTAGTTGAGCACCACGAGGCCTTGGATTTGTGTCCCGGCGATGAAGGCCGATGAAGCGCATGATGTCTGCCAGCCGAGGACACACATCCAACCCATGAGGTAGCTGATGAGCTTTTGGTACTTCGGGGGTGCGAATTCGGAGACCCAGTGGTATTGACCTCCTGTTGTAGGAGCCCTGTAGATCCGTCAGTAATTGGTAGTGAAGTAACGGTGGTGGAGGGGCGGACATTGAAGCCATTTCGGCCATGGAGGTGTTGACGAGGAGGAAGCCCATCCAGCAGACAAAGAACATCCAGATGAGACCAGCCGTACCGCCATTGACGAGACCGATCGTCGAGACACTGGAAAGGTCAGTTTTGCTACATCATCTTAGCGTTGGGGTAACGAACCTGAGGGAGAACTCCCAAGATGCCATAAGGATCATGGAGAAGCCAAAGATGGACAGGAAGCGAAAGTTTCTCTGCCGTGTTTGTTAGTTTAATACAGGTATCAGAGGGAGATTTGCGACGAACCGTCATCTCTTGAGTCTTTCCCATGCGGTACATGTCAGCGCGATCCGCCGCGTTGCCCTTCTTCTCGTCGACATGCCCGCTAGACTCATTGATGCCATACGCAGCATCTTGAACGTCGACTGATCGTTTATCGCCTTCAGCAGACATTTTGGCGTGTTCTGACTCAAAACCGTAACTGGTGGTTTAAAGAAGAAAATAAAATAAGTCGAGGAACAAAAAAAGAAAAAGACAAACCTGCAGATTTCTTCGGTGATAGAAACGCAGGAGTGCGGCATGCAACACTCTTTAGGACGTTACACCCGCCAACAGTTCCTCTCATGGTGCTCGCCCAACCCCTGTAGAGTTGTAGACCCTGGCCGGACTTGTTACATCCTAGCTAGGCCCTGACTAATTGGTGATCCCCCCTCCCGTGCCGAAGTCCGGAAGATCTTCCGCTGTTGTTTAGCTGCACTCAATTCAAACGACATGTTTTGTTTTGTCAAAGTCATGTCATTGCAGCAGTTACGAGACTCGTAATTCTTGGTGTCAGTCGAGTTTTGCTTTTTAGTTTGTGTTTAGGCGAAGGTCGGAGTCGTTCGACGGATGGAGTCAGTCAGGAACATGGTGGAGCTCATGCGGCACAAAGGACCAACAGTCTTGGCGGGTACAGGCATTGATTTCAGCCAAAATGAAGTTTCCTTCGCCAGAAGAACAGATCATGTTGGTAAACGCTCCCTTCGAGAAGAATGGAGGGAGTTCTATTAGGAATCAGCCACATCGTAACTCAAACCAACAGATGTCAACTGCCGATCTCCTCGTGGCAGTAGGTGACACACATTGCGTGAGTAATATTCCGTCTTCTCGGTTAAACCAATCATCACATCTCACGAATTGCTTCCTCTGTTGGTTCACCCATGCTGTGGCTTGCATGATCCAATCTACCAACCAGGCCCCCCCATGTGAAGCCGTCACCAATGAATACGTAAGAAATATCTGCAGCGGAAATTCTTTCGTTAGCGAGGTGACTTGCTGTGCCGTTGGTTCGAGCCATGCATCCCAACATGAACCCAAAAGTCCGGGAGGCCGAAGAGGATTCAAGTTATGCAGCCTTAATAATTCTGCAGAACCTGCCGTGATGTAATGAATGAATTCTTCCCTTTTCTTCCTTCTCCATTGTCGCAACATGGATCCGAATGATGGTCTATATCGGTTTTCTCCCGTTACATTAAACGATCATGCGGGCAAGTTATGGATCGTGACGATCTTGTCGCTGATCTACACCTCGCTTATTGCGCTGGCAAGGGCTTATATCAAGTACAAGATGTTTGGGTTCGACGACGTTTTGTTCACTGCTGCGACGGTGAGAAGTTCCTGTAATTGGGGCTGTTTTGATGCGTGGCTGACTTTGTAGGTTTTGCATTTGGCGCAGGCGATTGCCGTGTTTGTTGGGTTGAGTAATGGGTTGGGCAAGTTTAACTCGATCACTACGGCGGAACAATGGGGGATTTCCTCAAGAGTGAGTTTCGACCTCTGCTGTTGTTATCTCGTGCTGACAGATTTGCTGGCAGTGCACAATTGCCTCCGTCATTCTCTGCCTTCTAGCTCTTAGTCTCGCGAAATGTTCGGTTCTCGCCCTTATACATCGCATCATCAGCTCCAAGCCGGGAAAGAATAAGATGGTCTGCGTGGCGCTCATGGTGTTCACTGGACTATGGGGTCTTGGCTCAAGTCTGGCGTGGCTTGTGAACTGCCGCGCTGGAACTTTGTTAACTGTGCATAACGTCAAACAGTGCCCAGATCAGGTATGGGGACACTTCCATTCATCGCAAGCACTTGCAAATGTCTAATAACTCCTGGTAGAGCGCACGCTGGGGCGTCATCACAGCGATCGACATCCTGACCGAGATACTCACCTGGCTGCTCGTTCTTCACCTCTCGTGGTCCGTCAACATCTCCTTTGCCCGAAAATGCCAAGTCGTCACAGCATTCTCCTTCCGAATCCCACTCATCGCCATATCCTCCGTCCATCTCGCATACTCCCAAACATACCCATCATCTCTCGAGCCTCAATTCGCCGTCACAAACACCCTCATCTGCCAACAAGTCATGATCGCATGGTCTCTCATCTCCGCGACAATGCCCAATCTGAAGAACTTCCTCAAGTCCTTCTCCATAGGCATGGGCTTTCCGGTGGCATTTGACTTTACAATGTCGGGTTCAAGCAAGGCTTATGCACTGCAATCACTACGAAACAATCGCTCTACGAATGCGGCCTCGGCGACGGCTACAGCCCATAGTGCGAATTGGAGACCTGATCAGGTGTCGAACCAAACGACAGCGGCACATAGATCGAGTAGGAGTAATAGTCGCGATGCGTCCGAGGAGGGATCAAGTTCAAGAGCTGGGAGTCAAGAGTTGATTATTAATAAGGAGGTCGCGTGGAATGTCACGTATGAGGACCAACAAGATGTATTTACTAAGCGATAGACCAAACCAAAACATTCAACCACGTGCTTTTTGATTCAGACAAAAGTCCTCGGGGTTTTGAGTCAGTGATGCCCTGAGACATGCAGTGCGAGTGGAGCCTCACATGCAAGTACAAGGGCTCTATCCATGTCATGTCACGCCAGGTCCGCGGAACCCTTCCAGCATGAAACCCTCGAAGGATCTAGAGACAAGGATTGAAGCGGGCTAATCGGATCATGTCAGAAAACCCCCCCAACCAACAGCAGTTCTAGACCGTTTCAGAAGACTGTCCCAGAAATACAAGACACCTGGCTCTTGCAAACTCCGTGCAATCATTTCTCAACTGACTCGCAATGTCTGAGATTACGTTACGCGATGCGTATTACTCGGAACTTCCGGAGATCGCTAATGTCATGTCAAAGGCCTTTTGGGGGGATAACCTTTTTGGCGATCTGATCCACCCGCATCGGAACGAGTACCCTGATGATGTAGATCTGTACTGGCTGCGACGTGCACGGGTCAATTTCTGGGATTATCGATGGAAAGGGCTTGTGGCTGTTGCTAAGGATGAGACTGGTAAAGAGATCATTGCTGGTATTGCGCAGTGGGCGAGGCTTGGAGAAGGAGGCAAACGATTTGATCTGAGCTTTTACGATCCTCGTGAGTTCCTGTTCCTCTTTAATTTGTAACTTTAGTTCACATAGTTTCAGGCAACTTGCTGAAACCTCTGTCGTCCGTCGCCATGAAGATTCACGCCTGGGCCATACCGAGTCGTGCAGTTGACCCCAAACAAGAAGACGTCATTGAAAGAGCATATCCTCACTTCGACTCAATATGGAGCGGCAAACGTGCCGAGTCTTGGTATCTCGAAGCACTAGCCGTCCATCCAGATTTTCAAGGGAAGAACATCGGTCGGCGACTTGTGCAATGGGGTCTAGACCAGGCCGAAGCTGAAGGAGTTTGCGCTTCGGTTGTGAGCGCCTTGGGCAAAGATGATTTCTACAGGAAGTGCGGCTTTGACGAACAGTTTGGAACTGCGAAGGATGGCGAAGGGAATCCATTGGCTGACGTTGAGGGGTCTAATATCTTTTGGAAGTGGCCTAAAAGTAAAGAGTGATGCTTTTGTGGTTTCTCAGAGGTTGAGATGGGATCGGCTAGAAGAGCTGGAGCGAGGTCGGCAGCATATCCGGGAATTAATTGATGATCAGTTACTTAGAATGGCCTATATTTACAGTCTATATCTATATTTGGTCACAATCATATTCCTTCTTTAGCAAAACAAAGCCCATTGGTGGTTACTGGCCACTGTTAGTTCTCAAGAAGGCTGTTAAAGTTAGGAAATGGCAGAATACGTAGCCACCAACGCATCGAGCTCAAGGCCATGGAGTTACTGGATACGGCAAGCTTAGGCATGTCTTGAGGATTTCCGGTAGCTCAAAGCTTGTTCGGATAGACTCAGTACTTGCCTCTCCAGCGCTGTACTTGGAGTAGCTCTAATTATATAGGACGAATCTCTGGTCCAAGTTTCTTTCGAATGGTCTCATAATGTGATATGTGGACTTCGGGCAATGCCTTATTTAGCCCGTACCACTTTGATCAAGCTATCTCCTTATCGTTCTGACTTCATTCGGTGCAAAGTGGGCTAATCAATCTCAATTTTCTCCATTCTTAGGCAGCCAACTCGTTAGCGGTGGATACCTCTCATGATATAAGAAGGCTTCTTCACCCAAACACCGTTTCTCATCATAAAAGCCAGGCATTTTGAACACCCTTGCAGCCATGGATTCACAGACTTCGTTTTTGGACTTACCGCGTGAGGTACGCGACATGGTCTATGACTACGCCTTCGAAGATGTCAAGTTCAGCAACGCCATTACAACTCAAACCGCCTATTCCCCTGATATCCTCCCCTTACTCTACGTCCATAAAATCATATCAGACGATCTTCAGCCTCGTCTCTACCAAAACCACACTATTGTTATTCCACTTCAAGAACCTAGCACTTATGCAACTGGAGAATGGAGTATTGTCCCTAGGATTGCGTGCTCCAAGATGATGAAGCAACGCTCCAAAACCCTCATCATTGAAATGTGTCAGACAGCTATATCGTACTATCCAGATTCAGATCTAGAAGAGGATTATGATGAAGATCCCGTTGAGGATGAATTCTTCTGGGAGCCTGACAGTCGAGGTGGAAAGGCACTCCCCCAGAAGCTCATCAACGATATTCTCGCTCTGAAACAAACTCTCCCAGCCCTCAAAACCATGAAGTTTGTATTCTGGTTCGGGAACTGGACTGCGTGGTGCAGTGATTGGGAGAAACATCTCGAGAAGCTCAGGGCGACTTGGCCGGAGCCGTTGCTGAAGATCGAGTTGAATCTGTTTGAGTATGTAGACGACCAGGTTGCGGACGGCGGATGGAACTGGATCGAGGAATGGTATTACTGGGCGATAGAAAGAAAGAGGATCTGGTTTCAGGCGAACAACTTCAAGTGGAAAGATCATGCCAAGGGGGATTTTCGAGGTCGTACGATTAATGTTCGAGCGTGGCAGGATGAAGAGTTTCTGGGTTGGGATGATGAGGAAGCGGATAGGGCTCTTCATAGGAGGGTCTGCCATGTAGAGCCTTTGTTTGTTAGGACATCTGACATGGAAGGCCGAGTGTGAGGGCTTGAGGTACATGGAGATAAAATCATATGTTTTCACATGAGTATATTTTCTCAGCCATTTATAACTAGAATTCAATCGCTGCGCTATAACGATCCTCTTTCTATATCTATGCGAGATTATACTCAGCAATGAGCTTCTCAGCAGCTGTGATACCAGTCACGTAAGCAACAGACTGGATATGACAGCTCGCCAGAACAGGAACGACACCCATATCCGCAATACGAAGACCCTCAAAGCCAATGAGCTTGAAGTCACTATCAACAACAGCATCAGGGTCTCCCTTCTTACCCATCTTGGTAGTACCAGTCATATGCCAACTCGAAGAAATAGTACTCTTCCAATGCTCCAAAAGCTCTTCATCCGAATCACCCTTCGGTTCTGCAAGTATAGTAACATTATCTTTAGCATAGCCATCATGCTTCACGAGCCTGAAAGCATCGCGCAGTGACTCAATAGCCACACGACGATCAAACGGCGAAGCCAAGAACTTGGGATCAAACTTCAGAGGAGCGTTGGGATCCGATGACTGAAGCGTAACTTTTCCTTGACTCTGCGCATTGTAGTAAAACACCAGAATGCAAGAGTAGTTAAGCGCAGAGTCAGGAAACTCAGGGATGAACCAGTGAATAGGAAAGTGCGTAAGAATCTCATAATGCGGCACAGTTTCCTTCATAAGAAACTCCTGCTCCTCCGCCGGCAGGGCCTTGAACTCCTCTGACTTGACGAGGTTATCAAGCTTGAACCAGCCAATGCCTAACTCGCAGGCATATTTCGTCCAAGGGCCGGTACCATCACGACGCCATTGCTCGAGGGCGTCATCCATGGCTTTTTTGTCGCCATAGAATGTGTCGCGCGTGGTGTCGCCTGGTGTGCGGGTGTAGACTAAGGGAGTGAACATGTGGTCACGCAGACCTTGGCCTACGCGGGGGACGTCCTTAACAATGGGGATGTTGAATTTGTCGAGTTGGGTTTTGGGACCGATGCCGGAGTGCATTAGGATCTTGGGGGTGTTGAGGGCTCCGGCTGAGAGGATGACTTCTTTGGAGGCGAGGTCTGTGATGGTCAGTTTATGTACTAATATTTCAAGATATCTGCAGCTTGAAGATGATAAGGAGGACTCACATTTCTTGCCATCGACTTCAACGCCAATAGCTTTGTTCCCCTCCAAAAGAACCTTCTGAACAGTCGAGTCCGTCAAAACAGTAAGATTCTCAGGCTTGGGCTCCAAGAGATCATTCGCAGTTGATCTCCGTCCTTTACTGCTCGAATTGATCAAAACCGACATTCCCAGCGGGTTTCCAGAGTTATGATCCGGATTCAGTGGAAAACCAGCTTTCTCGAAAAGATCCAGCACAGGAGGGAGATCCTTCTCCCACTCGCTAGCATATCCAACATGAAGCTTCCCCTCAGAACCATGGTCTCCCGCTTTAGGCGCAGCATACTTCTTATCGACGCCCTCAGGAAGCTCCCCATGAAAAGTTTCTAGACTTTTATACCGATCATGGATTTTATCCCAGCGGTACGCATCATCGTCTACTATGCGCGCCCACTCCTCATAATCATCTCTCGCACCAATACTATAAACACCAAAGTTGATGGCGCTCGAACCACCGAGTCCCTTACCGCGAGAGTAATCCAGCTCACGGTTGTTAGCGAACTCTTGGGGCGCTGTCTTGTAGCCCCAGTTCATGTCCTGGTTTAGAAAAGTGGTCCAGCGCTGCCCGTCGACCCGCAAGTTGCGGTCGTGGTTTGTGCCGCCGGCCTCGAGCAGAAGAACGGACGGTTTCTTGGCGGTACGGGAAAGGTTGGCTGCTAGGGCGCTGCCGGCTGGGCCGCCTGCGGGACGAAGGTTCGTTAGAATGACGGTCTATTGTTCTAGTGGTGTTGATCCATGTGTGCTCAGGCATTGGGCTAGAGGTGAAGAAGGCTAGAGTGAAGGAGGGGGGAGATTGAGTCAGGTTGCTCGGACGTACCTCCTACGACGATAAAGTCGAACGATGAAGCCATATTGAAGAATTGGATAATTGGTATAGTAGAGAATCAAGTTATAGTCTCTGACTCGTTGGTTATAATGTCAATTGATAAGATGAGGTTATTTTGGAATAAAAAGCAATAAAAAGGAATGAGGGGAAAGGGGTCTTCTGAGAGTATATATGATCTACAGCGCCGCTTCTCACCCGTTGGTTTAGTCCAACCTAGCTCCATAGACTAGGCCAGGGCTTCTAGTGCAACGGTGTCTCATACTGTACAAGGTCCCCGATGACACAATGAAACGAAACCGGTATCAAACACGAGGATACGTAATGTACTCGAACCAACACGTCGTTCCATGCCAAGATTCTAGACCCTGTCAGTTGGGGTTTAGTTTTGGAGCGTGGCTTCAACCTTCTGACAGGCTTTGCTCACCTCGCCGCTTATGGTGAGAAGTATATCAAATATGCAACTTACGCCCTACAAGCCACAGAAATATTTGTCAAGTCCAAGTCTGACTGTCCTTATCATGTCTTGCAAAATAGTTCCACTTTCGAACAGGGTCTCACATAAGACTAGTCACGGGAATAGCAATGATTTCATGATCTACAGACGCACAAGTCAGGTCGAAAAAGATTAACCACCTGAACAATTAATTACTCGCGCCCAGGTCGATCCCCGTTCACGTAATGTCTCCGCCTGTCAACTAATGGACCACTTCTGCAAGCTCCTTGCCATTGCATGATTAGCACCGGTAGATCTATGCCGGATACGAGACATTGCTCCGTATAACGAACCTGGCACGCCATATTTGTTATATGTGCGATCTGCAGGGGCTGCGGAGCCGCACGGTTCAGCGAGCTATGCCTGACTTAATGGTCTTAGCAAGTCTTAGTAGGAGTTTTAGAAGGATGCGGTACAAGGGAATGTAACTTTAATGTCATAGCAGACTTGGCAAATGCAGCTTTTTCGGCACTGCTGCCGTCGGTAGTGGCGAGGCTTGATTTCACTTTAATAGAGTTCGCTTGTCACCTGCGTCTGTGTTGTGTTTTGTTCTGTTTTGCTCTCTATCACATTTTTTGCGTTTTTTTGCTTTTTCCCACAGATCTTGGTCCCAGAGATTCGGTAACCATGGGTATCGAGGAACAGTTCGTCCTCCTCTCGCTGGGGCTCATCACCATCGGAGTGAGAATGGGCGTGAGAATCCGACAGATTGGGTTCGGAGGATGGCAGTTGGATGATTATCTGATGCCCATCACAGGTGTAAGTGGCGCAAGCACCTGCAGATGCACGGAACCCTTTGCTGACATTGCGCCTTTGTAGCTTATCTTCACTGCAGAGACAGTTGCGGCATACCTCGTTGGTGCCAAGTTCCAGGGCTTGACGAATAGTTACATGACGGATCAAGAGCGCGCCGACATCGATATGAATGGGCAAGAACATTATAATCGGGTTTGGGGATCCAAGATTCAGGTCATAGGCTGGTCCTTTTATGCTTGTATTCTCTGGTGTCTTAAGTTTTGCGTCACCGCGTTCTATGGACGACTCACGTATGTTTTCTTGGCTGCTGGTGGTGAGGATGTTGACTGACCTTTGCAGTTCTGGATTGACGCATCTCAAGACTCGAGTGACGATCGCATACATCATTCTCGGCATTTCATACGCTGCTGTTGCGCTTACGATTTTATTGTCTTGTCAACCTTTTCATCACTTTTGGCAAGTCTCGCCAGACCCTGGACTACTCTGTCAACCGACCAAGTCGCCGGCTTATGTGCTGGTTGTTGTTATTCCCAACATCTTGACCGATATCTATCTTCTTTCCATTCCGCTACCTGTAAGTCGTATCCTCTGTTTTATGAGTATCCGATCTGACCTTTGCAGCTTCTTTGGGGCGTCAACATTAGTTTGCGACGCAGACTCACGCTCATGCTGCTCTTCAGCGGTGCTCTCTTCATCATGATGGCCGGTACAATTCGCGCCGTAACAATTCTCACAGTAAGTTCAAACACATCACTAACAGATCCCTTACTAACAGATACCAGGCTGGTCCAAATGGCGCAGTCGCAGGTAGTCAATGGGCATGTCGCGAAACCTTTGTCGCAATAATCGTCACAAACCTCCCCATAATCCAACCCCTCATCCGCAAAGGCGCCAGCTTGATCGGCCTCAGCGTGCTCTTCAGCCGCGGCACAAAATCCGCATCGCAGAGCCACCAGCTCCGCAGTAGCGAAATGGGCGGGAGCCGGTTCAACACTAGTCGCCGCCGCGGACCTGGTAGCTCGCACCCGCTAGCGACGGTTCCCCAGACCACGGCCTGGGCCAGCGACGAGCACATCCTCCCTGAAGCTGGGAAGCCTGCTGGGGCTGGGGGCGGCATCGTGGTTGCGCAGGAGATCAGCGTGCAGTCTGAGGTCAATACTACGACGGAGGATGATCGTGGGAGGAGGGGGCCTGAGGGGAATGACTGGGGGTACAAGACGAGTGTGTCAAGGAGTCCATGAGGGTATGGCTTGGCTTGGCTTGGGCACCAATGCAATGCGGTGTTTGGGAACAGGGAAAAGGGAGGGATCTAGCGCTGGAATTAGAGATGGGAGTAACTTTGGCCCGCAAGGACTTGTACTTTTCTATATCTATACTATAACAAACAATTAATGCTAATGCACAAAAGACCTTCTCCAACACTGACTGACCTATGCTAAACATGTTGCGTAATTCGTTTGGGGAAATTATCCACTGTGAGTGGGTTTGATGAGCACTCGTAAACCACCCGCGGAGACCCGGATGATCGACATCCGGTGGATGGAGCCAAACTACAGGGATCAAGGTTTTAGCGTATCTTCAGCGGGAGGTTTCGTCAGTTATCATAAACCCCTGTCATATCACCGAGAAGAAAAAAAAGGAGAGTTGAAAGGTTCCGAATTTCCGAGGGTTTTGAAGATCTATCTACGGTTTGGATAACCGAGGTACAATCCTTTTGTCAATGCGATAACTCATATCAACCTAGCACAGTCTAGATAGTCAAGAATACAGTGGTCACTTGAATCAAGCTAAAGCTCCATAGTCAGTGCAACGAAACTGGTGGCCGTTGAAGGATCCCATGTCTAATGACAAAACACAATAGGAAGGAGACCGTTACAATGATGTTTTAAGCGATGGTGCAAGCTTAGTTTGGGGTAGTATGGGTCATCGTGACACAGTTATAGGTGAGATATACTTCTGAACCTTGGTAATAGCCCGGAGGTTAGCAGGATCTCCATGTAACGTTTTGTCATCCGCATGAACCCAATCTCAGGACAAGTTAAATCTCCGTTGAGCTGTTGAAACGGGTTATAAAACTTCGGCATATTTCTGTTCGGGGTGATTGTTGCGTATTTCTCGATATAACATGAACATGTCTTGGCCATATTATGCACTTTTTTACCAGCTTCTGAATCTAATGCCACTGCAATATGTCTCATTTAAAACTCGCCATATCGCAGGTCTAAAATAGTTCTGCTGGCCCGTGATGTTATATAAGGCTTCTTATACTGCCATGACTCGGTGCCCTCGTACGATATCGCCCCTTGGATTCAGAACTTCCCAATCTGCAACTAGAATGTAACCCACCACCGACTACAAAGTTCCGGCTCCGCTTTCTTTTTCGGGTACCTTGATATAGAGCTTTGGGTTGCTGTGCTTCAGAGCATCCCTCTAAGCACTTCCAATACCTGATCAGGCAGAGCTCTGTAGCTTTCCAATTTCCCCCCAATAACAAGATCCTGTAGAGTTGCTTTCTTGTAGTCCTTGACTTGCCACAAATCATCGGGAAGCATCTTCATCATTTCGCCGGTTCCCCACATCTTGCGGCAATACGACGGTACAGCCAGATTACTCCCCTTGCTGATATGACCCTCGATTTTCTGGTTCATCTCATCTATGCTTCGTGTAGAAATAGAAGGCTCACTGCCGTTCTTTTCTTTCATAACCGCGGCAATCTCGGCGCCTGTCGGTGCAAGCTCTGACAAAGTGAAGGTCCGGTTCTGGATAGTGTGAATGGGTCTGGTGGTGAATATGTCGACGTATGCAGCTGCTACGTAACGCATTGTACTACCAAGGAATCAGTTTCACCATATCAAAGGCATTGTCTATCTAGAAAAGAAGTGTTGTTTGGGTAAAGTGATACGCACCAAATGGTAACTCTTTCATTGGCAGAATTGCCAGTATAGACCAATATGTTGTTTTGCAAGTCAATGCCCGCCGCCCTAAAATTTGCCAAAGTCAGTGACAGAAAAACGTCGACAGTAATCTTTCGACGACTAACAGTGTGTTCAAGGTGAATTCAGCAGAGTTTCCCACGTGGACAACCGAGGTTGGAATTCCAGCATCCTTGGAAGCCTTTTCGACATTTGCTTTTGCCTTCATACAGGGCATACGCATCCCCTGCTCGCAATATCGCAGACAAAAGTCCGACGGGACGAAAAGCTTGACATTGGTTCTGGGAATGGCTTTCACAAAGCCATGCTGTCTGTCGGTACCCTCGTCTCCAACAAGAGAACTGTCAAGTCTATTAGCCGTGATTCCAAAAAGCACAGATGTATAGTAGTAAATGCTACTAACAGGACAATATCGATGTCTTGCAAGGCAGCAACCAAAGCGTCTTGGTCAAGAACGTCGACTTCAATCTTTTTCACGTGCTCGGGGAGACTGGAAGTATCCGAAGTAGGGCGATGCAAAACAGTAATTGGCGCTCCCGACGCAATCAGAGCAGGGACAACTCGGGAGGCAACAAAGCCGCGGTGGCCATAGACAGCAATGTGGTTGAAAGACATGATTGGAAAGATGAGATATATCGGAGAACGATAGTGTAGTTCGATTTGTGTAAACGGTGGTGAGGATAGGACTGACTGGTTTGATCTTATGTTAGGAAATCATGCTCTCAAGGTCTGAATATATACCCTTTAGAAACTCCTGGCAGAAAACCTCTTGGCTCCAACTCCAAGAGATCAACAGCATCCCACCTTGAGTATCCCACTTTGTGAAAAGTTTAATATGCCTTAACCGCAATACAAACTCTGACCGCAGCTTACAGATCCGACTCCAATAAAAGGGTTCCGTAGTACTAACCTGAGGACATTGGAGAAGATCCGACAAAATCTGACTCAGAGGCTTTCGGCCCCAAGCAAATCAACAAATAGGTTTGGCGATCTGGCCCAACGAGGAAAATTGCTTGCAAGGCTGAATGTCATCGTTGTCTTGTACGCGCATAGGAAGAGTCGTACGCGCATATGAAGAGGTCCACATAACAAAAGTTTCCTATCTGGGCGATTTCGCGAGGTTGTGGGGTCAGAATGACAACCTTGCCTTGTTTCAAGTCTGTCTCCATTCACGGTCTTACTAATATACATCACATTCCCACAGCAAAATAAGTCGCAAGTTGGTTCTCAAATTGATGTCCGCCGTGAACATAGCCCTGGCTACGCAAAACAGGGATTATAAGTCTCATTTATATGAACAACAAGCCTAAGAAACGTTCAATTAAGGTTAAGTAACGCAGTGTAACACTATGGATCTCGGTCCTCGGAACATATGGATCGCCCGACTGACGTGATTTATCATGAGGTACCGATTGCAAAAAAGGCTCTTTGATGGAGGGAGTAACTGCTGGACGCTGTCAATGTATAGTATGCGGAAGATTCCCCAGTCTCAACATCATAAGACTTTCATAAGCTGCCGCTGCTTCATAAGACTGGGCACGTCTAGAGCTACGCCAGTCTTACAAATAAGCCATCAGTGGTTATCAACGACCTGCGGACTGCAAACGTCCTTTACCGCTTAGTTACCAGTCATTGCTGTGTGATCGGCCTGATTTACATTTCCCTATACCTCAAATAGTGCCAGTTAGAGAAAATGGCTACGACCACAGAGCATAGATATAAGCTTTGTCAGCGGCGTTGTCTACACCCCGTATGCCCTAACTACGTTGTGCAACACTCACACTGGCTGCCCAGCCAGCCACATGTATATATAAATGCAACGAACGACCTTGAAAGATTCCTCAAGCCAGTACAGCCCAAGCAAGCGCTACTTCTTCACTGATTACGATGGCGTCCCAGTTCAACCCCGATGATTTCTCTCGCTTTGCCAACTTTGACATTTTTGAGACGGTATACAAGGTTGTCCATGGTCACAAGATTGCCTGCCACGTCCTCGTCTCAAAGGCGTTGGCAGAGCGAGCTCGACATACACCGCCGAGCAACCCCAGCCCTATCATATTACGAATCCACGGTGGCGGCTTCATTTCAGGCTCGAGTCTGTTCCCAGACTTCTTCTCGCCCTGGCATCTCCAGTTAGCGTCACGTCACGAAGCCGTCATCGTGAGCTGCGATTACAGACTGGCACCTGAAGCTACAATGGATGAAATCATTGCCGACATCGATGACTTCTTGACCTGGACACGCACCGAGCTGCCGGGATTCATCAGCGGCAAATGCAATATTCAAGTCGATACCGCTCGCATCCTGGTAGCTGGGGACAGCGCTGGCGGGTACCTCAGCCTCATGACCGGCCTGAATCATGCCTCTGAGGTTCGAGCCGTGGCAGCGTCCTACCCCTTGATTGACGCAAAAAGCCGTCACTTCACCGAGGCGTATGAAAAGCCGATGTTTGGGTTCCCTCAGATGCCATCTAGCCTGATAAGTGAGCACAAGGCCGAGCTGAAGCATACGGGTACAGCTTCCATAATCTCGGCAGATCCCCAGGCCCAACGTGCCGCGTTAATGTTCAGCTATATACAGAACGGCAAGTATGATGAGCTCATTCCCCTCGACCGAAGGGATCTCTTTATCCTGGACAAAATCGAAGATGGTGCCAGATTTCCTCGGGGCGGCGTGTTTATCTGGCACGGCAAGGAAGATAGTGTTGTGCCTGTGGAAGGCAGCGTCAAGCTAGCTGATACGGTCAAGGAGCTGGACCCAGATCTTAGCTTTACGCTTTCTATACGTGACGGCGATCATGGGTTTGATGCCGCCTCTTCGATTGACGAGCCATGGTTTTTTGAAGGGTTGAAGCCGTTGGTCTCTGCTTGGCTGGCGTAGACTTTGACGTCTAATTTTAGTAAACTGAGATTATTCCAGGGTAGCCCAAGTTACATGCACGCTATGATTTTAGTAACATTACCTATTTAGTAAGTCAGGTAGTAAAAGTTTTCGCTACTAAAACACAACGAGTCCTCCTCTTGCTGATACGTTCCCTGTGCGCTCTGGCCTCATCCCCTGACGTACGTCATGAGCACATCAAACAAGCGTTCTTACAAGGTACGATTCGCTACTGGCAACAAGTACCAAAAGACCGTTGACGCCCAGGATCTCTCGCCATCCCCTCCCTCTCTTCTCCGCAACGGCCCTAGAACTCAGCGCACCAACAGCCACCATGGGTGTCTGGAATGCCGAGTTAGGCGTGTTAAATGTGATGAGGCCTTTCCCGTGTGTCTCCGGTGCCAGCGTCGTGGCTCGGTCTGTATGGCCAGTACCCGCCCAGCGCAATGGCAGATCGAAATGCCCTGGCTATCTAATATAACTATTTTCGACTCGTGGCCTGGTGATAGTCTTCCTGATAAGAGGTTGGTTCAACACTGGGTCGAGCAGGGCAGCCAAATGCTATGTGTCGACCGCAATCATAATCCACTAGCCCTACCCCTTCTGCCATACTTAGCCTCGAGTCCCTCGCTACTACATGCAATACAGAGCATCAGCGCCGGTCAGATGGTCTTCTTTAGCGGGGATTCTCTTGCTGTCTGTCTCCGAGAGCGTGGCAGTGCTATACGGCTCCTTCGTGAGGACCTGCACAATTCTGGAGCCATATCGCCCGTTTCAGTACTTACTGTCTTCCTACTCGGAATGTCCGCTTCGTGGATTGAGCCCCGGCCTGACTCGTGGGGTGAAGAACATATGGACGGCGCACGTGCTCTGATGAAGCTCATCCTTGTTGATAAAAAGGCTAGACAAGATCCCACTACTCAGCTCCTAGCTGGCTGGTATCTCTGGTGGGACATGACGTGCGCATTTCTTGATGATGACACTTGCGAGTCTCCAGATAAATGTATCACGCAAAATATACTGTCCCTTGAGCAGGACCATCCCTCCTTCCATCCAATAATAGGTGACTCCTTCGAGCTCTACGCCATGGTAGCCGATATTGGTCGGTACTGTAGGAGGGTATATGAGCACGGGCTGGTAGATTCCGATTTTGATGAAAAGATTGAGCAACGACTTCTGGTATGGTCATCGAACCGCGGGGGCAAGCATATCCAGAACCTCAGCAATGCCTATCGGAACCATGGGTTGCTGATGCTATACCAAACGCGCCGCCAAACACGTCTCCAATCAGAAAAGCTCATGCCACTTTCACCGCCGACTGCTCAAAGTGAGCATGAATCCAATAAGCAACAAAGCGAATGGCTATCGAATGTCTTATCTCTTGCTCTAGAAGCGATAGAAAACCTGCTGGAGATCCCACTCACCGAGCCTTGCGCCAACTTCCAGTCTCTACCTCTGCTCAGTGCTGCAGCTGAGCTTACTTCTAATGAGAACGATTGGAGGAGTAAATCTATCTCGCAGTTCAGGAGGCTGTACTCAATCAATCGGGTTCCAGTCCAAGTTTGGTCCATTCAGCTACTACAGGAGATCTGGGCGTTGAAAGATAGTGGTGGAAGCGTGTCTTGGTTGGAATTATGTCTTGCAAAAGGTTGGAAGCTGTGCTTTTCTTAGCCTCCATTTTACATTTATCACACCTGACTTTGATTAAAGCAGCGGGAGACTGGACAGGGTTATGTTGCTTTATTCCGTCTAATGTAGACTCAAGACGACGGTATGAGACCTGGCTACTCGGTAAGCTAGTAGTATAAATGCATTTTAGTAATATACCTGCAAATATGCTATAATTAACCTATAGGAAAGAAAGCCCTAACCTTACTACACGACCTCCAGACCAAACTAGTCTCTCCATCCTCTCAACTGCCTTATCACCCTTCCCCGGATCATAACTCACGCATCCCACTCCACAAGTTGCCAACATCCGTAAACTCCACCTCCTGCAACATAGACCACCAATTCGGAAACGGATCCGGCACCGAAGCATTAACTGCCGCTCCCATATTACTAGCCACCTGAACTTGACTCGCCACAGCTTCTTCCTCACGCCTTGCCGAGTTTCGATCTGCATGGCTGATCTGTTGCAGGTGCTGATCTGACCTATCAACAATTCGATATTCATGAATAGATTGGTGCAGAGTTTCGAAATCGGCTCTTGATCTTCCGCGGTAGCGTCCTGCGTCTTCAGTTGCTCTTTTGTACAAGAGTGAGGAGTTCTGAATCGTTTTGATCTTGGCGTGTTAGTTTTAAACTCGTGAAAGGGGGTGGTGAGACATACCCAGCCTCCTGCAAGTTCCCAAGCGTTCTGGAATTCTTCTAAATACTCTAGTCCCCAATTCATAAGCTGTTCGGCTTCGGAGCTTCGATTGAGATTCATCCTGGGAAAGCGGAATACGTAGAGGTTGAGAAAACATGCTGTGAAGGCACAGAAGCCGGAGAAGGGCGTGATTAGTGGAATTCCGCACTCAGATGCTTCTTGGAGAAGAGATGCGATCTGCTCGGCTGCGTAGAAGAGGTCCCTGGCGCTTTGGTTCCACCAACCTGGCGGTGCCTCTGCTTCCAGAAGAGGAGGGTCTATTGGACCTCGAGGTGTCAAGTCGGCGGTCGGCAAGAAGGGGAAGTATTCTCGATGAAGCATGATCGTGCTAAATGAATGTTAGCATACTCTCCCACCAGCTGCCAATTCCTGGCTCTTACCTCAAGTAGTACAGCATGTTCAAGTAAATGAACGACTCCCCATGTCCCAACGTCATATGCACCACAACACTATGCTGCGGATAACACAATCTCTCATGCTGACTCTTCCTCCATTCTTCAAGTCTATCCCGACACTGAGACCAAGCAGACCCAGGGACCCACGGACAATTCTCAGGCGCACACATACCCGGTGCACAGCGCCCATTATTAAAGACAAAAGACATTGCTTGAGCATAAATGTCAAAACCAGTCGCGATGGTCTCAAAGCTTTGTGCCAGTCCAGATAAGTCACCAGTGCAGATATGGTCTAGAGAGGCTGCGTCAAAACCGAGTGCAAAGTCGGTGTAGTTCAGTGGACGAGGGACTTTGAGCTTGTGCATTTCAGACATTGGGAGCATACGCGGGTTGTAGGTTCCTGAATTGATTGTGCAGTCCATGATAAAGCACGCCCAATATGTTCGAGCTTCTACAGCAATGGCCATAACGTCTATGTCGTTGTTCTGAGACATGTCGAGGGGGTGAGGGCTGACACGAGAGCTATGAAGTGACTGCATGATGCGTATGGCAATTCCTTCTCGATGTCAGAACAGTCTTGTGAGTAGTAGTAGTAGTATGAACTTACCGCAGTGCATCCAAGCTTTGTGATACTCTCTCACACCCCATTCATAAAGCGTCAAGATAAGCAACGCCTGGACAACTTGGACCTTTGGTGGTTGAAGAATAGCATCAGACAAAGTACTCCAGGCATACGAAGCATAGCACTCGCTACTCTTCAAGCTCCCCAACCAATCTCCTGTGACAATAGAGCATTGCTTCCTTGTAATAGCAAGTATCGTCGCTAGCAAAGCCTTGCTCTCCTTGGACCGAGCAGTTTGATACTCCTTGATGAAAGCAGATGCCTGCAGTATCCTCAGCTCAGGAAACTTGGCAGTGAAGATGTTCAGAGCCTTAAGAATGATCCCAATCGGTAAGCGGGCGAGATGCTCATCCACAGTATCAGGCGTATGATATGAAGTTGTTTGTCTTGACGAGACAGGACTTGGTATAGGCTGAAAGCCCGCTGTGCTCGAAATCACCGATACATCATCCCTCGGCGTCAAACTCGCTTCATTCTGCGCTCTCCTCACAGCTTTCTTGGCAGATCTGACAACCGGTCTTGTAATTTCGCAGCCCGATGTCCCGAGGCGTTGGCATCGTTGGCAGGGTGCACTTCCGGTATGGACGCACTTGACCTTTGCTTTTCTTCACAGAGCTCAATTAGCCATGCAGTTCAATAGTTGCAAGCAAAGGTGCAATAGGGATCTTACCGGCAATGCTCGCAGGATAGACTGGATCGCATGGTTCTGGGATATGGCGGGAATGGACGGGTTGTCGGCTTTGGAAAAGGTGAAGAGCGAATAAAATTGAGACTCCGGTTTTCGGATCTCGGGTTTGGGGGCGATGACCGACTTCCGATCATGAGAAGACTTGAGACTGTAAGGAAGTATGCTGAATTTATCACAAATTATCCTAGATTATCCTAAGTTATTCTAAATCACTCTAATATACATACTCTAAGATAATAAAAAGATCGTTCATAACCAACTAAAATAAAAATCTTAACTCCCCGTCATGCCCTTACCAACGCCAGCCCATTCATCTGAATCCCTCATAACGCAACCCAACATTTGAGTCACAGACAACACCGCTGTCATCAGTGCAGCTAATTACACTTTTTCAAACATCTGAATATCTCAAGATGGGCTGTATATTTCTCTTAACAACCAATTCCTCCTGCGCCATCAAAGGTTCCTCCATGAAAAAAGTTCCGGTTCTCTTACAAGTACGCCTTATAGATCAGTCAGAGAAATAAAGAATTAAATACATACCTATTACACCATCCAATCAACTACATCAACTGCATCACGAAGCACAAAGCACAACACCTTATACAATAACACAATAAACTCTTCAAGTTGCAGTCCACGCCCCAGCTCCACTCCGCAAGCCACCCGATGTCAATGTCAGATCAAGGGCGCGCCGATCATCGGCCAACCTAATCCTCACCTCTATAAGAAAATTTAATCCCCGAATATCAAAGTCCAAACCTTAGAACTATCGCAGTTATGAGCCAAACTTCAATCGAGTTGCGTCAAGACCCCGGTCGTGAAGAGGGTTTTGCTTCTTCAGCTTTAGACCTCACGAGCACTCACGAGAATGAAGTTTCTTCTCTTCCGCCGGTAGATGGCGGGAAGGATGCGTGGTTGTTCTTGGCGGCTTCTTTTATGGTTGAGGCTCTTACATGGGGTGAGTCTCATTTGAACCTGCTGCATTCATCCACTGACTAACTGTATAGGCTTCCCTTTTGCATTTGGTGTGTTCCAGGATTACTATAGTACCAATGCCCCCTTCGAAGGCTCATCAGCCATCGCCGTCATCGGTACTTGTGCAATGGTATGCCCTATCACCTCCTCTCTATCACACTCTGCTCACATCCCCAGGGCATCATGTATCTCGGCCTCCCCTTCACAATGAGCCTCCAACGTCTCTACCCAAGACAAAGCCGCTGGTCTCCGATGATCGGCCTCTTCATAATGTGCATCGCCCTCGCCCTAAGCTCATTCTCCCAAAACACGACTCATCTCATCCTTACTCAGGGCGTCCTTTACGCCATCGGCGGTTCCATCTCGTACTGCCCTTGTATCCTTTACATGGACGAATGGTTCGCCAAACGTAAGGGTTTTGCGTTTGGGATAATGTGGTCTGGGACTGGCCTCGCGGGCTTTGCGCTGCCGCTTCTTTTTGAGAAGTTTCTGCATGAATACGGGTTTCGTACTACGTTGAGAATTTGGGCGGTTTCTTTGTTCTTGTTGACGTTGCCGTTGGCCTATTTTATCAAGCCGCGTTTGCCGTACTCTGCGACGAGGCATATTAATCCCCTCAAGTTGGGCTTTGCATTGAGACGCAACTTTTTGCTTCATCAACTTGCTAACATTGCTCAAGCGCTGGGCTTCTTCTTGCCTGGGATTTATCTCCCGTCGTATGCCCGGACTGCTCTTGGAGCTGGATCCTTTGCGTCTGCTCTTACGGTCCTACTCGTCAATGTCGCTTCAGTTTTTGGCTGCGTCGCCATGGGTGCTCTCACAGACCGACTTCACGTCACAGACTGCTTCATGATTTCAGCAGCCGGTACAACACTGAGCACATTTCTCCTCTGGGGCTTCTCAACAAGCCTGCCCATCTTGTATGTGTTCTGCATCTTCTACGGCATCTTTGCCGGTTCATACACATCAGCCTGGACCGGAATCATGCAAATGGTATCGTCAGCACCCTCCAACGTCCGCACCAGCGGAACATCATTTGATCCCGCCATGGTACTAGGCGTCCTCTCAGCTGGACGAGGAATAGGAAACATAGCGTCTGGCCCGCTAAGTGGCGCGTTAATAAAGGGAATGCCGTGGCAGGGCCAAGCAGCAGGTGGATACGGAACAGGCTATGGCACGCTAATTGTATTTACCGGTGCCACGGCGTTGGCCAGCGGCGCGACATTTATCTTTCGAAGGGTTGGATGGATGTAAAACGCCAGATCTCAGGATCATCGATCTATAGGCTCAAGAAGTACCCATGCCTGCACCGCGTTAGAAATCTGATTCCTAAATGCCTGACTCGGCAGATGAAATAGCCCTCAACCTAAAACTGAAACCCTTGGGATTGGAATTGGCGCGCGCCAATGACAGGGTCCAACTGACACGCTTAGTCTGGCTTTGACACTAGAAAACGGGGTCGATGAAGTGCTTATGACACCATGTTTATGCGAGTCTTTCGGTGAGCCACTCGGCCGAAATGGGCTTCTAGACTGCGTTCTTTTCTGCTAGCCCAGGATGGGATCGTTGATGAGTAGACAATTCGGTACTGACACATGTATATATCTAATCGCCCATGTCGTTTCTTTTTCAAACGTGGAGATGATTCCTCTTTCCATATCCCTCTTCCGACGATCACCAAAATATATACTCCGCAAATATGGCCCTTCAAGCAGATCACGCGACATCAACGGCCCGTGGCCAAGACTACAAGACCGCAAACGCGGCCCTCAAGTCAAAGATCAGCTCGTTACAATGCGAAATTCAAGAGATACAGGCTCTACTTGATAGCCATAAACATTGCAGCAAATATCCTCAAACTACTACGACAGCACTGGATTCGAAAGCAAAAGAAGCAGCACCCCTCATGTGTCCGGTCTGAGAGGAACAAAGTAATAATGTACGATACAGGGGATTTGAGATTAATGCTGACTAGGTGTCTCAGTTTGTGTTCCAGTGAAACGGGTACGGAAACATGGAGATGTTGGCTGACGGGAGGGGCTGAGATCGGATCGACGATTGGGGGGTTTGATACCGAGGGTCGGAAATCAGAATGACGACGGAATACCACAGATGGCATAGCGTAATGATGAGCATGATACCTTTTTTTCTTTCTCTTCTCTAAATATGCCTCACACCTTTCTTTTCAATTCTTGTAATAAAGGTTACTATTGTCGCATGTCGTCCAGCCCAGGTTGCACCCAAGTGACGGGGTACATCCATGATCGCTTAGAGAGTTCACCTACGTCGCACCCGATCTGGAGTACGTAATTTCTTGGCACCCGATAGAGTGCGAGAGTCTCTTGTCGATCGTCGATGCCTTATCCCGAGAACTGGTAGAATAAGCCGAGGCCTGGTGGAGATGGTAATATATTATCCGAATGGGTCAGACCATATCATCCAGCATTTCACAGCCATGCCGATCAGCCCCAGATTAATCCAACGTCTTTCATGTGCTACAGGGCGGAGATTATTTTGAGTTTATCAATCGAGGGGATAAGAAAGTGACAGGTGACATGCTGCAAGCTGTGTGCATCATCACCATTCGCGATGGTACGATATGTGCTGTACGCGCCCGTTTGACGCGAATAACGCGGGTGTTTTGATCGACATAGTAAAGTTAAGTTTCTCACATGTCTATGCGTGGCGGTGTATAATTGGAAGCTCTGATCGTCGACAGGGTCTCGTGAACTTTATGTGACAGCTAAACGAGGTATTTACGAGCCACCCTTGAAGTGACCGTGCTGTTCCCGGCAACTGCGGCCTCACTTTTGATTCCCTGCTCTTAGTGATATGAGAGATTTGAATTCTGAATACGTCAACTGCATCTACTACAGCATCATTGTATCATCAGCAGGACTCGAGTTTCTGACTGCAACTGCGACTATCCGAGGTTTCTGCAGGCATAGCCCCCGCATGCCTCACGATTGTCTAGCCAATAGAAGTTTGAAGGGGTGTTCAAGATACAACAAGACTTGCATACATTATGTACGTATCTTTTATAGTAGTCCAGCTCCAGTCTGCGTTTCCAGGTTGATATGGCTGGGAGGGCTAGAACGCATTCCCTACAATGTTTGGCTCAACCGGTAACTCAATGGTAGCCGATACATTGAGCGAATTCAAGAATTCTCTTCGGCCACCATTCTTGCAATATGGTTCTTTAAACTAGTAACGAGATCAGTTCATTCTTAACCACCTGGTCGGCCATGTTTGCTCAGTTCTCTCGCTTTCTGGTCCGTTTCCAACTCTAATGCCATTTACGAAAGGCATCACTTCAAGTCACTACCAACATGAAATGCGATTCCGCATCTCAGATGGTGTTGTTTAACTCCGCTCATATGAGACTGCTCAGACATGTCACATGACTGGGAAAGCAAACTGAAAAGTGCGAACCTAACTTGCATAGCTTCTTCTACAGTGACTACCTCGCTATATAATTCCACTATATCAACTGTATCTCGTTTGAAAACCCATTGCGGAAGTGTTGCTGTGTGCGTGTAACTTCGGTGTAAGTTATGTGAGTCGGTTGAATAAGGACAGCCAGGCAGAGAAGTAAGTCTATGTAGGTATCTTGTAACAGCCTCAGAACTATTAGTTCTACTATCTGATTTATATCATCGTCCATTATGGGTATTTACCTCAGCAGGGTGCCATGTTTTCTTTTCACCAATTCTGTTTACTGATTGATCAGCTCAGTCGTGATACAGTAATTGGCGTCCGAATGCACTGTACTCGACACTGTGTCTTGTAATCGTTTTTTACCATGAGTGCGCAACGGTGTAATACAGAGCCATTTCCCATCACTAAAGATCATATAGATCATCATAATCAATCATATTCTAAATGTCAAGATATTTTATAAAGTTCACTGTCTCTATCGTTGATGAATAATCCTCTCTAATCGATAAATGCCGAATGCGACCAGACCCGCTTGCGTCATCGCCACTCTCATCACTCACTAACAAGAAACACTCAACGCTCACCTCGCTAACCTCCCCATTCATACCCTCCTCCTCCAAGAAATGCCACAGTCTCAAAACTCGATCGACCTCGAACTCAACCGCCTCAACTCCCCCTTCTCCGACTCCTCCTCTTCCGACCCGGATCTCCCGCTAGCCATGGATCCCCCCACGCCTAAACCGCGCTGGCTCGATCCCCGACCATCCAGCATCTTCACACACATCACGACCTCTCTCAGACCCTTCACCCAATACCTGAAACACATTCTCCGTCCGAGACTAACTTTGCGATACGTCGCGTGTTCTGTCATCGGTGTTTACGTGCTCTACTGCTTTGTAACATGGCAGCCGTTCTTCTCGTCGCGATTACCGGCTTATTCGGGCCCGCATGATGTAGGGGCCGTTGATCTGGAGATTCCGCTGGAGAAACCGAAGCGCTTGTCTGAGACGCTACTGAAGAGTACGAAGAAGCCGGCGTTTGAGGTGGAGAGTGTGTTGTTCACAGTGTATTATCCTGCTGTTAAGGGCGCGAGGTCAAAGGGTGCGCTGCATCCTTGGGTGCCGAAACCGCTGAGTCTTACAGCGGAGGGATATGCGCGCGCAGCGGGAGTGAACAACTTCATCATCCGGCCCATCTTCACATTTGCGCTATGGGTTCTCGTGGGCAGCATCAAGATCCCCGCCAAAGTCGACGTTCCACTCTTAGGATCTGACGGAGAAAAGTTTCCAGTCATGGTGTTTTCGCACGGGTCTGTGAGTTCGAGAACGGATTACACGCACTATCTCGGTGAACTCACCAGCCGTGGCCACGTCATCGCTGCTCTTGAACATCGCGATGGGAGTTGTCCCGGTAGTATGGTCCAGATCAAGAATAAGAAGGACAGACCTGTGTTTCTCTTGAAGGAGAACGACCTCATTTCAGAACCGCCCATGAACGATACGTTGCTCAAAAAAGAGCAGCTTGCGTTTCGCACAGAGGAGATCATGCAGGCTATTCGAATCCTGAAGGATGTTAATGACGGCAAGGGCAAGGATATCTTCGCCTCGAGCTCTCGAGGAGAAGGCAGCACATTGGATGGGTGGAAAGATCGGCTGGACTTTAAGCACCTCACCATCAACGGCCATTCCTACGGTGCAACAGGTGCTCTCCAAGCCCTCAAAACAGCAAACACCACCGCTGTAAATCCCGCCATCGGTGGCATCGCTCTCGACCCCGGTAAATCCAGCGGTCAACTCAACACCAACATTCCCGTGCCTCTCCTCGTCGTGCACTCCAATTCCTGGTCCAAGTCACACAGCATCTTCTTCGGTCGTCCTCACTTCGACACAGTTCTCGACCTCGTCCGCGGCGTGCGCGACAAAGTTGGTTCAGCATGGTTTCTCACCAGCATCGGAACAGCGCATCCCAGTGTGACCGATGCACCCCTCCTACAACCATTGCTGCTCAACTTTGCGACTGGTGCTACGGCAGATGTGAAGAAGGCGTTGGGGGAGTATGTCAAAGTCACGATGGACTTTTTGGAGTTTACAAAGACGAACAAGGAGAATGGGGTGCTGGATGAGGCGGTTACGCATGAGAAGTATGGGGAGTGGGTTAGTAAGGAGAGGGAGAAGACTTTTCCTAAGGAGTATGCCAAGTATTGGGAGGTTCATGTCTGTCCGCTCGATCAGGATAAGTAGACCCAATAGTAATAATACACGTTCTGTTTCATTCCCATCCAAGACTCACGTCAGATGCATTGGCGATACCTCAATTGACGGCGTGACTCAAAGCATCCGTCCTCAATCAACGAGGTACTGTTGTGGGATCTCGTTGCAATATCGCATAAGCTTGCGTCTAAAGGCATGTCTTGATACGGAAAAAGAACCTGCGGTCAATGACTCCTCAGCTAAGATATATACAAGAGTATCAATGACCTGCTGCAGCATAACTGTCCACTCCTTCACTAAACATTACTCTTCTCGTACCGGGTTACTTCAACGACTCACACATATGGCATTTAAAGAAACGCCGCTGGTGAACTTCCAAATCCACTACTTCTACCATCTCCTTGGTTCCGCCGGCTACTCAAAAACAGGTCTACCATCGTCTTACTACCCATCGCTTGAGCATCAGACTCTCGATCCCTCATCGTGTCTCCTGTCTGTCTCTCTACTCTCTGAGATCTGATCGGATACTTCAGGCCAGAGTCTCCTCGAAGAGCAGGTGATCCGGTTCTAGGAGGTTGGGTACGAACCCCAGGGCTTGACTTGGTCGGTGAACCTTGCCAACCAGTGACCCGCGTCCGGGACCGTCTCTTGTTGATAGATTCCTTCGGTGTTGAATTGAGACGTCCTATTGTATTTAGTGATCGCATACGCGGCATCTCCTTTACCAAACCTGTGTCTGGATTGTATCCTCTCGAGCCGACACTTGGAAGAGATGGCACCGCTCGCAACGTGCTCCTGGGCGGTATAGATGGGGGCCGCTCCTTGGTGTAAGTATTGGCTTTGGAACTCGGTGCTGCATTCTCGTCGTATCCTATCAGGACTTGACGCGTTGATCTTGTCGGACTGCCTCCACCTTGAAAGGATTGCGCATTGGCCTTGACGTTACTCAGAGGGCTGTGATTCGTTACCCCACCCTTCGTA
This sequence comes from Fusarium tupiense, assembly GCA_013364945.1. Taxonomy (NCBI): domain Eukaryota; kingdom Fungi; phylum Ascomycota; class Sordariomycetes; order Hypocreales; family Nectriaceae; genus Fusarium; species Fusarium tupiense. The sequence goes on from JABEEO010000333.1 coordinate 285,537, forward strand.
GGTGTGAAATGCTCAGGTGTTGAACCTATAGAAGCATTTTCTCTAACATGGCCCAGTGTTGGAAGTACGTCGCTCCACTTCTCTCGCTTGGTTGGTGTCAGAGGTGCTTCGAGCTGCGACACTTTTGAGCTAAGCCAGGTCTTCCATTCTACAGAACTCGCTGTGGATGTATCTCGTTGGTGTTGACGGTACGACAGTCGGGCCGGAATCTCTGGTGGTGGTACGGGATCATTGTAGATACAGGTCTCATTCTGCGCCGCGGTGTTCTCCGAAGCTGCATGCACCAGGTTTGCATCATCGCCCGCACAAGAGTAAACACTTTCCGCATCTCCCACCTGCAAGTCCTTCCCGGAAGATGGGCTGCTGTCCTGACGGGTTGGAAGGCACAAGGTCGATAGCGAACGTAAATACCGTGATCCCTGAAAAGCGTCTTGTTCGTCTTCAGAGTTCATTTGACTTGCTCTGAGAGCGCGGCGATAAGGACTTGGGGAACGGAACGATTGACAAGAAGGACTTGCGAAAAATGCAGAGCTTCTCTGCGTGATCGTCCTGTGTGGTTCCAGGCCCTGGAGTAGAGCACTAGTATGCTCGCTTTCAGAGTGAGTCCTATCGTCGCTCCAATCTAATGCAGCCATGTGATCGGCTGTAGATGTGTGGTCGGCTTGGGGCTGGTGTTTGTTCTCGTGCTCGGGGACCTCGGTGGCTGAGCTTGAACTTCGAGAGGAATGGTCTCTATTATCCGTGAAAATGTTATCATCAGGCCGAACGCACCGAATTGTGGAGCAATTCCATTGTCTGTTGATGGATTGACCGTCGCTGTCTCCGGTGTTCGTTCCTCTGGACTTGACCGAGCCTGGTTGAGACTGCGAGACTATATCCGTCGGCTCCTTACGTGCGAGTCGCTCCATCAGAGCTGAGTAGACACGTTCGCTGTCAACCGACATGTCTGCAATCATGTCTCTAGTTTGCTGCTCCAGATATTCAATCGATCGAGCTGACGAAGGAATATGCGTGCCGTTCTCTTTAATCACAGAGAGGCGCTGCCTCTCCCAGTCTCCAAAAGTCCCATGGCTTGTCACTGTATTTGTCATCGAGTTCGTCCAGCTGGTGACACGAGACTTGTCATCAGGAATATGCTGGTCGCCATCTTCAAAGCTTTCAACGCTGCCCTTGCGAGACCTGAGCTGCTGGTTGGACGGTACATCGTGCAGAGAAGGAACATGCGATGTAACCTGAAACATAGAGGCTTCTTCGGTCGACTCGACATCCCCGATCTGCAAGCAACTCTCTGCATCTGAATCCTTCTCCACCGCGACTTGTTCGTGTTCATGCTGGTCTGGGTCCTCGGAACTCTTTCCTCTGCCAAACAGCCCTCGCAGTCGTGATCTGAGCCCATGAGATACCTTGCGCGCCGTTTTTCGGATGCCTCTCTGCTTTGACGCGGAGATCGTAGAAAGGGCCGAGACTGTCGTGTTGTTGCTGGTATTGCGCATCGACTTTCGGAAGGGAGAGCCCTCGCTTTGTGTGTGCTTTGGACGTAGCAAAGAAGACGATTGAGCCTTTTTCGCATCTTGTTCTTGTATCTGTCGAAATCTCTCTCTAGCAAGTTGAACTGCTAGATCATGATCATCAGCACGACTACTTGAGCGTGATGCCGCCAGCCGTCGCCGTGTTTTGAGGAAGCTCATTGATGTAGAAGCTCTGAGACTGGCATTGGGGGGGATCGCAGCCTTTAGCTGTTCGTTTTCGCTATTCGTCGGCAAACGTTGAGGAACCGTAGGCGGCTGGCGAGTCCTTGCAGACCAGGTCTTGCTAGAAATTGTCCCTGTCTCTGCATGCGAGGAAGTCACCATTGACCGGGACTTCCTAACCTTTTTGTAGGATGTAGCCATCGAAGCAACATCTTCTTCTGGGTGGTAACACGAGTCGGGTGGCTGCAGCGTCTCTAGGTAACGCCGGGTAAGGGAGAACTTATCTGGTCGTTCGTTATGGAACGACAGCGTGGATGAGGGTCTGGCGTTTGCATTCCCGAAAGCATGGATCGCGGAAGTTGCTTTTGTCGGAGAATCTCTTCCACCATTCGCTCTGGATGCAAATTTTCTGCGTGGGTGAGCCAACGGCCCGGTAAAGCGAACGCTCTTCTGTCGAGCAATGTTTGAACTGCCATGACCGCTCAGAGCACTGTCAGTCCCCTCCAGGCTGTGTCTGATGACGCTGCCAGTGCCATCACTCCTATCGGGGTAGAAGCTCGCAGGGTCCCGTGGGAGTAGCATTCCCTCGCTACTGTCTCTATCTTGAGCTCGCTGATACGAAATTACAGCAGCAATGTTGGCATCTCGTTCAGCCCTGGCAGGGTTGATGGATTCAAGATCGCGGATGGGACTGCGGGGGACAGAGTTGGTCGATTTGCTTCGACTCAGTGGACGGCGATTCTTCTTTCGAGAACTGTTGCGTCGCAGCATTTCTCATAAATGTTCGGATTTGCAACTGCAAATAAAAGTTGGCTATAAATGAAGGCTGATCGTAGACTCGAGAACAACAATATGGAGGATAGAGTGATGCCTTGTTGGTAATGGCACCAAATGAGTAGAACGAAAGACAGACATGGCAAAGAATGACTCAACACACTTGAGATAAACATGAGGAAGGAACGGGAGCGCTGTTGTATCGTTCGAAGATGGAAGGAACTATTCGCAGGTGAGCAACAGCGAAAGAACGTTACCTCCCGCACAAGCGCCTCCAACAAGGCACGTACCTACCCTCAGGTGCCCACCTTATCACAGTCAGATAGAAACACAACATTCACAAACAGCACAGCAGAGGAAATATCACGATGAATAAGATTGATCTTGTAATAAGGAAATGTATTGTAATAAGCAAGCCTAAATCTAGCCTGCCCCATGGACTAACCCATGCATTCAAGCGCACAATGTGATGACAACTGGTCATCAAGAAGAGCAAGCGCCCCTATCAATGTCATGTAACCCAAACCAAAAAGACCCATAACAATCCGTAATCCCAACATAATGTGTACCCAATGCACCCAGTGATAAGATTATAGATCTTACAGGTTGAGCTCCTTAAGAAACTCCTCGAGCTCCTCATCGACGAGCTCGTGGATCTTCTTGGAGAACTTCTCGGCCTTGGAGCCAAGCTCCTTGGCACCGGTGGTCAGCTTGCCAGAGACGAGGTTGACCTCCTGCTCGACAGCGTGCTTGATCTCCTCGACGCGAGAAGAGGGAGCAGCCTTGACCTTGTAGCTACCAGCCTCAACAATCTTCTTGTAGTCGCTGCAGCCACCACCGTTCCAGGCGAGCAGGTTGGGGGTATCGGAGGGAATGTCGGAGAGAGCATCCTCAGTGGCGACGGAGATGAGGTTCTCCTTGAGCTTCTTGGGGGTGATGGAAGCAAGGGCGTACTCGGAGTCCTCAGCGGGCTGAAGAGAGAGGTAGTAGGCGAGGAGACCAGCAATATGAGGAGAGGCCATGGAGGTACCAGAGATGGTGTTGACGGCGTACTTGGAGCCGATCCAGGTGGACTGAATGTTCAGACCGGGGGCAAAGATGTCAGTGCACTTTCCGTAGTTGGAGAAGTAGGCACGGCTGTCGTCAAGAGCAGAGGCACCGACAGTGACGGGCTCAGAGGCGGCAGCGGGGGAGTAGTTGCAGGCATCAGCGTTGTCGTTGCCAGCGGCGACAGCAAAGTGAACACCAGTGCGGACAGCGGCGTTGACGGCAGCATCGAGAGCCTGGGTCTTACCACCACCAAGAGACATGTTGGCGACGGAGCCCTTGAAGCCCTTGCGCTTGCCGTCCTTGGCCTTCTTCTTCTGCTCGAGATGGCTGGTGGCAGCGAACTCGACACCTTTGACAACGTCGGACATAGATCCGGAGCCGTTAGATCGGAGGACCTTGACGGCATAGACGTTGGCCTTCTTGGCAACACCGTACTTCTTACCGGCGACAGTGCCGGAGCAGTGAGTACCATGACCGTTGCCATCCTCATCGGCATCGCCAGAGGGAATGGTGGCACCCCAGTGGGCACGGCCCTCGAAGTCAACGTGGTCAACGTTGGTACCAGTGTCAACAATGTAGGCATCGACACCCTCACCACCATCGTTGGAGTAGAGGTACTTGTTGAAGGTACCGAAGTTGAGGGTGTTGCGGTGGGAGATACGGGCAAGACCCCAGGGAGCCTGTCGCTCGGTCTCGCCGTCGCACTTGTCCTCAGTGATCATGTTCTGGGAAACAGGGACCATGGTGTGGACAAGAGTGTCTCGCTCAATGAACTCGACCTGGTTGTTGTTAGCTACTGATGATCATGAGGCATAATCGGTGGTACTTACGTCAGGGTGGTTTCGGACCTTCTCGATCATGGACTCGTCAAAGTGGCCGGCATAGCCCTTGAAGGCATCACCGATGTCAAAGGTGTGCTTCAAGCCAGAGAAGGTCTTGTCCGTGAAAGGGATGGAGCGCTTTCGCAGCTCGAGGCGCTCAGTCTCGCCCTGCTTGTGTGTGTCCTGAACCCACATGTGATGGTCGCTGGCAGCGGCATGATTAACATGGTCCTTGAACTTGATGATGTACGAGTCTGGGATGGTCTCGGCATCGATGGAGCTGAGGATGGGAGCGGCCCTGTCGTGGACGGTGCCGACGCTGAAGGAGGCAGCGCTGGCGACAGCCGCCATAGAGAGAGTGAGAGCGGACTTCATGGTGACGAAAGGCGCAATGACGAAGCTGAAGCGACGAAGCTTGTGTTTGGTCTACCTGCGACTCAAAGACAGAAAACAAATGGACAAATTGATGTCCTCGACCGTCTGAATAGATGGAATCAGACGAGATCGATACTTCAAAGGATGGGGAGAGAGATGATGGATATGGATGAGATGATGAAAGGAAGAAGAAGCGATGGCGGCAGCACCTGGGGTAGATAAGCAAAGCACGAGCAGCGTGCGACAGCTCCAGTGTTGCCTCAGCGGGCCTGGGGGACCCGGCAGGAGGGTGTGACGCATCCATCTCTAGGACGGCGATAACACAGTGGCTGAGGACCGAATATGGTTTAGCGCATGTACTAGAGGACCAATGGCCGTCACCGAGGCAATGCGATAACGGCACCTGTTTGAGCCAGGTACCTCTTAGCTCTTATGAAGGACAGTGTGAGAGTTTGACCATGCACTGAGTTCAGAAGGCCGAGGCGGGCTACAATTCAGCCGTCTTGACCCGAGGAATGGTCATGATGAAGATGAGGACCTGTTATGGGTGGTTTTACTGAGAGTCAAGGAGATACAGTGATTATGCGAGTACCTTTTCACCGCTTCTGATCGTTTGAGAGTCAACTGATGGCGAGTGATTGCCTCATGTTGACGAAGGCTGACAACCCGGTCGTGTTTGTCCGCCTCGTTTCGAGTCATGGTTCATGGATAGGCTCTCGGTAACGGGAGCGAACACGACTTCACTGTACTGAAGGTTGAGAGCAAGATTTACTTCTCATGCAAGCTTATTCGTTGACGATTCAAACTCTTGAGCAAACTTCATAAGTAATAATGTGTCCCTTCCATCATATTCCCGGCGTATCCTCATCTCAACGGAGTATTCGCTCCTCAAGGCTGATGATCCATTACAGTTACTCAGCCATAAACAGATACAGTTCATCATGGATACGCAAGCTCCCTCACACTGTGCTACCTCAGGCAGATCAAAGTATCCTGATCGCGCCGAAACCAAGATCCACCCAGACAGGGTGAGCTTCAACAAGTCAGGTACCTTCCAGTTTGCGGTGTTTGCAGCCAAAAACAGGTGTCTCTCTACCCAGTGCTAAAACGTAGAATGCGGGGAGCGCCTTGGCTCCGATTGGCCCCCACTGACCTAATCCGCCTGATCCATCGAGTCAGACGACGTCCCTGGCACGTGCCCAGTGTAGCATGCCCATGTCTCAATTCGACTCTCAGGCGCGGTTCGCTCCAAGCCAACGCCAGCAGCGCCTCACCATCCCAGTCCGTTCCCAGGGTTAAAAGTGACCTTTTGTCTTGGGGAGATTCGATTCCTTGGAAAGACAACACGGCAGAGCCGACGTCATGATTCACTATGCGAAATTGATAAGCTATTTCACGGTATTCACTCATCATCTCACCAGGCACCCAGAACATCCGGGGCTTGACGCTGGGCAGTGCTTTGCTCTCTGTCAATGCACGCCAGGCACCTTGAGCTCCAAGCTCGGGTGAGGTACATACGCATGCGTAGCGCGTCTGCATCTGGTAGGTAGCTCTCGAAGAGCTCTCCACTCTCAAGTAGTCGGCAGCGATTTGTTATCTCGCCGGCTCAGATAACGCCATTAAGCAGCACTTGTAGCTCATTCTAGGCGTCGGACGACCGAGCTGCTCAACAAATTGTCTGTTTATCAACTCTTATCCAGTAGATAAGCTGATTCCTACCTGTTTGAGATAAGGACTAACGGATCTCGGAACATCTATGGTTTCAATTATCCCGTGATCGACAAAGCTCCTGATCTATTCATGATGAGATTTAGCTAAAATTGTAAATAACAGTATAAGTTTCGGTGGATTAAGTTAATGCTTAGGCGAAAGCAACACGAAAGTCAGATACCTTGTACGTATTTCAAGTCGGTATTGTCTTTTAAGTGTCCACGGCTCCAAGGTATAGCACGCCTTGCTTATAGATGCATGCACCCTGGAGCTGAGCAGCAAGACCCTGATTTGAGGCCAATGTCGCATTCGAAGCATGTTGCCCAGCCTATCTCAAAGAGTGACATTAACTGACCGTGAACATCTTCACAAAGAATTCATGGTTAAGACCTTACCCTAACCTTCCTGATGTTGACTACGTCCATCGTAGTCTCGATTTCGGAACATGTTCCATTTGACAAGCATTCTTCTGGTACGATGTTTGATGCAAGACCGATCATCAAAGTGAAGAGGCCATAATTTACACGAAAGATATAAGTATATACAGTTCCGTCTCTCAATTTTACTGGATCAAAAAGGACAGGACCAGTGGTTACACAACTTCATGGTATCTGCATGACATGCTACATATTCGTGTAAGCTACCCTGAACCAAATATCGACGTCACCGAGACATGGCGTTTCAAACAAGACAATGTCTCGAACATCAAGACCATTATGAGTCCATAAATCGCGATGAGTAAACCGCTGTAGTTGATCTTATCCCAAAACCTCCCATCGAAACCCTCCTCCATATGCAGGGATGGAGGTTTCCATCAGGTGCACGCGTTCATGTCACTCCAAAACCGTGACTCGAGCTTCGTCAGCTCAGACGATCCCCCCAAAAGTAGGTAGTGGCAGTTGGAGTGAGGGGCCGCCTTCGCCACAGCCAAGCCACACACCTCCAAGGCTGACCCCGAGTTACAGTATTGAGCACAGGTAGTTCAGGCTCCAGTCGTGACCGTTTGTTTCAAGACACCTTCGCTAATTTTCAGCTTCAGAGTCCGTTTGACAAGTTCGAGCCCCGAAACCTCCCGCCGATCTTCCTCACAAATCGCCGAGCCCCGTGGTCGTGTTGTGTGCGCTGTCCTTCCCCCTGCTAGAGAGCTTCATGCGCCCCGCGCCGTAGCTCCAACAAGTTCTAAATCTTACTCTTCGATGCCTACGACGACTGATAACGGCCTGGACCCTTGAAGGGCTCTGGGGGAAAGGTTGCTTCTGGAATGAACCCGTGATTAAACAATCCACACAATGGCCTCAATACCAAGAAGATACCGGTCGTCCACCTCGGCCTCGAACCCTCCGAATAGCAAGTCCTTCGAGATAATAAAGGGCTTGCTCGAAGCTCTGAACCTCGATACGACTCTACACAAGCAAGACGGATACCCCCAAATACCGCCATTGTTACGGAAACTCCGACATATTATACAGCATATTTCTGCGACGCATTCGCCCGTCCTTCAAGATGACTTTCGACATGCCGACGGCTTCCAAACCATCCTTAATCTGCTGCGAGCCTTTTCAGGCTATTACGACCCCGATAAGCGAAGCGATGCGGACATGCTTGCTTTGTTTAAGCTACTAGGAGACTGTCTCAACCTGCTTTCGGGAGCGTTGTGCGGACACTCAGGGAACCGACGGTTTTTTCGATATCGAGTCGAGGGAGGCGGTTGGGAGGCGTTAGAGCAAGTTATCGCAAGCATAGGACTCGGCGGGGCTGAGCCTGATGCCTGGATAAGTTGTCATGTCTTTGGCAAACTGCTCGCCTTTTCCCTTGACGACGAAGCTCTCGATCTTCTGTGTCAATCAATCGCGAAATCACTACGACCCGACGATGAAAATTCCCCAAAAGAAGAAGAGGATGATAGCGCTGAAGAACAATGGGATCTTGTGCTGGCCAAGTCTGCCGAGAATATTACACCTGGTGTGAAGGAGGTTGTCAATGCCAAGACCATAATACGGCATCCTGAAATTCTCAGAGCAGTCGTCAGCTTCTGGATGGCCATTCCCCGGATGAAAGATGGCCTCGCAAACCCCGCCTCACTGCTCGTCTTGGAGACACTTCACAATATTATTGCGGTTTCTATATATAATCGGGCTGCCGTCCATTCGACGGGTGCCTTATCACAGTTCCTACGGGTCGCCTTCAATGCCGATTCAGCACTTAGTCCACCTGAGCGAGAGAAGGTTTTAGGAATTTGCAGAATGCTCATGTTTTTGGGTGTGAATGAACCTGCCGATACACAGTTCCTCCTATCGAGGCCTGGGTCTGAAGCGTCCGAGTTCTGCTTACAGATGACATCAAAACATTCCGGCCCCCCATTCTTCCAATTTGATCTCTCATTGCACGGCCATTCGTCCCTTGAGCTGTCGAGTCTTGGTCGATCGTTCCCACCACAGTCTAGTGCAGGTTACACGTTTACAGCGTGGATTCGAGTAGACAGCTTCGATCCTACTGCGCACACAACAATATTTGGTGTCTTTGATTCCACACAAGCATGTTTTTTGCTGATGTATCTTGAGAGGGATACTCACAACTTTATCCTTCAAACATCTGTTACCTCCAACAAACCTAGTGTCAGGTTCAAATCTGTTTCATTCAAGGAGAAGAAATGGTACCACATTGCTATTGTGCATCGCCGACCAAAGGCATTAGTTACTAGCAAGGCGTCACTCTATGTGAACGGTGAATTCTCAGAACAAATTCGCTGCAACTATCCCCACCTTCCACCTCTGTCAACTGGTGCCAACGACAGCTTTGCCTCATTCAACTCGAACCAGAACAAGACGAATCCAGTGCAGGCGTTTATTGGTACGCCCAAAGACCTTTCGAACCAAATAGGCCCTGGGCTTGTGTTCTCGCGCTGGTCACTTGCCTCGGCGCACTTGTTCGAGGACGCCTTGAGTGATGACTTTTTGGCAGTCCACTATGGCCTTGGGCCTCGATACCAGGGCAACTTCCAGGATAGCTTAGGAGGCTTTCAGACCTATGAGGCATCGGCCACCTTGGGACTCAGAAACGAGATCGCACATCCTGGGAAGGGTGAAACTTCGGACATTATAAGGGCTGTCCGTGAGAAAGCAGGTTCATTGTTGCCAGAATCCAAGATTCTCCTTAGCATTCTACCTTCGGCGACGTTCCCAGAAAATGTGCAATTCTACGACACAGGACTATTGAGGTCACTTCCACGAAACTGCGCTCGCAATCTTTTCCGAGCATCAAACCAAGAGGGTGCTCCTCTAGCCATCAACTGTGCGGTGCCAAGTCTTCCAGACTCCTTGTTCAGAGTTCAAGGTCTTCTCCAATTCCGAGGCAATCCTATCGTCGCTGTGCCATCGTACTTGGACGAGAACCTATGGCGGCTTGCTGGCTTCACTCCACTGGCTCTGAAGTTGTTTGAGCGAGCAACGTCAATAGAAGAGACAGTGAGATCGGCAGAAATGTTGTTTTACTGCATTCGACAAAGCTGGAGGAACAGTGAGGCAATTGAGAAGGATAACGGATACGGCATTTTGGCGATGCTTCTCCGTGTCAAGCTGGGCTATGACCGCAGCAGCGGCGACTCAACCGTCACCCGACTCCAGGTTTCTAACGAGGACCGTGATCGACTGGCGTTTCAACTACTGAGTCTTATCCTTGGCTTCGTCGGATACAACCATACAGAGCCCATGGAGTCCTTCATCATCAACCCACTTGCTTATCGCATCTTGCTCATTGACCTGGACATCTGGAGAAAGTCGGCGCCTCGAATCCAAGAGCTTTACTATAAGCAATTCGTGACATTCGCAGTTAAGAGCAAGTATCACGAATTTAATAGTCGAAGGCTGATAAGGATGAGTATGTTACGCCATGCCTACACTTTGCAAATCGTGCTAACCGCTTCCAGGAATTGTCAAGAGGCTGCTCGATGCCATGAAAGGAGAGGTTGTGTCAGAAGACACGATATCTCACTTCATGGGCGCTTTCGAAGTCCTTGTTGCGTCCAACTTTAGCCAAGAGGTCATGCGATCGCTGTCGCTTTTCATCACATACGCTTTCCACTCACAACCTTCATCTTTACCACGAACTCCACGACCTCTTTCGGCCATATCCAGATCAAGCACTCCAGTTCCACGACGGCGAGGTACACCGACTGATCCCACCGCAGCTGCGATTGCCTCTGGTTTGAAGTTCTTGACCAAGAAGCAGCTTGGTGTCAAGGTTCTCAGCATGTATTCGCGCATATTGTGCGAGAAGGGCAACACCACTCACATCAAGAAGTTTGCCCGAACTGTGACAAATAAAGTGAGAGCGAGTATATCTGGTGTGCTTCTTTGCTAATATCTGTAGTGGCTTCTTTACTTGTTGGCTGAAGACGATCCGGAAGTCGTTGTCCACGGTTGCAAGATCCTGGCGCGTCTCCTCGTTACGCATGGCTCCAACTATACCTCGAAATTTGCCGGAAAGTCGGGAGGCTTCATCATCATGTCAAACAGATTGAAGCGATTCTGGGACATGCCGACTCTATGGCCCATTTGCTTCAGCATCTTGTTTGGCTACGATGTGGCCGAGATCAATTTTGACAGAAACTTTGACTTCTTCAGCTTGCTGGAGACGTTTGGAAAGCGAAAGGTCGTATACCCCGACTCTCTGGCTGTCATCACTGCAATGCTGCAGCATGGTCTGAAGGATGTGATGAGACATCAGGATGATCCAGATTCGCCGGCAACTCATATTGACCCGTCTTTCGCGCTTAAGAAGCACGCATCGTCTACTGAGCTACGCTCGCGAGCAAGCTCCATGAACTTGGCCACTGCCCTTGAGACACGCTCCAACTTCTCGCGAGACAGTGAACGAGTTGCAAGCTATGCTAGTGTCCTACATACAGTCATTCGCTTCCTTTCAGATCTCCATGCACGTTCCACCGAGTTCAGGGACTTTGCTTTGAACTCGGAGTGGGTGAGACTGTTGCTATCAGCACTCTACCCAGTCATCGTTAGTGCCGATGCGGTGACACCCGAAACCGAGTTGAACTCTGGCGATACGGCGCTGACGTTTGAGGGGACTGATGTTATCATTCGTCCGATTAGTGGTAGTGCTTCAAATGCCACGCCTATTGTACGAACGACAAGCGTGGATCCAGTGCCGTCGCCTCAATCAACACCACCAAAGGGCACGCCACTGCGAAGAGCCTCGTCGTTTATCCTGCTCACCCAACAAAAATCACCAGTTGGACCCAGTCCAGCTCGACTGAACCCAGCGTTGCCTTCATTGAGATCAGCACCGAGCAAAAAGCCTAGCAGCGATATCTTGGATGGACTCTTAGAGCTGGTGGTGAATGTCTTTATGGACCAGCTTCTAGCACGGAAAGATTTCCCAGGGTTCGGCCTGTTTACTAAAGTCCCTCCGGGGTTCCGTGAACACCAGGCGTACTTTGAGTCTTACATATTGAAGCATGTGATTGCCCAATTGACGAATAATGTTCAGCTCAATCAGAAAGCGATCTGCGAGCCTCGTGTCCTGACGAACCTTTCTCGATTCTGTACACATATGTCAGAGGCCATCTTCGAGGGATGGTTCATGAATGGTGCCGAAGCTATGATTGACTTTGTTGGCATGCTTCTCGAATTTCTGCAGCGCCCGGATATCTCGAACCTCAAGAGTGTCCGACTTTGCAGCCAGGCTGTCGCCACAATCCGAAGCTGTTTACTTAGGATCATTCTTTTGAGACTATCAGATCTTGACAACCAAGAAACCACTTTGGTGGAGGCCAAGCAGTTTATGGACAAGATGGTATACTGGCAAATGTCAATTCTCGGTTGCTTTACCAGCGAGGACGAGTTCCTTAAACTCTTCTGGTACCAGCTCTACACAAAACTCATTGGCGACAAGATGCCCCTTCGTATTGCGGCAGCTAACTTCTTACGCATTATCTTGGTGCAGAAGCCAGAGGAATCAGCTACGCTGATCCGCTCTTGCATGTCGCCAGACCAGAAGCAGCTTACGAAGGACTTTCTGAAGTTGACAGGCGTGGATGATGAATCATTCGTTGACTGGGTTGATAAGCACCGCCCATCACTGGACGTTCTCTTCTTTGGCGGCATGTCTAAGACTTGGGAAGATTTCGTCAGTTCAGAAAACGTGCGAACTTCGGAGACGGCCAAAGTACGTCTCACCAAGCGCAAAGATAAACTCAGACTATTGCACGCGGAGAGCATCAGCACAGAGAAGATTCTCATCAGTCACGATATTGGTAACAGCGCTTGGATGAAGAGCATCTACAACTCTGAGTACTTCAAGTATCAGCGACTCATGCAGGACCAGCAAGATGACCTAGTATTCCTGAGTGCGGCTTACACCAAGATGGAGCGGGATCTTATGAGGCCTGGTGCGGTCTTCAGCGAGGCAGCTACACCCAAGTGGAAGCTTGATCGCACCGAAGGACGAAATCGAATGAGGCTCAGGGTTCTCCCGGATTTTACGATCAGTAAGGATGAGTATCAGCCGAAGAGGAAGGCGAGCGAGGTGCTACAGACTCTCCGGATAAATACGTCGGCCAGTCCAGCTCCTTCGATCCAGGCTTCTGCTGTGACGCCAACGAGGCCAAGGGCTGCATCGGCTTTGGATGGCAATGCTGAACAGCCTCAATTTACAGAGGAGCCAGAATCCACCGAGCCAGCAGAGCAACCCAGCTCTGGTGTTGCGCCCGAAGACGACTTTGAGCTTGTGGACGACCCCAATGATCCCAACGAAGGAGACGAAGGGTTCGAAGACAAGAACCGCAAAGTGATGCGACGATTGGAACGAGGAGATCAGGTTCAGTCCGCATACAATGTCTCGCGTATCATTGGACTGGAAGCATGCGAGGGAATCCTCATAATAGGCAAGGATGCCCTTTACATAATGGACAACGTGTTCCAGTGTGCCAATGGCGACATCGTCAATGTCTGGCAGGCTCCTCCCGAAGAGCGCGATCCTTTCTCTCAGATCGTCACGGACGCCAAGACTTCGGAGAAGCGACAGAACAATAAGGAACAGGAATCGCGGCATTGGCGATGGCAAGATGTCATCAGTATTTCGAAGCGTCGGTTCCTGTTTCGAGACGTTGCGATTGAGGTGTTCTTCACTGATGGTCGAAGCTATCTCTTGACCACGATCAACCCTGTGGTGCGAGATAACTTGTTCGTGAAAATGCTCAACAAGGCACCTCACACAAGCGGCGCAAACACGCTTCCGAACCCTGAAGATGCTTGGCGTCTGGAGTCTCTCAAAGTCTTTGACGAGTCGCCTCAAGGATTTGGGTCCAAGTTCGGCACATTCTTCAACTCATCGCCATGGAATCCTCTCCTTAAGAAATGGCAGAAGGGCGAGATCTCCAACTTTCACTATCTCATGATGGTCAATACTATGGCTGGAAGGACGTTCAATGATTTGACTCAATACCCAGTCTTTCCATGGGTTCTGGCAGATTACACGAGCGAAGACTTGGATCTCGATGATCCCAACACCTTCCGCGATCTGTCAAAGCCAATGGGTGCCCAGACACCGAACAGAGTGGGAGGCTTTGTCGAGAGCTACAATGCATTGGCAGAAATTGGGGAAATTCCATTCCACTATGGTACTCACTACTCTTCCGCCATGATTGTCTCATCATACCTAATCCGTCTACCGCCGTTTGTTCAATCATACATCCTGCTGCAAGGCGGAAGCTTCGATCACGCCGACCGTCTGTTCCAGTCGATCCCAGAAGCCTGGAAATCAGCCTCTTGCAAGAACAAGGCTGATGTGAGAGAACTCATCCCCGAGTTCTACTGTCTTCCCGAATTTCTGACCAACGTCAACGGCTACAACTTTGGCAATCGTGAGAGCAACGGCGTTAAGGTCGACCATGTTGAGCTTCCGCCATGGGCTAAGGGTGACCCGAGGATCTTCATCGCCAAGCACAGGGAAGCACTCGAAAGTCCGTATGTGAGCGAGAACCTACACCAATGGATTGATCTGGTATTTGGTTATAAGCAACGAGGTGAAGCAGCGGTGGAAAACCTCAATGTGTTCCATCATCTTTCATACCGTGGTGCGACAGATCTGGACAGCATCACGGATGCAAAGGAGAGAGCTATTCTTGCAGGCGTGATTCACAACTTTGGACAGACCCCTCACCAAGTGTTTATGAAGTCGCATCCTGCTCGCGAACACGTCAAGAGTCCAGTTAGACGATTAGACAGCAGTGTGTTTTCGTTGGGCTGTCTACCACATCCACTCCTTGGTAAGAACTCTGTTTCCTTTGAACCTCAGACATCACTGACCGACTGAATAGAAAGCCACGAACGTGTAGCCTCACTCATTCATGCCTCCAAACTTGACCGCTTACTGTGCGCTTCTCCATTCCGCCTCAACTTCCCACCATACGACAAATTCCTTGAATGGGGATACGCAGACAACAGCATTCGCTTCTTCTTCAGCGACAACCGAAAGGTAATGCAGAACCTTGTTCCTCGATCTGGCCACGTCGCTAACTCAACAAAGCCCGCTGGACTCTTTGAGAACCTTCACATCGGCCAGATCTCTTGTGCTTGTTTTGCCGACTCCAAAACCTTGATCACTGCTGGAGAGGATTGTGTTGTTTCGGTTTATGCACTACAGACTCTGCCCGGGAAGCCGGTTGAGTTACTGCCGAGGTCTAGTCTTTTTGGACACAAGTCGCCTGTCACGACGATTGCAGTCAGCAAAGCGTTCAGCACGCTTTTGACTGTTTCTGCAGATGGACAGGCATTCTTGTGGGATCTGAACAGACTGTCGTTCATTCGAAAGCTGCCGTTGGTGCGACCTGTTGAATGTGCACGTATCAACGACATTTCGGGCGAGATTCTTCTCTGCTCTGGACCCAATGTGATACTGTACACGCTCAACGGCACACTCCTCCTTGAACAGAACGTCTGTTTTGAACAAGACGATTATATACACTCCTGTGCCTTTTACAAAGGCGCAGGAAATGAGTGGCTCGACAATTACTTGATCTTCACGGGCCACAAGCGCGGCAGAGTCAACGTCTGGCGCCGCAGCATCGTGGGCAGTCGATGGACGCTTGAGCTCCTCAGAAAGCTTGACCATGTCGACTATAAGAACGACAAGGGCGCCAACACAGAGGCAGGCATAACGTGCATAAGTCCAATGCCAACGTGCGTCTACACAGGAGATGATGACGGTCGAGTTGTAAGTGTCTCCCCCTCTCAACAATCCTCAAACTAACAGTTCTAGTACGAATGGAATCTACTAAGCAGGGAGAGATAGAGTCTTTCCCTACCGAATCGGACGTCAGTTCGATATAACCACCGACATAGCCTCGTATGATTAAAGAGAAGGAGGATATTCTGTTTCTTGGCTTTTTGCACATCACTGCGGCGTTTCCTGCTTGTTGTTTATACGCATGTTTAGAAAATCAACGACTCGCGCACATCCTCACACGCACATATATAGGTATCGAAACGTAGACAGCCGGTGGATGGATTGATTGTAGAAAAATCGAATTGAAGCGTCAATTGTTGCTGGGTCTTCTCGTCCCTTTCTTCCTCTATGATATCCCTTCTCCCTCTCGCATCGGGAAACGCCGTAGTTTGTACAAAGATATGCTCCTCAGAGCCGTGGTATTTCCTTCGTCTTTTCAATTCGAGATGTTCAGTCGTCGTACCCGGTGAGTTGTTTCCTGGGCCCAGAGGGGACTGTACATGTTAGTTTCGCATTGGGGGATTGATATCGAGGGGGAACGCACTGGGATAGGTGACGGGAACGGGAGGAGCATCGATATCGCCAAAGTAGTGTCGGATCGGAGGAACAATTGGCATGGCGACGGGGCCTGCTGCGCCGATGATGACGGACCAGAAGAGGGCGGGACGCTCTCGGGCTGCCCAGCGGCAGTACTTGAGGGGGGTTTGCCAGAAGAGAGGAGCGGCAGACATGATGGCCTATATCAATTAGCATGAAAACTAACAATAGCGTATTGGGAGCGAGGCCATACTCAATTGACGATGTGGTGTTTGTCGTTTCAATCTTGGTGGTGATGATGGTCTCGAGCAGCGGTCCAATCGTATCCTCGGAAAAACCAAGCCGCGGGCATCGGATTATTTCCTCACTCTACAAGCTCTAGAGTCGCTAGGTACCAAAAAAGGACTAGCGCATCCGCAGTTTCACATCCCGTTCCCCCACTGAAGGCTACGTATCCCTAAGACGCCAACGCAAGCTACCACGCTCCGTAGGTTCCACTGAGAGCTTCTACACGCAAGCTGTCCAAACTTGCACCAAACACTATAACCCCCCCCAACTCAGAACCACACAATGCGGTCACTCTTGAGCCTCGTGGTCTTTCTCTTCGCGGCGCTGGTTTCGGCCGTGAGCACAGCTGGTAATCGATTACTGGTTATTCTCGATACGCCCAAGGACAAGGAGGCGTATACTACGTTTTTCCGCGACTTGTCTGGTATGAGCCTTTGCAGAGTATTGGGGAGATGTTGAAGCTTACAATTGATAGAACGGGGTTATGATATCACGTATGAGACACCAAAGAGCAATGATTTGACATTGTTCAAGTATGGTGAGAGGACTTATGATCATCTTGTCTTCCTCCCCACCAAGATCAAGGGTTCGTCATGTCTTGTTCCTCGAGAATACAGCTTTACTGACTGGCGCAGGTCTGGGACCCAATCTGACCCCCAATGCCATCGTCGACTTCATCAACGCCGGGGGAAACATTCTCCTGACAATGTCCGCTACCCACAAGGTCCCCGTTACTCTCGTCTCCGTCCTCGACCAACTCGACGTTACCATTCCCGCTGAGCGCAACGGCAAGGTCGTCGACCACTTCACCTACGATGCCGTTTCCGCCGCCGAGACACACGACACCCTCGTCCTCGACGCTCCTCGCAACGTTCGTCCCGGCTTGAAGGATTACTTCGAGATTCCTGGCGCATTCATCTCTGTTCCCCACGCCATTGGCCACACTCTTGGTTCAGGACCTCTTCTTACACCCGTTCTTCGAGCGCCCCCTACCGCTTATAGCTACAACCCCAAGGAGCAGGGTGATACTGTCGAGCCTGAGGAGTTGTTCGCTGCTGGAAAGCAACTTGCCCTTGTTTCTGTCTTCCAGGCTCGCAACTCCGCGCGTGTCACTGTTGTTGGTGCTGCTGAGATGCTGCAGGACAAGGCTTTTGACACCAAGGTTACTCGACAGGGTGGAAAGGCTATCTTCCCTGCCAACAAAGAGTTCATCACCAACTTGGCTGGCTGGACTTTCCAGGAGCTTGGTGTTTTGCGAGTGAACAAGATTGAGCACCACCTCAAGGGTGACAATGAGACCAACCCTGAGCTATACCGCATCAAGAACGATGTTGTATGTAGAGACATCCCCTGACTTGATTGACCTCGCTAACAATTCACAGACCTACAGTATCTCCGTCTCCGAGTACGCCTGGAACGATTGGCAACCCTTCCACCTCCCTGAGGGCGACCACCTCCAGCTCGAGTTCTCCATGCTGTCCCCTTTCCACCGCATCTCCCTGAAGCCCGTTCATGTCGGTGAGGACGAGACCGTCTACGGCACCGACTTTGTTCTTCCCGACCAGCACGGCATCTTCAACTTCATGGTCAACTACAAGCGACCCTTCCTGACAAACCTTGAGGAGAAGCGAACTGTCAGCGTTCGACACATGGCTCACGACGAGTACCCCCGAAGTTACGTGATCAATGGTGCTTGGCCCGGTCTGACTGGCATCTCAGCCACTATTGTTGGATTCCTGTCATTCTGCATCGTGTGGATGTACAGCCAGCCTGTCAAGTCAGCCGCTGGCGCCAAGAAGACACAATAGAGGATGGAGCAATGTACGAGTATTTTTTGCTGCAACGTCACGATTAAAAGTTCGTGGATCTGTTGTATTGTAGAGTGGGACCAAAAGTGAAATATAGAATGCGCATTTGTTTTCCTACAGCTATTGAAGTGTTTATTTTACGACTACCTAATGTATGTGACTCAAGATACGAAGATGTGATGGCTCCCTCAGATTAGCTCTCTTGGGTTCTCACTGACAACTCGCGGCAGTGGACAAGTAAATGCCCTGCAAACATCCTAGATGATGCCCGCCGCTGTTGCCTGCAAATTTGGCTTTTTGGTCGATTGATCATCACCGGGCAGCAAATTCGTATCTCAAAGCATTTCCTCCGTCCCATACGGCTCCTCACGAAGGCCAAGCCTGCTCCGATTGAAAACTATATCATGCGAATCACGAGTGTTTCTGTATTCCCAGCAAACACCTCCAGGAGAGGGTTCGCAACGAAAGAGAACAGCTTCACGCAAAGGGGATTATCGTCACTGCGGCTACTCTAGGCACTTGCGAAGAAGACATGATGAAAGACAAAGGAAATAACTTCAAGGTCTGCTCAGATTTCTGTTCTTGAGTAAGGCACACGTTCGCAACACAAGTCAGTTTCCCCGAAGGGCATACCGAGCAAGTGAAGTGAATCGCCACTTGGGGGGGGATGTGTAGAACAGTTGTCATCACCGCAGACGAGCCCCCAGAAGCCAAGTACAGGACGAGAGGAAATGCAAAGACGCCGAACTCCAACGCCAACGCCAACGCCAACGCCCGCAAGAAAAACAACCAAAAAACCAAAAAGACCCCCTCCCAGGCCAAATGGCCCGGGACCAAAAAACAAGACGAAAAGCAAAGACAAAGGAAATAAAAAGCAGACCCAAACCCCCGTGGTCAAGTGACCACCCAAAAAAGCGCGAAAACAAGAGCAGGAAAACAAAAGCGGAAATGCAAGTTAATACATACATACCGAGTCACTTGACTGAGGGAGGCGGGCGAGGGTGAGGGCGAGTTCGGGGTCGGGGAGGAGAGAGGTGAGGTGAAGGCATGGTGTTGGAGGTTGGGCAAGGTCGAAGAAGTGAAGTGCGAAAAAGGAATAGGAAAAGAACAAGACAAAAGAAAGGTCACAATGTGGAAATGAAGAAATAAGCTGTCGAGTCAAGCAGTAAGTGTCGAAAGCAAAAAGTGTATAGCAAAGTTCAAGCCAAATCACAAGTCGAGAATGCGAAAGGCTGATGAAGAGGAGAAGAAACGGCCGCGAGAACTGGGAGAGAAGCCCTCTATTTATAGCCGTTGGGAGTGAGGAGTGATTGCGCATTCGCTGCGCGAGGTTTTACGCTGGAATTGAGCGTTGGGTGTGGTGTTGACGGCCGTCGCCAGCTGCCAGCAGCTGTCAAGATATCCAGAATCGTTGCTGAGGTTCAAGTCGCGCTGCTCTTCGCGTTGGAGAATGGCAAGGCTGTGGGGACGTGCACAAGCTCAACCTGTGGCGCTGTGGCACAGGTGGGGATTTAGAGCAAGGCTGGTGTGGGTGCGAAAACTTCCGCCGTTGCTGGGTCGTGATCGCCAACTCAGCTTCTACAATTACGTTGCTATCCTCACCTCAATCCCTTTGACGCCGCGCATCCGTCAAAATGGTAAGCCCCTGTATCATTCTTGCTGCCAGTAGGTTCAGCTAACGATTCCAGGCACGTAACTCGGAAAAAGCTCAGTCTATGCTGTTTCGCTTCCGCGAAGCCCAAGCAGCAGACCTAGGCATCATCGACGCCGGCCGCACACGTCGCCCCAAGCTCATCACCGAAGTCTCAGCGATACCCGCCTGTGAAAAATGGCGCGGTCAAGTGCTCAAGGAAATCTCGCGCAAGATGTCACGTATTCAAGATCCTATCCTCAGCGACTACCAGATCCGCGATCTCAACGACGAAATCAACAAGCTTATGCGCGAGAAGCACATGTGGGAGATTCAGATACGCAATCTCGGAGGACCGAACTACATGCGCGGCGGGGGTAAGATCTACGATGAGCAAGGACGCGAAATACCCGGTAGCGGGAAGGGCTATAAATATTTCGGCAGAGCGAGAGAACTCCCTGGTGTGAAGGAGTTGTTTGAAGCAGCGAAGAACCAAGGCGATGAGAAGCCGCTCGAGGAGAGGCATGATATGAGGAGGAATGTTGACGCGGCGTATTATGGGTATGCGCCTGATGAGGAGGACGAGGAGATGCTGGCGTATGAGGCGGAGAAGGAGAGGCAGGCGGTCGAGCATCTGCTCAGGACGGGGAGTAAGGATGTGCCGGAGGGGTGGGAGCCGCTGCCGGGGGACAGTGGTGATGGGATTACGTGGGACTTGCCGACGTTGGAGGAGGTGCAGGAGGAGTTGATCGATCGGAGGAGAAGGAGGCTTTTGGAGCAGTTGTGATATGTTCTCCGTGTATCATCGGAGGGGACGGGAAGTTTAGTGTATTGTTGGTTGTTGGATCAGTTGAGGCTAGGTGATGGTTCACATTCACGGCGTTCAGGACGGTCACTTATTTTCAGGCGTATGGGTTTATCATGATACTTGTCAAAAAAGAATATCTTCTCAATCTTGCATTCTCACCCTTACTAAGCGACATCACCAACCCGCAACTGAAGCTATGCCCCGAAGCTGTGGATAAGCGGTTATACCGAGCTGTCAGTTATAGCTACCACCCGGATATCACAGATTCCGGGTATAACACGGACGAACTATACAATCCACCAAACAAAAACAGCTCGAGTTACCGTACAGTTACAGAATGCATGAACCGTCAAGGGTGTTTTAAACCCGTCAACATTACCTGTTTCGTTTCATACGCCAATGAACTCTAACAATATGTCATCCACAATCTCAAGCGAGATACGTATTCACATTTGCCATTTGAAAGAGAAAGAAAAGGATTTTGTGACGATCTTCATTGGTGACCACCCCTTGTAACCCCTGTTTGTGAAGGAGAGACCCCTGAAGGTCCTGAAGCTCACGGTGAAGCGCCACGCAGGTGAGTGTGCAGATGACGCCTTTAGATCCTTTTCGTCCAGGGGGTAGAGGGACCTACGTAGATGAAGATGGAGGATGGCAATGGTTTGGTTATCGGATTAGAAAATTGGCATTTCGAGTTTATCTGAATTATTCAATGAAGCGAAATCTTTAAAATTGATGCATAGAATTCGCATTGCATGGTCAAGACGTGGGTGTGTGACGCTGTTTCATTTCGTACCAAAGTGATCGACAGTCTTGTCTTGTCTTGTCTCTCCTCGCCTTGTCAAACCGTCTCCCGAGCTCCCCTCTTGTCTCGGGAATCTTCATGTACTTCTATATCTCACTTTTTACTTACAATCATGTCAGCCTCGCCTGTGCCTCTCGTGTAACACCGACGATCGAAAAAAAAAGATCAATTCTCCGTGTAGTACAATCTTTGATGATCAAACCCATTCTCTGATGTAAATCACTAGGTAGTTCCCTTTTCTATTCTTGGCTCTCCCCTTTTCTCGTCCATTCACAACAAAAAGGTGACCCCGCGGCTGGACGGCGCCAGAGACAAAAAGAGAAAGGAAAAAACGTCCAGCCCCTGAGCTTGTACCTGCAGCGCCCTGACTAGCACCCTACCCGTCTAAATCCTCTGCATCCACTCTATGATGAAAAGAGTAACGCTGGGCCCCTATTACGATTCTATCAATCACTTGCAGAGAATTGATCAACAGCGGAATTCTCTTGCAACATATGCTTATTCTGTTTTCCATTCTCTCTTGTTCTATACAATTTGCTCTTTCAGGTGTCTAAAATTGGATATTCCTTCAGCTAGTGGCTGTCTTGTTAAATTAACCCACTCTGGTCCCCTGGCCTGGGCTCTTTTAGCACTTTACCCCCCTAGGTTGTGGGCTGTGGGGACCCTTTAGGTACTTTACGGTAAGTGCTGCAGCCCAGGCTTCTTCTTCCCGTTCTTCTCGGCAACGGTCTCGTCTTCTAGAAATATGCACAGAAGAGACAGACCAGGCCAATGTCTCTGACCCTGACTCTGTCTCTGTCTTTACATCATCGTTGTTCCTAACTACTTACGTTCCAATTCAGTCCTTACCGTCACATGCTCATGATATAATTCCTCAGGTCCCTTTTTTCTCTCTCTCCTCTTCTTCTCTCTTCGAGATGGTTTCGTTCTTTGGCCTCAAGCTTGGAGGCGATAGGAAAAAGTCACAGTAAGCCTCCTTTCTCTAGACTCTACCATTTACAGCTTTGCTGATATTTGCCAGGGACAAGAAGCAAGCTTCGAAGCAAATACAACATTTACACCGCAATGAAGAACCTGTCTCGTCAACCCCCAAAGACCTCCGCCGACAGAGTAACTTCTCCCGTCCAAATCTCGCTCGCCCTGGTACTTCCAGCTCTCACCTTGACCCACCAACGCAATGGAAAGCCCCTTATATGAACGGCGCAGGAGGCGCCTCCTCCATGGTTGATCTTGGAGCACCGCGCGCACCAGGAATGGGAAATCCGCGGTTTCACTCGTCAGACATAATGCTCAACACACGCTTCGGCAATGGTAGTTCCACGAGTCTCGTTGCGCCGGGCGCAAGACCTGGCTCACCTACACGTCCTGGGACGGCCATCTCGACGAAGGAGCCTGAGAATCCCTTCAACATTCACTTCGGTAAAGATTCTGTCAGCAGTATACCGCCGACACCCCAGGATGAACCGAGGGGTCATGCGGAACCCTTCGAATTCAATCTCGGAAACGAGATTAAGGAAATCAGAAACAAAAGCCCTATTCCTACGGCTAACAATGGATATCCATCTCCTCCACCCTCGATCGTCAACGCTGAGCGATCTTTCTCGCCAGACCCGCGCCCTTCGAGCAGCCGTCAGAACGTGCCCACCGCGCCTAGCCTTCGGAACCCCAGCACTGCAGGTCCAATGTCTCTCCCAAGTCCAGCTGTATCAGTTGCTAGAAGCGACGATGTCTGGGAGCCGCAGCCTCCCGTTATTCGCAATGTGACAGCCAAGCGCGACACTTTTACCTTTCATACGCCTAGACGGCAGAGCTTTACCATGGACATGGAGACGCGTGAGAATCACAAGCCCATGGTTGAGGGGCTTGCTGGGAATTTTGCGGGATTCGACTTTGGTGAGACAGTTAGGAAGGGCAGTATTAGTGGTAAGAGCTTGGATACTTCGACGGAGGGTGGAGTGAGCCCTACGGACAACAACGTGAAGCCCAGAGTGTTGGGAACGACGAGGACTGCTAGTCCTTTGAGAACCATGCAGTCGAGTCCAAGTCTGAGCATGATTGATACGGCATTGACACGAGCTCGAACGGCGAGTGATGCCATGTCTCCTCTGTCGTTGGTATCGTCATTGGCATCCGCGGCAGCAGAGGAGACGCCGCGTATACAGACACCTCAGCCTTCCCAACAGGCAAAGCCGACTCAACAGCCTCCCAAGATTCTCCAGCCCGGCCAGCTCTCGGAACCTCTTCAGGCGATCAGGCCTGTCTCACCCTCGCGCTCTCCTCAACCTTCGCCTCTTTCTCAACCTCCTCAGCAGAACTCTCCAGGACCATCCCCGATTCTCTCCAACTTCCCGGGTCGATCGCCGTCTCCGCCAGTCGTAGAACCTCATTTCCCTCGATCTCCTCCTCGACCACTCATCCAAGCTCTTCAACCATCTCCCCAGTATCCGCCAAAGCAGTACAAGGCCTATCAACCTCCGGGCTCTTCTCCACCAACGAAACCACTTCCTTCGCCGTACCGGTCACCTACCGCTCCTCTCCCGCCTGTACCACCTCCTCGTTTGAACCCAGGTAGCAGAAGTAGGAGTAACACTCCCGATATAGCAGCGAGTGCGAGCCCAGGTTACATAAACCGACCTCTCGAACCTCCGCCTCGTGGCCTCCGTACCCGAACTGACTCGGAACCACGCCTTGGCCGACCTCTCCGCGTTCCAGCTCCTCTCGTCGATCGCTCGGCTACCATTCCCACGATTGGGCCGGGACCTCGAAGTGCTGTCGGTCTAGGCTTTGATGAGAGCGGTTTTGTCCGTGCTGAGCGTCTTCCTGAGCCACCACGAACAGCCAGCCCTTTCTCCCAACAAAGCCCCATGGAAGGTGAATTCCCCGTTCAAAAGGGTCTTCCTCGAGGTCGCAGGCCTCAACCTCCCGAGATGCAAAGTCCCGAAAGGCCTTTTGGCCTGGAGCCAAGAAAACAGCGCCGCCAGCCTCCTATGTATCCTCCGCCCAGAAGCACAGAGTCACCCGTGGCCGACTCACAAGTGGATGAGGTTTTGAACCAACCCGGTACACCAAACTGGAACGACTTTGACCGCGCCGAAGCGCACAAGTCCGCTATCCCAGCTGCTCTCTCTCCTTTCCGCACACAATTCGCTCGATCTCCCACGCAGGCCACCGACGACTCTTTAAGCCCACGTCTTGCACAGTACGCTTCCTCACCCATCTCAGACACACCACCAAGTCTACCCTCACCATCCTTCCCATCACTACAAAAGTCAATCTCTAGCTCGAGTGAAGACCTCGCGCGGACTTTTGACATGGTGTCTAATGGGAACTACGAGCGACATGAGCAGAATCCAGCTCGCCCGCTCATCTCACCTGTGATGGCAGACTTTGTGCCCCCGAGGGACAGAGACCGCAGCAGGACTCGCGTCGAGGCAAAGAGAGCGCCTCCTCGTCCTTCTCCAATCACTGTTCCTCCATCGCTGGCCGCAGGAGCAGAGCCCACGAGGGTCAGAACTCCTAATCCAGTGGTAGATGCCTTCAACCCTGGCTTTATCTAAATGGATTTACATATCAAGGCGAATCATCTTTATATCTCAGCTTTTTATATCTCAGCGAGTTGGATTTTCAAAAGAGGCAAAAGACCCTCATGACTTTTTCTTTTCTTGTTTAGCTATCGCTTATTCCCCTATTTTCTTCTATCACATCTTTTTTGGACATGGCGTCTTTCGCTTATAGATCTATCACATACCCCCGTCCCTCACTGCGTATCTTTTTACTTTCCCTTCTTTTCTTTGTATATAGTCATCATCATTATCATCGGGACATGATTAGTGGATAATGTCTAAGGAATACAACATCCAGTGCCTTGAGCCTGGATCTTACATGATTACCTCAAGTGCTCCAAACGTGATTGCATTGCATTTTACATTGTAAACCCATGACTGGTGCCGATTTCACATTGCTATAGAATACATATGCTAGCCGAGGAACATGCGCAGGTTGTTGCCGATGTACTTGAGATCCAGGAGGAATGTGTCATGGCCAAACATGCTCATCTCTTCACTCAACTCAACGTGCGTCACGTTTCTGTTTCCAGCTAGACGGACTGCTTCAGCTACCTCGCGCTGTTGCCATGCTGGGAAGAGGATGTCACTTGCGACGCCCATAACCAGCGTGGGGGTATCCCGTAATGGTGCGAGGCCGTGAATCAGATCCTCTGGGGGTCTTGAACCAGGCACAACAGTCGCATCTGAGGGGTCCGGGTGAGATCCAGGTTGTTCCTTATAAGGTTTGTTGGGCAGAGTAAGACTGCATGCGTCGGCGGAAAGGGGCGAGGCTTCTCCTGAAGCGAGATTCTTCTCACGTTCTTGGCGACGAGCACGAGTTGCGCGCTGATGCTCGATACCCAGATCGAAAAGATCCATAGCCTTGCTGACATACAAAAGACTGTTGGGATCATAGTTCAAGCACCACTTCTCACCCGCATGGTCAAGATACGTCTCAATGAGGAAATCAGGACATAGCGCAGGCGGTTTACTCGAGTCTGCTCGACGACGACCAAAACGCTGCTCCCACTCCGGTCCAGAACGATACGTAACTGTCGCAATCTCCCGCGCAAGCTTCATACCCGCATGAGGAGGAACCTTTCCATAATAGAACCCACGATTCCAGTTTGGATCCATCATGAGGACTTGGCGCTGCGTATGGCGCATGGCGATACTGTACGGGTGAGAGCGTGCGCAGCCGCTGATAGAGACGATGCGGCCTACACGCGAGGGGAAGAGAACGCCTGCGGCGAGGGATTGCATTCCGCCCATTGATGAACCGACGGAAGCGTAGAGCTTATCGATGCCGAGATGGTCGAGAAGACGGAATTGGGCGCGGACCATATCGTCCATCGTCAAGATGGGGAAATGCGTTGCATAGCGCTCTCCATTGCCTGGGTCGACACTACTAGGTCCTGTAGAACCATTGCAGCCGCCGATGACATTCGTGCAGATAACGTGGTATTTATTCGTATCAAGCGGTCCTCCTGGTCCAATGAACTTCTCCCACCAGCCAGGCTTTGTATTCGCCTCTGTAGAGTGCGCATGCGACGAAGCGGATAGACCAGTGTGTAGAAGAATAGCATTCGATTTATCGGCATTGAGCTCACCCCATGTCTCGTACGCAATGTTGAACTCGGGAAGCACGCCGCCCCAGTCTAGCATGAAGGGTTCTTTGCAGAGGTAATTCTGCGTAGCACCTGAAGTGTACGAGGGTTCGGTATCGTCGTCGGTTAAGCGGGCAGAACGGGATTCTAGTGCGTCGAGGCAGGGGAAGGACATTGCTGGGTTAGATGCGACGCCCGACTTCCGGGGCACAGCGGAGTGAAGATCTCGGACCCTCGGGGCGAGACATGTTGGGCGGGCGAGTCTGAGGGATGTTTGGAGCTGGCGAGTTGAGCGCACGAGAGATCTTGAGGACCTCATGGTGGGATGTGAGTGTGAGGAGGAGAGATTGTCGCTTGAGGAGAGTTGAGCTTCATGTTTGTAATCGAGGATTCTTAGACGGCGAAATTGATGGAGCTCCGATGCGCGGGGGACGGGATTGGACGCCGGGTCGGGATGATGCCATTGCACGTGCGATAAGATATGGAGTTATGATAAGATAGGAGAACCCAGTGTAAGAGGGAACTATTTCCAGTTACCACCTACATCTTACAGAAATAGCCCCTACATCCATAGTAAATATTAATTTTTGTAAATCTAGAGATCGTCGTCATAAGGCTTAGCCTAAGTTTAAACTTAAACCCACCATCATAAGTTCAAGTGTAGACAGATCACGCTTTTCCTGTGACCCCTCAGGCACGTGTACCATCTTCTGACGTCAATTCAACGCCGCAGCTGTAGGTGATAAGCTGCTGCCTCTCTAGAACAAGCCCCAAACGCGTCACCTTTTCGCCGTGTATACATAAAGAAAAACCTGTCTTTTCTTTCGCAAACACACAACAAATTCTTTTCTACTCCCCTAGATTTTATGCTGATCTACATTCTCTACTTCATCATCGCCTATCTCATCATGGCGCAGAGCATTCCCCAGAACGTAATCCAAGGCTTGCGAACTATGCTATCGCTGGGGAGCCAGAACGACAATGAGACGAGCTCTTCTTCTTCTGGGGGGTTGACGCCCGTGGATGTGGTTATCACTAGGATCATGCTCACGAAGGGGAAGAAGCTTCCGCCGGGTGTTGTTGATGTTATTCTCGACTTTGCGGAGTATTGGGCGCATTCGAGTAATGAGGTTGACTACATCGCTGAGCACTCGAGCCCTCTCCGCGTCAACGGCCAAAGTCCTTCTGAAAACAAATTTCTTGTAAGTCGGCCCCTCTGAATATAGTACGAGACTAATAAATAACTATAGCTTCGATCGTTTCCTGTGGGTCTGACAGGTATTCAAGGCAAGAAAGCGCTTGCTGAAGTGCTGGCCTATGATTTGAACGAGGCGAAGCCGGCGCCTTTGAAGACGGAGCATGAGGCTTCGTATTTTGCTAAGCTGGCTGATTATCCTACCCCTAAACTACTCCATCCTGTGAGAAAGGTGGTCTTTACTATACGGAGTAAGGATCAGGGGTGGGGTGGTGAGCCGGATAATCGACATACTTATAACGGGGCATGGACGTGGTTTGAAGCTGGTCTAGAAAAGTTTGACGCCGAACAAACCTGTAAGTTCTGAGATACCTCTATTAAACACAATTCTGACTTTCTAGGTGATCCAAACTGCACGTACGACGTGCGCTTCAAGTCAGCATCCTCCGTCGCATCACCCCTCCCGGTCTGCGCCCTCCGCCCTCTCTATCCCTCCATCGTCCCCAAAGGCAGCGACAACTTCTCATACTGGCATCCTCTCGCCCATCAAGAGAAATTGACCATCGTTCGCAACAAGGCAGCGCACCGCGCCTGGCAAGACCATGTGATTACGTGGGCGTGGGACGACGACGCCAAGCCTGATTCCGAAGCTGCTGTCAGGATGAAGGCTGAGGAGGGGAGGGGCGAGGAGACTGGTGATGGGTGGTTTGTGAGGGATATGAAGATGGGGGATGTTGTTACGATCTGGGCGAAGGCGAGGTTTGGAGGGTGGGTTAATCATATTGAGAAGGTCAAGATTGATGTTTACTGGGCTGTCTGAGGGGTGGGATCCATGAAAAAAAGGAATGGGGGTATGAGTTATGATTAGTCGCTTCACTTACAGCCCTACTAATGGGAAATGAATCAATGAGTATACCTACTGCGTGATAACTAACCTTTGTGAAGTGACAGGCTGCCATTTCGTTTGTGAATATACTCCTCAGCTCTCTTTAGTGTTTCAGCCTCATGTCATGATCGCGGGGCAGCGCTCTACGTCATTCACTGAACCCTCCCACAAACACCATCTCAACCTAATCTTCAACAGACTTCAGCCAATCCCACGCTACCTCCAGAAATAACACCAGGAAATGAGACTCATCGCCAACGTCTGCAGAAATCCAAGATTTTTACTCTCAGCAACCTGTCTTGTTCACCAAACCCCGTCTCTTCACCACTTCACGCGCACAATGTCTACCACGCTCAAGAGCCACAACATCCCTCTCAGTCTTCCCGACGGACTTTCAGAAGAGCAGCTCTCTTCATTCAAGCCATTTACTGTAGGTTTTTCACCCATATCCAATTCATATTGCTAATACTCTCAGAACTGGGTCAACACGCTCACAAACTCATTGCGTCTTCAATCCGATGAATCTCACCCATTCCACAAAGACCCTTACGCTCTGCGCTCAGTGACCATCCAATCTTACGATCTCTTCGGCGCCAAACGCATCGGCTTCATAAAGCTCACGGCAACAGTCTCCAATGACTCGGGCGAAACACTCCCAGCAGCCACACTCCTCCGCGGTCCCAGCGTAGCAATGCTCTTCATGCTCATCCCCTCCGACGTACCCGCCTCATCCTCAGAGCGCTACGTCGTCCTCACAGTACAACCCCGCGTTCCCGCCGGCAGTCTGAGCTTCACGGAACTACCAGCGGGTATGGTCGATGACGCAGGTAGCTTCGCCGGAGCAGCAGCGCAGGAAATCAAGGAAGAGCTTGGTGTCACGATAAAAGAAGAAGAGCTTACGAACCTGAGTGAACTTGCTACAGCTGAGGATAGTGAAGATATGGCGAGGGGTATGTTTCCTAGCGCGGGGGGTTGTGATGAGTATATTACGATATTTAGCTATGAGATGAGGATTGAGAGGGAGAAGATCAAGGAGTGGAGTGGGCGGTTGACGGGGTTGAGGGAGCATGGGGAGAAGATTACGTTGAAGGTTGTGCCGATGAAGGATGCTTGGAGGGAGGGGGCGAGGGATGCAAAGTGTTTGGCTGCTCTGGCTCTTTGGAGAGGGTTGAAGGAAGAGGGGAAGTTGTAGAGACACTGCAATGTCTCAGTTGTTGGTGGTAGTAACTTGGGTGAGGCTGTCATCCCACCCCGAAGCATGCAAGATAGGATATGTTGAGGCTGTCGCTATTGAGCATGGTTATAGGCTAGATAAGGATAAATACCCATTAATCTCCTGGAGAAGCATTAAGTTCAACTGAGACATGCATTAGAAGAGACAACAGTGCATGAAGCTGAAAACGCGGTCGCGGGTTTGCAACAAATTCAAACATAAGTGCTTTTTAATTGATGATAAGTTTACATATTTTCAACTAAAATCTAACTTATAACACTTTTATAGCAGGAAGAGACCAATAAAAACAACCGTATTTATCATTTAAAGTTCAATTCCCAGCTATAGACATGTAATTGGTGATTTAATCGCATGATTTGAGTCGCTTCAGGGTAGCTTGTGTGACGTTGCACATCTTCTCACCGACTTCGGCGGGGCAGCTCATCATGACTTCTCAAAACACAGCCAAACAAGCAAAACATTCTTTTTCAACTCACTCAAAATGTCTGTTTTTAATGCCAAAGTGACTTCCACGGAGCCCCTCGTGAGTATTTTCCCACAGTCTACCAACACCCGCTAACAAACTCAGTCTAAAGAGGAAGCTCGCTGGATCAAACTCTCCAAGTACGCTCACTCACCTCCTTCTTCACCTCTCACCTCTGACATGAACGATCAGAATCACATACCGTGACCCAACAGGGACATCACGAACCTGGGAATCAGCTGAACGTCTCACACGCCCCAAAACCGCCGACATCGACGGCGTAGGCATAGTAGCCATCCTCCCCCTCCCCACAGGCCCCGAACTCATCCTCCAAAAACAATACCGCCCTCCCATCAACGCCGTGACGATCGAAGTACCAGCCGGCTTGATCGACGAGGGCGAAACACCCGAAGAATGCGCCATCCGCGAACTCCGCGAGGAGACAGGCTACGTCGGCGTCGCCACTGAGACATCACCCATGATGTTCAACGACCCGGGGTTTTGCAACACGAACTTGAAGATGGTGCATGTCAGCGTTGATATGGAATTGCCCGCGAATAAAGACTTGAAGCCGGAGCTGGAGGAGGGCGAGTTTATTGAGGTTTTCACGGTCAAGTTGACGGATCTGTGGGGGATGTGTGAGACGTGGGAGAAGGAGGGCTGTGCGATTGATGCGAGGGTTGGGACTTTGGCGGAGGGGATCTTGTTGGCGCAGAGGTTCAAGCTGTAGATGGTCGACGACTGATGGACTATAGAACGAAAAGTTATGATTCGAACCAGCCTCTCGAAAGACTGATAGCACAAGCCCTCTATTATACTCAAGTATGTACAGGAAATGTTGATATGGCATCACCAGAAAGCATGCCGTCTCCTAGACAGGCACGGCCTTTCCAGCCTCACCCTCATCAACACTGCAAACCCTATTACAAGCACCCTCCTCCGTGCGTCCATGCAAGACCTCAATCCACTGAATCTGCTGATACGCCGCACCGCCCTCCGGAATAGTACCCGTCCACGTATCTCCATTACTCCAGGCATTAAAGCTCAACTGGGCCGGATCTCTAGGAACCTGGAACGCATTACGCCAAGTCTCTTTATCGTTGACCTTCCAGATCGTAGCATCAGGCGTCCAATCGATGGTATGCTTAGCCCAGTCCGTCCACTTGAGACCATCGGGAAGTGTGGCTGCTAGATGAGCGCCCTCGACTTCACCGCCCTCGTCGGTGTAGGAGGGCTGGTTTGTGTAGTGGATGATCGTGGGGTCGTCTTTGGTGAGGACTTCGATGTCTGCTTCTTGGACGAGGGCGAGGGAGCCGCCGTTGAGATAGGTGAACATTGCTGTGCAGGCGCCGGGTGAGCCCTTTGTGCGAGCGTACATTCTCAACGAGACGTATTGATGCTTTTCGAGGGACTCAAACTCAGAGGCGGTCTGGAAGCCATTGTGACGGGCAGTTCTCATAGTCAACCATGTATCACTTGCAGGAGAGACATCGTTATTCTCCTCAATGTACAGATTGTTATAAGTGTTCTGCATGGGGAAATCTTCGTTTCCGTTGCTCCATTTCTGAGGACCCCATGTTTGAGCAAACTCAGACTCCCAGTTGAAGAAATCTGAGGAGAAGTCTGCGTCGGCGTTGCCTTGGATTGTGTCGATGAGGGGAGGGACAACGGCATATTGGGAGAGGGAACGGAAGTCAAAGAATGAGTGGCTCGTGTAGTATTGGGGATTATTCCCCTTGGTAACGTAGCAATCGCATGATGGATCTTGAGCGAGAGCCAAAGGAGCGATGGCCAGGATAGAAGCGAGGAGGGACTTGGTAGAAGACATGATGAGTGATGATATCTGGATGAAGATACTATTCCAAGCTGATCTACCAACCTTATATATCCTCCTTCCAAGTATTTTTAAGCATTCCCAATTCCCCTGCAGGATCATAGGATCAAACACCAATATGTGATTGAACCATATACGCCGTCCCATAAAATGCCAAGATGACGACCTACGTGTGATAGGCTCGATGGCCTCGAGGATCGGATTCCTTGTCGAGGAAATTAAGCTCAGGAGCGGGAAGACCCACGAGCTTACATTTTGACAGGGGGGTCGTAGGGCGAAAAATACTCCTGAGATTGGGGGATGTAACGGTGACGATGAGCTTGCTCGCTGTGAGGTTTGTGTGATTGGTAGATCGTGATGGTGATCATGGATGGGTTTGGGGGCTGGGCTGAGCAGGATAGCAGTCCGGTCAGGCTTGGCTGTCGCTATTTGCATTGGGATGCGTAAGTCTTTTAATCATTTAAGATCAAGGTCCTAGGCTTCCAAGACTGAAACAGAAGCTTCTGAAATAAAGATAGCACTAATGTTTCAACAACGGCGATCCAACAATCAGCCCTGCGAGGCATTCTGACTTGGAGTCAATGGTTGCAATGTCGAGGCAAGCTAAAGAAACCTCTAAAACTCTAAATTCTTCAATCGACCAAACAAGGCTGCTCCGGAGGATTCGCATAAGCCGATCGCAGTTGATCCATGGAAAATGAACCATGAAATGGCAGTGCATCTCACTCCTTCGAGGCTGTGTTGACGATATGAAACAAGGATAAAGGAAAACCTTTTCCAGAAACATCTCGATGTGCGGAGAGAGGTCTAATCCCAGGGAGTAAGAAAACTTCTAGTGTTGATCAAACCAAGGTGCCAAAAATCCAACCTAAGATCTGCTAAATTTACCCAAGTCTTGTCTCGTGGGATAGAGGTCAGGTTTCTTGCCTCACCACGAACTTGGAGTTGCCCACGGCTCGCTTCCCATGGCTGGACTCTGCTTGACAGGACTCGCTTCTGTCTCCGACGAACTGAACAAATTCCTCACTTTCCGCCGCTGCTTCCGCATCCAAGAACTTACCTGGCCGAACAGAGAGTGTATGAAGAAGTATAAAATATACCACTCCGACGGTTCAATCTCCATCCTTTCAGGTCTATAGCTCTCAAAGGCTGTCGCTCTCTTGACCCATTTCTCATCCTCACTCCCACGCATTCGTCTCACAATCCGTCTTTTCACACCGCGATATGCAGCAGAACATACAGAAGCCATGTTTCTCATGTTCGCTACGACGATGAACGTCACAGCCGCGACAAAAACTGATGTCAACGCTAGCATTGGTCGGGGATAGTCTTCGTTTATACTCCAGAGAGCAACGCAGAAACTTAGCGGCAGGTAGAAGATGCTGACGTATGTGAGGAGCTTGACGTTTTCACCTAGACGAGTAGAGACACGACTCTCGATTACTCCGCTGGCACTGAAGAGCTGTGTGAGATATGTTAGTATATAGGCCGTAGCAGTTGAGGGTTACGTACGCCTTCTCTGAGAGCTTTTGTCTTGTCACGACTTGCTTCGAAACGAGCAGATATAATCCTCAACCGATCGACCTGCGCCTCAATTTCACCTACAACTCTTCGCGTCAAGGCCTCTGGTGTTTCTTCCGTTCGTGACTCCTCCGCTGGATCAATCTCCATAATCATATGAGGCCAATCGACACGAAACCTCCTCCACTCCTCTATAGCATCGTCGATAAGAATAAGAAAAGACTCAAGACAACTGACGATCCAAAAGTATTGCCGTGATCGCGAGAATGTATCGTCGTCGAATAAGAGATTGTCGTGCTGAACGGGGTCGAGAAACAGAGGATCGTGATCCACGATTGCGTCAAGGGCTACTTGCATTCGGCTCCACGCATTTGCTGCTTTTTGTAAATTCGTCCGAATAGCATCGAGAATTATATCTTCTGAGCGATATTGGCGCCCATCGCTCTGAGGCGGGTATGTTCGACGTGGAACTTTGTGGACATCGTATGGATCGAAATCAGCAGCAGACGGCTTCATGATTAATACTGTCCAGAAGGAGTCACGCTTATCATCGGACCCGTGAAGCTCTTGATGGGCACACCCCAAAGTGAAAGCCTGCTGTTTGATATACGGCCCCTTCTCTCCATAAAGCCGTCCATAGTTCCACGTAGATTGCTTGATAGCCGCATCAGTAGGCTGTGTACAGAGCTGATACCACGAAATATGAAAGGACCTCCACGGGACGTTTTCGGAGCCGTGCAGGTCTTTTGCAGACGGTCTGCAGAGAAGATGCTGATTCATCGTGGCACGAAATGCACGACCCTTGCTTGAATTTAGCTGGTTGTCTTGGAAGAGAAGCTTCCAGACGGTCATGGAGTTATACCGGGTGCATTTCTCCTCCATAAGACCAGCGGTGACATTTGCGAGGCCGTCAAGTTGAATAACGCGACACCATCGTCCTTTGCGATGAATCGGCTGCGTTGGATGGTCTTGTATGACTGATGGGTATGACACAAATCCATTGCCCTCTCTTTGAAGCGCTGGCTGGATCATTTCCCAGCTAGGCGGTTCCTCAACACGCGACGGTGGAGAATCATGCTGGAAGGGAGACGATTTGGTACGTAGACTATAAACAGCATTTTGAGAGCCTCCAGGAGCTGTGAGGTCAATAATAGTAAACCAATGAAGCTTACTAAGTAGCTCACGCGTAGGCTCGAGATACTTATTAAGACTGCGATCGATATCATTCCGAGTCCGTCGATGACGAACCTGCATGCGAAGCTCACTCGTATGGAACGACAGAGGAAGACGGCCATCTTGAGGCACAGCATAAAAGTCTCCAAGGGACTGACGAATCTTGTATCGATGTGCTTCTGTAAGTGCAGTCTCGATCAAGTAGTCGCCCGAGCCACCGTACGTGATTCCTTGACGTCGCGTATAAGCCATGTTCAGATTCCTCAGTCCCGGGAAGAAAGAGTAAGGCACTTCGAAGTATGTTCCTACCACTGGTGATAGTGTATCTGGCGCGGTTAGGGGAAACTCCAAGTCTATGTCGTCGATGTGATACCACTTTTCGTTTTCTCCGCGGATGAGTTGCCATGGCGGCATGAAGTCTGGCACTGGGCTGATGGGTTCATTTCTGGGGGAGTGTGTCTCCCTGTCGCGTGGATACCCTTTTCAGGCGAATTGTCAATTTGGGTGTTGGTGATGAATGAGGATACCTACAGTAGTTCCAAGACTGGGTGGCATTGACAACGACGTCTCCATCTTCTGGAGGCCGCGGTATGTACTCTAACTGCTGAGGTAGCGTGTACGAAGACTGTGAGGGAGGTAGTTGGGAGCTGAGGACGAACGGACCATCTTGACCAGTTTCAAAGAGTTGGAGCCTTGTCTTGTAAGAATGGGATGCGTAGCGAAGGATATTGCCGAAATTCGCATCTTGTTGCGCTGCAACACTGAGATCATCTGATGACACTGCTTCATCGAGCTTGACTTTATCTCCTTGAGCAAGAGCTTCGACAACCTCTTCATGACATTTCTCTTCGCGTTGCTCGGCTGTCTTTTGTTCAACTGACGAAGCAGCCATTAGCGTCACCAGTTTCTCAAGAAGATCATTCTGCTTCTCGTGCGCAGCTTTGATCCCACGAATAAGATCGAGGCATTGAGTCTGGAACTCTGAATCTTTGTCAGCCATCGGATCGAGGCTAATTGACGGGCTAACGAGTCTGTCTGAAGTCCGGTGAAGTTGAGGAAGCAATAGTTTCATCCAATGCCTGGCGGTGGATATTGCGGGTGGTTAGCGCCCTGACCAGGATCATTTTCTGCGACGCAAGAGGGCATTGCGACCCCCTGCTCCAGCACGATGGCGAGACACGTTGTAAAGTACAGCCATTCTGAAGGCTGACATTCCGCCATCGTTCTCTTGGTTACGCGACTTGTGTTTGATCTTGAGACCAAGGGCCAGGGATCGGGGCCAATGTGCAGTAGCCAACCATCTACTGATCAAGATGAACACATGCATTTGACAATACGAACGGGGCATCCGAAACGTCACAGAACTGCCCCAGGGACTAGATCTCAACGGTGCCTTACCAGGCTGAACCAAGTGGGCTACCGGCCGCGTTCGGGCCCGTCAACGGTGTCCACGGGATCCGCTCCGGACCGAGACCCAGATCGCCGATCCAAGACCCCGGACACCCTCCGCCGACACTCCCCGCATTTGTTGCCAACTTGACAGTCTGGGGACGCAGAGTAAGCAATCGTAGAGCATACGTTTGCACTCAACAAGGCGTGGCCGTAAGCACAGCGAATTGAGTTCAGACCTTCCTATCAAAGAAAGCTTAACCCCAATCTAACCTCTGCTTGCAAACGACAGTCGTAAGCGTCGCTTGCGTGTCCGCCTCAATCAAGCCAACTCGTTTCAGGGCCAAGCATCTCATTGGCCAACGCCACGATAAGGCGGAGTAATCTCTCCAGGTCAGCAACGACGTCACCGCGCTCTAGACCAATTACCTCGCGACGATTTGTCGCAAAAGTTCCAGGGACAACCTACCTAACCTTGAATCCTGTGATGGCGCGTGTCCTCTTCCCTTATCGTCATTCTTTTTTAAATATGTTATAATACTCTGCGATTTGAGCAACGCGATATTCACTCCTTAAACTAACTGTTAACGCGTCGTGAAACATGGCGGCGCAACCGAAACTTACGGACGATAACGTCTATGATAGGGATGTTGAGAGCAATCATGGGATTGAAAGGGATGAAGGACCGACGGAGCAGTCGCCTTTATTGCCAAGTGGCACGGAGGAAAATGATGAGCCGTCCAAGTCATTGAGACGACGCGCTTTGGCTATGGGCATGCTGGCTCTTCTCATGGTCGAAGTGAGCCAGTTCATCATGAATCCTCCGACCAAAAAGATCGCCGAGGACATTATCTGTCGACAGCACTATCCCGATCATTTAATCGGCGCTTTCGATACAGATGATTATCGCTGCAAAGATAGTCCTGTTCAAAAGACGTTGGCGATGGTCCAGGGATGGGAGCAGGCCTTTGAGATGGGAGTCCGTAAGTGAATGGAGTCATAGTGGAGGACATTGGCTTACATGTGCTAGCGATCTTGACACAGTTCCCATATGGTATCGTTGCTGATAAATATGGAAGACGACTTGTTTTGTTTCTGGCAATGC
The DNA here is from genome assembly GCA_013364945.1 of Fusarium tupiense. NCBI lineage: Eukaryota > Fungi > Ascomycota > Sordariomycetes > Hypocreales > Nectriaceae > Fusarium > Fusarium tupiense. Next base: position 323,029 of record JABEEO010000333.1, read on the forward strand.
TCGGATGCTGCCTCTCAACAGCTTGGCTCTTACTAGTTTGTAAGTGCACATTGTCTCATTCAGTAACTCATACTCACAATCCCAGTATCGTTCCCAAACGTCTTTTCGATCTGGGCCATCCTCGGCGGAAGTATCTTCTTCCTCATCGGTGGCGGAGGTCAGATGGCCGTTGCAATGGTCTACACTATTGTAGCCGACGTAGTTCCAGTCTCCCAACGAACAGACATGTTCTTCCGCCTCGTCGCTCTTGTCCTAATTTTCAACGTCATCTTCAATCCAATTTCCGCATGGCTACTTCAATTCGACCCCTGGTTATCCATGTGGATCGGCTTCGGCTTCATGGTCTTTGGAACGATGTGCATTCTTCTCATCCCTGAGACGATGCATCTTCGACGTAAGGATGATAGAAGACACAATGAAGAGCATGAGAATGAACAGCTCCATGGTGTTTCGTTGAGCAAGCATAATGTCTTGAAACAGGCTTGGTTCAGTATCCAGAATGATATGCAGCATGTTTGGCGGTTTCTTTTTGCGTCAAAGAGCATTATGATGCTCATGCTTGCCATTGCATTCTTCTTCCCCGTTCGAATTGTACTTACGGGAGTGTTGTTGCAGTACATGAGCAAACGCTTCGAATGGTCATGGTCAAAGGTCAGTCTCTTCATCAACACTGCGTTTCATTCACTTACATTTCGACAGGCAACATATATCTCGACAATTGGCATCGTAGCAACAGTTGTGTGCTACCTCATAATCCTCCCCGTGACGTCCGACTTCCTCAACAAGAGTCGCCGTTACAAATCTCGCCCTGTGGCAAGAGATTTGCTCCTTGCGCGCATTGCCATCACAGTTATGGCAGCTGGATGTTTGCTGATGGGTCTTGCTTCAGTCCCATGGCTGTTTGTTATTTCCCTCATCACTGTCAGCATTGGAAACTCCTTCGTGGCGCTCAGCAGAGCGTTGATCAATGCTCTGGTTGAGCCGCATACCATCGCTACCTTGAACACTACCATCTCCCTTATTGAAGTCATCATGGGATTGACTGCGCCCGCGATGAGCTGGCTCTTGGGTCGCGGTTTTGATTTGGGTGGTCAGTGGATGGGTTTGCCGTTTTTGGTGACTAGTCTTATGGCTATGGCGACAGCTGTAATGTTGTTTATAGTGAAGCTACCAGCTTCTGGTGTTGCACAAGCTCACGAGGGTTGAGATCCGTGATTAATAGGATACATAAGATAACAAGGGAGTCTGGAGTTGGGCGATATTTTGATATTTCATTTGTTATTCAGAATACTTAGACGTTGCAATATATGAGCTAGTAATTGTTAAGTATCTATATGTAGTAATTGCACATGCATCTCTCGGCGATGCAAGCCTTGGTGTTGCACTGAAGCTCCACCTTATCGATAAGCGGCCCCGCGGTTGCCTGCTCCACCCCAGCTTCTGGAAGTTAACCTTCCATTCAATCAACAGATGTTCATCATTCATCTACCTCAGCAATTCTTCTGTTTGACATTCCTCAAGCTTCCGATCCGACAATACATTTTTTGTATCGCATTCCCGCAGATAATATTGTTTGAACGCTGATCACACCTCCTTCACCATGTCGGACGACGAGGATTTCATGCAGGAGTCAGATGAGGAGCAGTACGGAAGATCAGCCGCGCATACGCAGTGCATCACTAATTACGCCCAGGTACGACTTCGAGTACGAAGAAGACGATGACGAGGAGACCGCCGACGTCGACATCGAAAACAAATACTACAACGCCAAGCAGCTCAAGCTTTCAGACCCCGAAGATGCGATCGCAGAATTCTTAGGCATTCCGCCACTCGAAGAAGAGAAAGGAGAATGGGGATTCAAAGGTGTCAAGCAGGCCATAAAGCTCGAGTTCAAGCTGGGTCAATATGACAAGGTAGGGACTTTTGCTGGAAGAACAAGGACATGGCTGACAACGATAGGCTGCTGAACACTACGCCGAACTCCTCACTTACGTCAAGTCGGCCGTCACGCGCAACTACTCCGAGAAGTCCATCAACAACATGCTCGACTACATCGAAAAGGGAGCGGATGGCCCAGAGGCGGTGGAGTGCATGGAGAAATTCTACTCCCTCACGCTGCAGAGCTTCCAGAGCACCAACAACGAGCGTCTATGGCTCAAGACCAATATCAAGCTGGCAAAGTTACTTCTCGACCGAAAGGAGTACGTCGCTGTAGCAAAGAAGCTCCGAGAGCTCCACAAGACCTGTCAGCAAGAAGACGGTACCGACGACCCTAGCAAGGGCACATATTCACTCGAGATTTACGCACTTGAGATCCAAATGTTTGCAGAGACCAAGAACAATAAGCAACTCAAGGCCCTGTATCAAAGAGCTCTCAAAGTCAAATCCGCGGTACCACATCCCAGAATCATGGGCATCATCAGAGAGTGTGGAGGAAAAATGCATATGAGCGAAGAGAACTGGAAGGAAGCTCAGAGCGACTTTTTCGAATCGTTCCGAAACTACGACGAAGCAGGTTCTCTTCAGCGAATCCAGGTTCTGAAATATTTACTCTTGACAACAATGCTGATGAAGTCCGACATCAACCCTTTCGACTCGCAGGAGACCAAGCCCTACAGGACAGACCCGCGAATCTCCGCCATGACAGATCTGGTTGACGCTTACCAGCGGGACGATGTACACGCGTACGAGAAAGTCCTGCAGCGTAACCAGGACGTTTTAGACGATCCATTCATTGCTGAGAACATCGATGAAGTCACGCGAAACATGCGAACCAAGGGCGTTGTAAAGCTCATCGCACCTTACACACGCATGAAGCTATCTTGGATCGCCAGGCAGCTCAAGATCTCCGAGCCCGAGGTACAAGACATTCTCGGGTTCTTGATCATCGACGGCAAGATCAACGGTCGAGTCAACCAACAAGAGGGTCTCCTGCAGATCACCTCTGATGCAGACACCGAGCGCATTGCAGCACTCCAGGAACTCACGTCGTCTATTTCGGAGCTGTTTGGCGCTATTTTCAGAGACGGAGATGGATTCCGCAACAGTGAGCATTCCGCAACGGAGGAGCAAATGGATGTGGCGGCCGTTCCATTGGGTAAGGGAGGGCATAGGGCGGCTGCTCAACATCGTGGGAAGAAGGGGAAGCTAGCTGCAACGCCATGGGCATGAGCTAACGGCCATGGACTGAATTTACTGTATGGTCGTCAACGTAGCTCCGGGGATATCCGCAGACCAGGAAACCCTCTTTGCTACTGTTTCCTGTTTCAAATCCCCAGGTCGTTTTGCTGGATCGAGAAAGTAAGATGCTGTTGCAGTTTTCCTGCGGGTGCATCCGCGTTTGGAGATGCTTCGACGGGATCTCGCATAGTACGAGGCCACTGGCAACGGTGATTCCTCGTCGCACCAGACGGGTAGCAGCGTCGACTACGGACCAGTTGTTTCAGAGAGAGATGAAGAGAAAGAAGTGCAGAAGGGACGAGGGCCGAAGTGACGCCGTATTCGGACTTGATCCCCCCATGTCTCGTATAGCAAAAGCGAGTGACGAATAATGTTATTCAATATAAACAACGATCTCATAGTCAGATGCCTGTAGCCTGATGTCTCAGTAGCAATCGACAGCCTGATGTTCGGCAGTTGTGCAGGCACCCTTCGCCTCACCTGATTCTTAGTCTTGGCTTATGGTAAACCTGCTGCGCTGATCTAACTTTCAAGGCTACCTAGTCTATGATGCAGGAGAGGCCAAGTTTAAAAAACAAGGACCAAGCTACCAAGCTAAGATCGCTGACTATCATCAGACAAGCGATGCAACGTCGAGTGGTTACACAGGACGGGACTTGGGGAGCTGCGAGGGGTAAAGCGGCTGATCTTCCATGTCTTGGCCTACAGAGATTTCACTGTTTTGCTTCTCTCGAGACTTTGCTCGTTAGATTGCCGTTGGGAGGGGAGTGTAACACATGGAAGTAAAGTGACACACATGGCAGTAAAGGTATGGTCATGATGCTGAATCGTCGCGGATAGCGGCAGAACGGAACGTGTCCAACCTTCCGGATTCAACGCCAGACACATCTAGATTAGGGAGATACAATACGAGATTTAAAAAAGCTCGTACCCCATACAGAGCAGGGAGATACCTAGATATCATGGGAAGCACGGAGCAGCGCCGGGAGGTATCATCGGGCCGTTGCTGGTTGACCTTGCGAGGTGTGCAGAGAGGCATTTTACATTGAATGGTGGAAGAAGTTGTTACTGTTTGCTGCTGAATTGCTGAGTGAGTGTTTGAAGCGGGAGGGAGGCGCGGATACTGGGTGAGGACCGTGGACCCGGTGTTGAATAGATACGACACGGGAAGGATTCTGTTGATTGCTTTTTTTAATCCAGAGTGTTTGATTTGATGGAGTGTGATATGTGACTCGGTATGTGATGTGATGTGGATTTAGACTACACACGGGTTGAGTCCAGTCTGTCAGATCGTGGCTTATTTGGATCGCGCTGAGCTAGCGTCACGATACTTTTGCTAGCTAGCACACGCATCGGAAGCGACACCCGATGCCTCATTTTCATATGCTACCGAGATATATACCTCCCCAGTAGCTCGCTCTTATACACATGTGTCTTCATCTGCGTCTTCAGGTCAATTGCCGTGTTCACATCGAGAAGGTCAAGCAAAGATCCCCCAGCACATGCTTGCTTGCTGCATACCTAATCATCTGTGTCTGGCCCCGACGATTGGTCTCTGGGGTGTGTGTGTTACACGAACCAATTGATAGCTTCGATTTCTGCTGAGCCCGTGCGCACCTACCACCATCACCACTAGACACTTTTTGAGATTTGGAGATGAGATTTTGATTGCAGTGCTGGGCTGTCGTTTTGACTTTCCTTTGGTTGACTAGAGGCAGATCGTATCTACTCTACTAGACAAAGGGACCTGGCAGTAGTTCTTCGCTGTAGCGGTCATTGATATTATAGCCTGCTCTCATTTAGTCGACAGTCAACCCCCCGCCAAAGCCACCTCGTCAAAAATAACAGGGGTCCAGGCACACACAGCTCGTCGCATCGCCACTTTGACAAAGAAAGTGACATTCTTCCAAGCCGTCGAGAAGAAAACTCTGTAGTCAAGTTCCATGCATGAGAAATTGCTTCTTTCATTCGACAAAAACACACCCAAGATTGACTTTTTTGCTGTCGTAAACACGGAGAGTTTTTTCTTGCCCATTCGTTAAGCTTCCCGTTCCCGTTCCGCGTACGGCCCGTCTTCCGCGGCCAATCTACGCAAGCAATGTGTACTGTTTTCTATCCGCTGGTCGTTTGAGATACAGTAAAATACTACCGTACAGTACATAAATTCACAGCACATGCTTGTTTGACAGCTCAAAGAAAAAAGAAAGCATCGCATCGCATCGCATCGTATCATATTTCACCCTCGTTCCCCGCGGAGAAGCGGGATCGTGTTCCAGGGCTTGGCTCTTCCTTAGCTCGTTGCTTTTGTATTGGCCTGCTCGTTTGCTCCCCACACGATTAGTTAGATCGGGGGGAGAAGGGAAGGGGGGGAAAACGGTCATTAATGTGAAGATCGTAAAAGTTAAAATGGTGCAGAGATGAATGTGATTAGATGCTGGGTGAGTGTGTTCCCATAAATGAAGGTTCCATAGAACGAGGCACAGACAGGTACGCCAAGTGATGCGGCACATTTTCATCGTCTGGGCATTCATGCATCTTTCGTACCTGGCCGTATAATGAATGAATGATACACACTCTCATTAAAGGCAGATACGATACTCCGTACAATGCAATACAATTCTATAACGCCTTTCTTAAAGGATTCATTATCTGCTTCTTGCATTGGTTGCTCTACGATTACTCCCATCTCTCGCCCGGTTGAAAGCTAAGCAAATCACCCGACCACGAATCGATCTTGATTCTCTACCTCCACTACGCTCGCTACCGACCTATCTCACCCATCCCGTCGTTTTTCTTTTACACCAACAAGCGCTCTAGCCGTCATGGTTATAGCCCAGACCAGTGGGAAATTTCACTCGCAAGCCGTGCCGCACAACGGCGCATTTACTCTCAATTCATTCACATTCTTTCCTTCAGCTTTCCTGCGTAAAAACTTGCTTGTGAAAGAGGTTGGTCATCGTCAGCGGGAGATCGTCGTGGAGTTTGTTGCAAAGCACCAATCCCTGCTGTCGGTGGAGTCTACAGGTTTACTGTAACGTACTAATCTTTTATAACGGCCAGGTTCAGCTGCGGCGTGTTGATGTATCGTGCTGCCACGAGGGTCTCTCGTCTAGCAGGAAGGTCATTGAGGACTTTTGATACATACCGCTTGTTCTGGATGATGAGAAAAGCTGACGTACCATGGATGGATTAGCCTCTTCAGGTGAAAGGATCATATGTACATACACTCACTCACAAGCTTGATTGAGCTTACCTAGGTTGACATTCTACCCCCTCTTGTATCACATTGATCGTGCTTACAACAAGAGTCTTGGCTCATCAAGTCAAGTCAAGTCAAGTCAAGTAGCCTAGCTTAGCTTTTTGCTGTCCAACCCTCTCACAGCAGCACAAGAAAACTACCTAGCCTCGCCTCTGTATCACCCACACTAAAAACCTCCAGGGCACCTTCGTTGCAACTCCATTCCCGTCACTACACTCTGCTAGCCGCCCTCACCTCACCTCACCTGTGAACAAACCAAACCTCTGATAACCTGGTTGATACTTTTTGTCTACGTCCTGCATTATCCAGGCTCAGGTTGCATCGAAGCCAAATAGATCCCCGGGGAATTTAATTCTTAGCGCTATCTTTTCTTTTTCCCCCTTCCCCTCAGACGATTTTCAATCTCCCTGTCAATCATCAAACCGTTACTCTTCCGTGCCGCAAAAAACCTACCTACAAACCCCGCCGTGTTAACAAGGCCCCCTCTCTCTCGTCAGAAAAGACTCAAAACTTATTACTAGTGTCCAAGTGTTAAGCTAGGGGTACAGTTCCCGTTAGAACGTGCCGCTCCTCTCACTCAATGCTCACGCTAGGCTAATCGAACCCGCCCGCTCGTGGATTGTCCCTAAATCCCTAGCCCAGGCCTGGCCCTGAACCCCTGTCCCAATCCCTGCAGTGACCCCCCAGGGCCTCTTTCGAACCGCGCTGTAACCTACGGCTACCGAGGAAGGGAAAGGGAAAGGGAAGAGGGAAAAAACGTAAGGTACGTACGTCGGTGTCCGTCTTCTGATCCACAGGGCGTTTGACAGCGCGAGATGGTACCCGCGGGCGATGGAACAGACAGACCACTTTCGCAGGCTCAGGTCGTTTTTTATGTATCAGTATCCGACGGGTGGCTTGTCCGCTTGCTAAGGTACGGATACTGTACTGTACCTTGCTCTAGGTATTCCCTGTCCTGGTCCTGGGGCCTGGCCTGGCCTGGTAGGTAGACGCTCTGCTCTGTTCTGCTCTGCTCTGCTCTCTCCATTAGCTTTTAGCACTACCTAAAAACGCCATCCTTCTCCTCCCGTTCCCATCTCCCACCGTCCCGTTCCTCTCTTTTGATTGAGTATGATGAGTTGAGTTGATTATCTGCCTGCCTGCCTGCCTGTCTGTCTCTCATATGAGTGAGTGAGTGTGTGTGAGAGTGTGCCCTTTGAATGACAAGCAAGTCCAGTAAGAGAGGTTCAATTTTCTAGCTGAAAGTGCACCTCTTTTCCCTCGTTCTCTCGTTCGTTCGTTCGTCCACCAACACCGTTTATCACCTCGCATTGAATCACTCACGTTCTGCCTTGATTTGAACTTGGTTGCTCACTCACCCTCTTATTTCTATTGTCTCCCTCTCTTCTCCTCTCTTTATTTTTCTCTCCCTCCCTCCCTCTCTCTCTCTCCATGTTCCAGCCTCAACCCACACCTTTCGCCTCCTCCAGCTTCGCGTCCTATGGCCTAGCTTCAGACCTGGACTTTGGCTTTCCCGTGTCTGCTGGAGGTGGAGGTGCTGGCTTCTACAACAACCCGCCGCCTGCACCATCATCACAACTTCCCCAGTCGCATGCACTCCAATCGCAAACACAGCAACAGCAGCAGCAACCGCACCTTGTTCAGCAGCAGCAGCAGCAACAACAACAACAAATTTCTCGACAGCAGCAACTCTCTTCTTCCCCCACTGCAACCGCGCCATCCGTATCCTCGCCCTATTCATCTTCACAAAACTCCACCTCCAAAGCTTCTTCCTCGCCAACTCTAGCGCAACCGCCGCAAAGTCACCGTCACCATCATCAGCATCAGCAACAGCAGCAACTTGACATTCTACAGCAGACGCAGTACGCATCACAACCACCTGTTGTGCTCAAGATGGAGGATCAAGGCCAACACGATATGGCCGCGCAGCAGGCTGCTGCAGAGGATTATCAACCTGTTCTTGAGGTATATCGCACTCATTCTACCCGGCGCTGCTAGCTCGCGCGTCATTTGCTTGCTTCACGGTGTCCATCGCTAACCTCCGGTCTCGCAGGGTCTCGCAGTAGGGAACAAAGTCTCGAGCGATGTCATCACCCACGAGTATGCCAAAGCCGATCCCGTCTATGTTGAAAAGACAATCGTACGTTTTATTTATTCTTGTTGGTGCCGCTTTGACTTGTTGCTAACATGGCATGATCTAGTCTCTCCCCCAAACCTACTCACACTTCCGCCCCATTCAGGGCGATGGCAACTGTGGATGGCGAGGTATGTCTACAACTCCCCGCTTCTCATCCCGCGACTCTCTCCGCCTATTATGAGACATGTTTGGCATGCTTGACGTTACCTTGCTTGCTTACTGCCCATGTCTCGGCAACTCTTGTGACATGTCGAACTTGCGCTAACTTTCTCACCAATAGCAATTGGCTTCAGCTACTTCGAGAAACTCGTTGAGTCGGGGGACCAGGCCAAGATCGAGGGCGAGGTGGCACGTCTGATGAGCATGAACCATTTGCTGGGCTCTGTTGGTGGCTATCCTTTCTACGACGACTGGTCGGATGAGATGTTTGACTTTTTGCGCGAAGTCGCTCAGAATGTCGCCAACCCTCAGTATGCGCACTCATTGATCCAAGCCAAGTGGAACGACCCTGTCGTGTCTAGTAACATCATTTACTACCTTCGCCTACTTACAGGGACTTACCTCAAGCTCAACTCTGTCAAGTTCGATCCTTTCGTGTCGGATGGAGGTGGTGTTGAAGCTCACTGCCGGCAAGTCGTCGAGATTCCTAACCGCGAGATCGAGCACCTTGGCATGTCCGCCTTGGCCGAAGTCCTCCTCAGACCTGCCAACTTTGTACTTGAGATTGCCTACCTCGACCGCAGTGCAGGTACTCAGGTCAACCAGTACCGTGTGCCCGATGAACTCAACACCCAGGACCCCAGCACACTGGGCCCCATCATCTACCTGCTCTACCGACCCGACCACTACGACATCCTGTACAAAGCACCCACCATGCAGGTGCTCCGTGTCAACGGCTTCACCCACAACACTAACATCACGACCGACCAAGCGGATCTCGGGCAGTATTCGACCATGAACTTTGATGCGTTGTCTATCATCCCGGGCTTCAGTAACACAATGGGAGGGCTTGCGCAGCTCGCACCACCTCCACCCAGTTCGGCGCCAGAACAATTCTCGCCTGTGCAACAGAGCCCATGGATGTCATCTTTCGCCGAACCTTTGCCTGCTACGACACCGAGAGTAGCGCCACCGCAGCCACCACCCATCATGGCATCTCCTCAGCCCCCAACCCCGCCGGCCTCGATATCGGGAAGTTCTGCGATTGCGCCAAGTCCAGCGATGCTACCTGCGCCTGGCCCAGGACCTCAGAATTCGCTCCCCATGCGGGGCGCTTCAAGCTACCACATCCGATTCAGTCCTGTTCAGCTCGACTACGACGAGGGCAAGAACAATTTCCCAGAATCGACGTATCAAGTCACGACCAACACGTTTAAGAACAGCATTTGGAACCGAGCTCACTACTGCAACCCCAACTTTCACCCCGAGGAGTGGAATCCCGACGACGAGCACACGGATGGGAGAGTTGGGAATAAACGCAAGGCGAAGAAGGAAACTGCCTAGTGCGACGAATTTCTAGACGAACACGACCAAGGCATCGTCGGATTTACTAGAAACCGACGGCCATGATATTACTAGATGACGGCATTTGAGAACGACGATAAGTCTGGTTTGCAATCAGAACTGAACGAGGAAAGACCGCAATCAGCATTTGGAACGGAAAGACATCGATCAGAATTCAGCAAAGGATATGGGGATATACACGACGCTGGGCCCGGAGTGAAGGGGATTACTCATATGAATGGTTGGGCAGGCTAGCGATGCTTAGTGAGAATCCTTTTTTTATTTCTGCATTGTTTAATGGACAAGGACAAGAAGGCGGCGAGTCTGTTTAGTGTGCATGATTATGTTGGTGGAAAGTGAGTTGGAAAAGATTGCCTGCATCATCATCGATGGTGTCTAGGTCGGAATATGGATTATCACGGAGCGACACGAGAGAAGCCCTTGTTTCTGACGATGGGTATCACGAGCAAGGCCTACGATATGACATGGAAGCACGAGGGAGCCTACGTTGAGCATGGCCCCATGGATGGCACGAGTTTTACGCAAGAGAAGGAATCCTTGAAAGTAATGGGGACCGGACCGGACCAAGCATTTAGGATACTGGGGATGGGCGGCAATTTGTGGGCTCTTTTCTCGAGCCGGTTTCAAGACAGGCAACAAAAGGAATAAAGGCATATATCCGAAGGAAACTGGGTCTCGGACGACGATGGTCTTGGCTGTCAGGCCAATTGTTATGTCTTTGCAGCACCGCGCCTTGTTACAGCGTGTCGTTGCCGCGCACTTTGCTCATTACAAGCATGTGTTGTTACAGTGTGTCTTGTGGCATATCTTGTTTACACGTCTACTACCATCATGGATGTCTGGTCGACCCCTCATTTGTTGCGCCTTGTCAGTTGCGTCATAGCATCGGCGTTCTTCTCTATCAGGTCACACTTCAACCTTCTATTCCTGCTTCATCTTTTGAGGCTTTTATTATTATTTTTATTTGGGACATCGTTTTTAGTGTGGAACGGGATCAATCAGTTCTTGGGACTTTATCAAGTGGGTTAGGATCGAGTTTATTGTGGCGAGATGAGTCTTGGGAGCGAGTTACAATTACTTGCTGCCAAGTATCCGTACTTCCGGGTTGTATTGAACAGCAGATATCTCTATCTCGGCGAGATGGTTTTATCTGAGAATAGCTTAATGCAAGGGACTGTCTCGTCCATTGACTCAGAAGTACATCGCATCACATCACATCACATCACATACATACATACATTGCCTTATCGGACACAGCATGACATGAGATGCAATGGTTCCCTCGAGCCGTTCCGCTTCCGCTTCCACTGTGCCGCACTATGACATGAGATCCACTGAGTCAAAGGAATGCATGACAATTTCGACAAATCCATTGTCTCAACTTTTTGATCATCATGATCTCCAAACGAGGCGAGATGCGAACCTGGATGACCCATGTATACAAGGACTTCTTATGATGATCGATATTTGGAATAGACAGCCACGTTTTTCTTTTGGCCTTGACGTGGTCTAGAACATTGACAAGACAAGGGGGCCACGAGGTTGTCCTTTGGTGGTCCACCCGGGGAGCGGGCTAACAGGGTCCGGTGACGTGACGTGCGAAGAGAAATGATATTCTTCAAGGGAGAACAGACCATGTCAGGGTTACATGAGCGTAAAAGAGAGTTCAAGGCGAAGAGGAGATTGAACTACCGGGCAAGGCAACCTCGTGGGAGACAGGCTAGACAGGCCTGGTCTTGACACGGGATGCCAGAATAAACTCATCACAGGGCTGTTGATGTTGACACCAATTTACTTGGGGATTTCTGTCACGGTGTTGTTCTGGTTTACAGGGCGGAAAAGAGAGGCCGTACAGGGTCAGGGGGCAAGATGGTGGGAATGAGACAGACATCGCTTAGAGAAGATCAAGAGATTAGCAGAAGGGATATGTAGAGTTGAGAAAGTTTGTTGGTTCAAGTCATAATCATATCATCAGGATGCGTCATCTCATGCAGACCGTGGTTATACCTTTCACCCTAAGCGCCCAGCAACCATCCAATCCCGCTGTTGAGATACGGCATCTCAATCTTAGTCCGTGAAAAGGGTCTGGGCCAATGGGGAGCTAGGGTAGCTTAGCTTTTGAGAACGGGCCGCGTCTTTTTTTTTTGTTTGGTGGTGAAGAAATTGGCCGATGTGTATCGGGTAACCTTAGTTATCCCCAGACTCGCCGATGGTTCTTAACTCTAGAGAGAGGGGTTTAACGAAAAGGGGGCGAAGTGAGGTGTAGTGGAATGATGACGATGAACGTGTGGTTTGTGTTTCTATTGTTAAATCGAGGCTTACGGGGACGGCGAAGGCGATGGCTGAAAGGTAAAAAGCAAAGGTAGGTATTTGGAAGGTTGGACGGCTTCTAGTCGCATTCTGTCCCTAGTTTGAGTCGATATGGCTTGTATTATTGTGTGGCAGCTGGCTTCGGTAGGATATCGAGGCTAGACTAGCTGTGCTATAGCGGGCATGGTTATAGCTGGGTTTGGTTGAATCATCTGCTAGGGGACATGCAATCAAGGACCCTAGACTGCCTACTAACCTTGTGAAGCTCTTCCACTTTGCAAGGTAGAGGTAACCACTCTTTTTTCCTCAGACTCCAACCAACACAACACGACACAACCCAACTGAGTGAGGAGTTGTGCTGTGCTGTGACTTCCTGTGCCTATCCGATCCGTATTCGAGCTGATTTAATTCCGTCTCATCATCCTTTTCTCTTTTCCCCTACTCATCCCCTCTTCCTTGATCCCTCTCTCTTCTCTTCTCTTCTCTTCTTCTTTCCCACTCTCTTTTTGGCCATGGATGTTCGTAAAAGGCATATTTCCTTGCGCGTTCTCGATACCTTTTTTATATTCCATTATTAATAACAAACCTCACGATATCATCTTCCTTTCTTCTCTTCAAAAGTACATAAAACAGCCGACGGCCCCCAACTTGATCTCGCTTTAATATCCCCTTGTCGATCCTTCTGCCGAGCTCTCTCTCATCAAATGTCCCGCTACGAACCGGATCGTTCTTCCATCACTGCTTCTTCTGCGACTTCAAAGAGCGATATGGCACAGTCAAACGATGGGCTGCCAAGGATGGATCGCCTTACGGTTGGTGGTGTGAGTCCTGCTGAGGACGATGACGCTTATAGCGATACGACGTCAAATTACTCAACTATTTCCGAAGACACCCTCCCCCTGATTCGCGAATACGGACATACCTACCACGGGTCTGGCCAGCTTCTCACGCCGAATGATGCTTCCGAGGCGCATCGCTTGACAGTCCAGCATGAGCTCTACCAATTGTGTCTCGACGGTAACCTTGCCGATTCGAAACTACCGCTTGATCAATTTACTGCCGAGGACCCAATGGAGATACTGGATGTTGGTGCTGGTACGGGAATATGGGCTTGCGACATGGCGAAGCGGTATCCGCAGACCAGCATACTCGGTATCGACTTGAGCAGCGCATTGCTACCCGAAGATGTCCCTCCGAACGTCACATTTGAAATCGCCGACGCTACAGAGACTTGGCCGAACCGGACATACGATTTTATACACATGCGCAGTCTAGCTGGCGGCGGTGTTCGCGACTGGAACGCTCTGCTGGCCGAAGCCTACGAGCACCTCAACCCCGGCGGGCAGATCGAAATAGCAGAGATCCGACCGCATTTCTTCGACGCGGATCCCGAGCACGTCGATTCCGAATCAGGAGAAAGAGGCGAAGTCGGCGCAGCCTGCAGAGAGTACGAGAAGATATTCGAGGAGATGTGCGTCAAGCTCGGCATGGACTGCGACCCCATACCCAGAGTCCCTCAAATCTTAAACACCCTGGGGGCCGATCTCGTCCGCGTCCGGGTAGATTGGCTACCGATACAGAATTGGGGAAGTGACCCGGTCACCCAGCGGAAACGCAAGGCCCTGGCGGAGATGGTCGAGTGCGGTAGGTGCCATTTTGCGATTTTCTGAAACGTCAAGTCACACACGCTAATCCGAGCTGGACCAGGTATAGAGAATTGGACGTTGAGATTATTCGGACTAGGCGGGTGGGAGGAGAAAGCGACGCGGGCTTTGCTTGATCGTGTTAGAGCAGAGATCAATGATCCCATGCTGCGTAGTTTGGGGAAAGTGTAAGTTTTTTTTTTGGTATTGGTGTGCGTGTTTGTGACTAATTTTGATAGGACGTTTGTCACGGCTCGAAAGGAAGTCAGCGGCAAGTAGGTTACTAAGGAATAGGCATAGAGATGTGCATATATTGGAGTTTTTGGGTCATCACGGCGTCAAAGGCATTGTGTCTCGGGCGGATGTCAGGAAGAATAGGGAATGGTGCAAACCAATAAGCTCAGGGACAATATCCCATGACGGGAAATGGATACCATATGGAACATACAGGGTAGGGTTTGGGTTATGGAAGAGATTTGCCGCGGTGATTCAAGTCAGCTTAAGCTACTGGGGACATTTATGACGGATGGAGTTGGATACCAGAGGTCTACGAGCTGAACTACCGTTTCAGCGGTTACAAGCCGGTATAAGTCAACCGGAAGATGTGGAGATGCAAGGTGTCAAAGGTATATTCGTCTATCAGGATGACTCCCGACACTTGATCATCTCAGGTCGTATGCACTCACTTCACGCATATCTCATGCTACAGAGATGCCCACAGTACGCCCCATGTACCCGTACAAAACAGATCAAAAGACAACAGAAAGAACAACTCCAGATATCTAAATCAAACAGTCTCGATATATCGCTTCATTTCCCTGTGGTTTGTCAGTCAAGTCAACTAATAGTGATGAGAAGAATGGGAACGTACCAATCAGTTACGGCCTCGTCATACAGACGGACCTCATGCTCTCTTGTACCACCAAAGTGCTCCACGAAGTCATCGCCAAATACTTCCCGTGCAATACTGCCCTTCTCCATGAAGCGCGCCGTAGCCTCCTTAAGACTCTTGGCCAATCTCTCACCCGGATCAGCGTCACCACCGACATCTTGGCCCATCGCAAGCGGAGGCGTAGGAATCTCGAGTTTCTTCTCGACACCGCGCCATCCACAGCCGAGAATAGCTGCGAGGACGAAGTGGGGGTTTGTGTCTGCGCCGGGAACTCGGACTTCGAAGCGTGTTGCTGAGGGTTTGGGTGTGATTAGACGGATTGATGCAGCGCGGTGCTCTAAGCCCCACGATACTGTGACTGGAGCCCAGAAGTTCTCAACGAGGCGCTTGTAGGAGTTGATGGTTGGTGCAAGAAGAGGCATGATGTCAGGAAGGCCGGCGAGGAGACCAGCGAGGAAATGACGACCCATATCAGAAAGGTTCTCAATATCACTCCACTTGGCATTCTCATCCTTAGTCTCCCTCGCAAACAAATTCTTGCCGTCCTTATCAACGATCGAAACATGCATATGCCCACTATTTCCAGGCAGGCCCTGTTTCGGCTTGGCCATGAAGCACGGGGTGATGCCGTACTTTGTGCTCACGCTCTTGACGACGTATTTGAACAGCGCCGCACGGTCAGCCATCTGCGCGATCTCGCCGAACTCGAGAGCGGCCTCGAAGACGCCGGGCCCGGACTCGGTGTGCCAGCCCTCGATGTCGCAGGAGAACTTGGCGCATGTGTTGAAGACGTCGTAGTAGTATTCTTGGTTGTGGACGGGGCGGGTGAGGGAGTAGCCGAACATTCCTTCAGTCAAGGAGGGGAGTTGGTGAGGGGGGTTTTGTTGGAGGTATGCGGCTGGGGATGAGGATGAAGGGTCGGGGGATTTGAATTGGTAGAACTCATATTCAGCTTCGATTGTTAGTACAAAACTTCAAGTTTAGCAGTGAAGAGGAAAACGGACCGCCTGCCATGGCACCATAACCATGCTCCTTGAGCTTCTCAAGCTGCGTCTTAACCAGACCTCTGGGACAAGCACAAATAGGCTTCTTAGTTTCAGGATCCAAAAACTCCACCAAAAACAGGGGAACGTCATCCTCCCATGGAATTCTCCTAAAGGTAGAAAGATCTGGAATGGCGAGAAGATCATGGTATCCGTTCTCAGCATTTGAGATCTTGAGCTCGCGGATATATGTGCGATCGTGCATATCCCAGCCAAAGATGACGGAGCAGAAACCAAAGCCGGCTTCAGCGATGGAGAGGAACTTCTTCTTGGATACCAGCTTGCCGCGCAGGATGCCGTCGACGTCTACGCCTGCGAGCTTGACCATGTTGTCATTTTGGAGGAGCTGGGGGAGGGAGTCGACGG
Organism: Fusarium tupiense; assembly: GCA_013364945.1. NCBI lineage: Eukaryota > Fungi > Ascomycota > Sordariomycetes > Hypocreales > Nectriaceae > Fusarium > Fusarium tupiense. The sequence continues at coordinate 339,383 of JABEEO010000333.1, forward strand.
TGATGGATTTAGGGTCTGGAGAAGCCATGGCGAAGGATGTGAGATGATGTGAAGAGAGGGTGATGAAGCTGTAATAATAGAATAAATGCGCGGTATGTTTATGTTATAACCAAAAAAGATATTCTTCGGGATTATACAGTTCAACAACGGTGGAGTTTGAGGTTCAAGCCGTTGAAAAGATGCGCGCGGTCCAAGAAGATCAACAATGATGAATGCGGGGAGGACAGCAGCCAAGATAGTAGAGAGATACAGTAGTATTTGAGATTACCTAGGTATAGGAAGAGGGGGAGTGAGACAAGTAAAGGATAAACAGGTTTGTATCAGACCTTGGAAGCATGCAGCGCGGCTACGATAAGACGAATGCGACGATAAGACTGACATTGCTTCAGTGACGTAGACGGAGCGGGAAAAAGAGTGGGGAGCTGTGATGTTCGGTGCGCGATGCAGGGCTAGGACTAATTGAGCGAGGAGAGCGGGGGGCTTATCATGGCAGGTTTTAGTGGGTGCAGGGTTTGGAATAGCTTCATTGCCGCGCTGAGAGTGTCGTGAACCAACCCCGCGATCTAGATTGAAGCTTTGGCCAAGGGACATGAAGATAACATGGGGTAAGATTAGTTTCACGATATGGAACGGATAACTCGGGTGGTTTGCCAACTGCCGCGTTCCGATATTCTTGTCGATTTAATTACCGTTTTCAACATGATTGTAACCGCGCCTTGTGCGCCCTTGGGATTCAAGGTAACCGCGTGTTGATATGTTGGGACAGTGAGATAGGGAATCGCTGTGCTTTGACTCGGAGTTTGATGTTCTCGTGACCTGACTTAGAGAGCCGACATCGCTAGTGGCAGGGGTGTTGCGTGGCACAGCTGCAAGCTTGAGATCTGACATACCGAGAAAAGACCCTGGATCTGACGTTTGTGATAATGTTATATGAGCATCGGGAGCTGAGATTGTGATGTTGAGGTTGGAATTATAAGCTATGGCTGTATCTAATTGACTGGATCAGATGAACAATGTCTGATAGAGCTAGAATTAAAGCAAGACGGCATTGAACCCAACACATTTGTTATCGCCTTCAAGCTCATGCATCTCTATCAACATCATATCTTCACTGATAAGCTCACCTCAGCCATCACGACACGACCCATACAGTTCCAAACCACTAATACTGTACCCATCAACTGTACATTATTATAATAATAGCCGCGATGTCAGCCTCCACTAACCAAAACCCACTGCAACCGCCAACCGCCCTCGCTCGTCCGTTCTCGGAATCATGACCATCTCCACGATCTTTCCCATGACTGGCCCACGACAATCAGACGACCTTGCTCTAGCTCTACCGCCCTTTTTCCATTCCAGCTTATCGGAGCTTCCAGACGCTTTCGATAAGACGGAGAGGGAAGCTTAAAGAATAAAGTAGGGACTGCCCCTCATTGTGTCACCCATATCAAATCCTATATATTTTTCACGAGATACCCACCACTTTACTTACCGTTCTTTCCTCATACAACGATTCTTGTCTCTTAACAGTCTTCGCCTTTTCTTCAAAACTTACTTTACATATTCACAATGGGTCGTCTCTCTGGAAAGAACGCTGTCATCACTGGCGCTGGAGGGTATGTTTTCTTTGTCTTGTTGTGCTGCATGATACGATACTGACCGTCGCAGTGGCATTGGTCTTGAGACCTCCATTCTCTTCGCCAAGGAGGGCGCTTCCATCCTCATGTCCGATATCTCCCAGCCTGCTCTTGAAAAGGCCGCCGCAAAGGTCAAGCAGCTCGTCCCCGATGCTCCCCGGGTCGAGATCCTCGTACGTCCCAACACGCTCCCCCACCACACCAACAGCAGTAACTGACTCGTAACAGAAAGTCGACGTCTCCAAAGAATCAGAGGTTCAGGCTATGATCGAATCCCTAGACTCCTGGGGCGGCATCGACGTCCTCTTCAACAACGCCGGCATCATGCACGCCCAGGACGACGACGCCGTCAACACCCCCGAGAACATCTGGGACCTCACCCAGAACATCAACGTCAAGGGCGTCTGGTTCGGCTGCAAGCACGCCGTCCTCTCGCTGCGCCGCAACAAAAAGACAAAGGCCTCCATCATCAACACCGCATCCGTCGTCGCCCTCGTCGGCGCCGCGACTCCCCAGCTCGCATACACCGCCAGTAAGGGCGCTGTCCTCGCGCTCACCCGTGAGCTCGCCATGGTGCACGCCCGCGAGGGCTTCAGGTTCAACAACCTTTGCCCTGCGCCGCTCAACACACCGCTCCTGCAGGACTGGCTTGGTGATGATAAGGAGAAGCGCCATAGACGTGAGGTTCACTTCCCTATGGGGCGGTTTGGTGAGGCTGTTGAGCAGGCGCAGGCTGTTTTGTTCTTGGCCAGCGATGAGTCGAGCTTTGTCAATGGGCATGATTTTGCGGTTGATGGTGGTATGACCAAGTGCTATGTTACTGCTGAGGGACCTGCGCACCCTCCTCCTGAGAACAATGCTACCAAGGACTCGTTGTAAGGATGAAGAAAGTTGAAGGATTTAGCTGGGATATCTGTAGTAATGATTAGTATGATTCAATAATGAAATAAACTGTCACATCACAAACAGTAATCGTGCCGACAGTCACTTGCGAGGATGAACCTGGCTGATCATATACAATATCATTTGTAAAGTATTCATCAATATACAAAAAGATACCCAAACTCCGGTTCATGCTTTTCCTTCTCTTAGCCTCCCTCTAATGGAACTGTCCCTCAGTGTTTCCCTCTCCCATACTCTTGCTGCTTGAGCTTCCACTCTGGATAGCACCCAGAATACCATCAATGTAGCTCGCGCCACTCCACTTCTGATGCGTCAAAACATCACACTTAAGATCCTTCTCGCGGCGTTGCACGATATCAACATACGCCTTCATACCGTCCTTCTTGAACTCACGCGACAGTTCAGTCGTGATTGTGGCGTTGGAGTGCAGACCAGCAAGGGAAATGAGCTGAAGAACGAAGCCTTCACGAGCAATATCCCAGATGAACGACTTGAGGGTCTCATCGGTGAAACCGTGGGCCATCCAGTTGAATGACGGCGAAAGGTTGTACACGAGGCCCTTTCCGGGGTTGACCTCGCGAACAGCGCGGCCTAGCTTGGTAGCTACTTCAACGTTGGGGTCACCCGTCTCAACCCAGAGAAGGTCCGCGTAGGGGCTGAATGCAAGAGCGCGCTTGGTAGCCGCCTGCATACCAGCGCGGTAGTGGTAGAAACCTTCCCGGGTACGGGGGACGTCCCAGTTGAAGTAGACAGGCTCCTTGGTGTACTTATTTGCCAGGCCGCGACGACGGGAGATACCCATGTCATGGTCCTTCTCAGTCTCGGCGAGATACTCGTCGATCTTGGCTTGTGAAACGCCCTCTTTCTTCATGTGTGCGACAGCAGCTTCATCAAAGGTGACGAGCTTGGTGTTCTTGACCCACTGAGCTTCAAAAGCATCGATCTCAGCGCCAACAGCACCCTTGGCCTCCATAGCCTGGATGGTCTCGGCGAGAGGTTCAATGGAAGGGTCCGAAACACCGAGGATGAACTCGTGGTCGCGAACGTCAATAGCTGACGAGATAAGCTTGCCAGACTCAGAATCTGTTCGTGCAATGACGAGGTTCTCACAGCCCATGACATCCCACTGGAAGCGCGTAGCAACAAGACGGTTGATATGCTCTCCGATAGGAACGAGAACCTTGCCCGCCAGATGACCACACTTCTTTCCACCATGGAGCTGATCCTCAAAGTGAACAGCCGCAGCACCATTCTCAGCAAACAGCTTAGCGAGCTTAAGAACCGCAGACAGACCACCATGGCCAGTATCACCGTCTGCAATGATAGGGCGGAGGTAATCAACGTATGGTGTCTTTGTGCGCTCCTCGGCAGTCATCTTGCGACGAAGATCCCACTGCTTGCGATCGTGCATGTTCTGCGCCTTGGCTAGACGCTGGACTTGGTTGGGAACGGTGTTGTATGGGTAGTCGCCGAAGTCGGGGGATACCTCGTTGGTAGAGGTCAAGAGGGAGGAACAGGCCCAGCCTGAGATGTAGAGGACTTCTTGGTGAGGAGCTTGTTGGGTCATTTGAACTGGATCAATTGCGCCCACTATAGACCGTTAGCTGTGTACTTCTTGAGCGTCGTAGGGGACTTACTGGTATGAATAGGCTCGCCCTTGGCCACGCGCTCTTTAATCAGATTAAATAGCTTCTGCGCCATAACAGAGCTAGGATACTGAACCTTCTGCGTGCCCCTCTTGGTCGCAACGTCCTCTGCGCTATACGGCCTCTTGATACCCTGATATCTCGGCGACGCCCACCACGCCTCAATCTCCTTCACGGTAGCTTCGTACAGCCGGTCCTCCGCCTCGCCGGCCTTTTGCGACTCTGGCAGAAGCTGGAATGCATCGGCGGGTTGTGTAGCGTGCGTGCTGAGCTGCGACATCTTTGCGATGGGGGTGGTGGACATGGCGCGGATGGCGAGGAGGGGTGCTACGCTTCGGGGCTTGGAAGCGGAGAGGAGGCGCTGGGGAGCTCGGGTTGATAGTCTGCGCAACATTTTGGGTGTTTTTGTGAAGATGTGAGAGGGAGGAGGAGAGAAAGTGGTGAAGAAAGAGGTGGTGGTGGTGGATAGATCGGGAATAACGGAGTGGATGAATAATAAAGTCGAGCACTTGCGGATGATGATTTGAAGCCCGTGATAGCTACAAGACCAGCCAGCGCCCACGACAAAGGATGAAAAGATCAAATCCAGTTAATAGCAATTTGTTTCTACATCAAAGAACACTTCTTCTGATATCTCTAACTTATTTATTGATTCCACTGCTGAGCCATCATGACAAGAATAAAACCCCAACTCGATGACCGACCGGTTACCGACCAACAGCTTTGTAACCGAGCAGACCAAAATGACAAGGCCCTTATAAAAGCATGACAAAAAAAGGCAGCCTACAAGTTGGAGACTCATCGCAAGCTCGGGGAGGAAAGAAAACACAGGACCTTGACCCTAAGCTACAAAAATATTTAGGTAAATCTAGCCTAAGCTTAGGGGACTCTTTACTAAGTTTATTTTGACACTCTAGATCAAGGTCTAGTGTTTTCTTGCTCCTCGAGGGCATGTCAGCAAAGCCTTGGTTAAGAGAAGCATTGCCGACGAATTGGCCAATGAGTGAGCTTGTACGGCAAACAGTCGTGAAGCTGATTGGCTGAGATGCATGTTTGAGCCGTGGCATTCGTGTCGGTTCATGGCGGGTTTCCTCGGTTGGAGTCGCCATGATAACCGTGGGATTGGCTTCTGAACCTTTGAAAGAGAAGAGAAGAAGAATTCAGTCATTGTATACTGAATGGGGGATCTATTAAGCTTACTAGATTCTTGATGTATCTGTTCTACTAATCTATATTTATATATACTGCTACGTCTGTAGGTACTGACTGTCGTCTTCTCCGCACTCACTGCGTCATAACAGTTCTGCTCAACCCCGCATGACAAAATAAACGTGCAAACCACCCGTCAACAGCTCTCGTTGGATGCCCCCGCTCCCCCGGCTGTTACCCCAGATTCAACCAAAGGCACCCCCCACCTACCGCTTCAGCTCGTTTACCACTGGGAACCCTCGGCCCAACTCCCTCCTCATACTTGATCTCTTCTACTTTTCATATTTGGTTTTCTTCTTCTTTTTTTCCTTTTCTTACTCCAATCCTCTCTATATCCCCTCGTCACACATCACAATGGCTCTCAACTTGACATCCTCCCGCAGGGCTCTGGGCTCCCTCAAGGTAAGCTACATACATAACTTACATGTGATCAAAAGCTCACACGCTTCGCAGCCCCTCACCCGTGCCGCTTTCTCAGGTGTCCGCGGCTATGCCACCGCAGAGCCTGATCTCAAGGCCACTCTGCGCGAGGCCATCCCCGCCAAGCGCGAGCTCCTCAAGAAGGTCAAGGCGCACTCCAACAAGGTCCTCGGCGAGGTCAAGGTCGAGAATACCCTCGGCGGCATGCGCGGTCTCAAGGCCATGGTCTGGGAGGGTTCGGTCCTCGATGCCAACGAGGGCATTCGCTTCCACGGCCGCACCATCAAGGATTGCCAAAAGGAGCTCCCCAAGGGAAAGACGGGAACTGAGATGCTCCCCGAAGCCATGTTCTGGCTCCTCCTCACCGGCCAGGTTCCCTCTGTGAACCAGGTCCGCACATTCTCTCGCGAACTCGCAGAGAAGGCGCAGATTCCAGAGTTCATCTCAAAGATGCTCGATGACTTTCCCAAGGATCTGCATCCCATGACACAGTTCGCCATGGCTGTTTCTGCGCTCAACTACGAGTCCAAGTTTGCCAAGGCTTATGAGCAGGGACTTAACAAGGCTGATTACTGGGAGCCTACCTTTGACGATTGTATTTCGTTGTTGGCTAAGCTTCCTACCATTGCTGCCAAGATCTACCAGAATTCTTACCGTGGTGGTGGCGCTCTGCCAGCTGAGGTCGATCTTGAGCAGGATTGGTCGTACAACTTTGCTGCTATGCTTGGAAAGGGTGGAAAGGAGAATGAGAACTTTCAGGATCTTCTGAGACTCTACCTTGCTCTTCACGGTGATCACGAGGGTGGTAATGTCTCTGCTCACGCCACTCACTTGGTCGGAAGTGCTCTGTCGGATCCTTTCCTGTCTTACAGTGCTGGTCTCCAGGGTCTCGCTGGACCTCTTCACGGGTAAGCCTCTCCCCTCCATCAAGCACAAATCTGTACTAACATGTCTCAGTCTCGCCGCCCAGGAGGTTCTCCGATGGATCATCCAGATGAAGGAAGCCATCCCCGCCAACTACACCGAGCAAGACGTCAACGACTATCTCTGGTCGACACTTAACTCAGGCCGCGTCGTCCCCGGCTACGGGCACGCCGTCCTCCGCAAGCCCGATCCCCGCTTCGAAGCCCTGATGGACTACGCCGCCGCGCGCCCCGAGATCGCCAACGACCCGGTCTTCCAGCTCGTCGAGAAGAACAGCCGCATCGCCCCCGAGGTCCTCAAGAAGCACGGCAAGACCAAGAACCCCTACCCCAACGTCGACAGCTCCTCCGGCGTCCTGTTCCACCACTATGGCTTCCATGAGACGCTGTACTACACCGCCACATTTGGTGTGTCTCGTGGTCTTGGACCTCTGGCTCAGTTGATCTGGGACCGGGCTCTGGGTCTGCCTATCGAGAGACCTAAGAGCATTAACCTTGAGGGCATTCTTAAGCAGGTTGACGGTCAATAAAAGCAGAGATACCCAAAGAAAAAGGTGGAGTGATCATATAAGGTCTTTGAATGTATATAGCGTCGTGACAGAGTAGCCTATGATTGACGATTTGTTTGACCAACTCTTTTCTCCAAATTGCGATGTAAATGTGAATCGTATGTCTCATTAGTCTAATTCTCACTGCTCACTGCTCTCTTCACTCTTCTAGTCTTTGTCCTCCAATATTTGTCTATGCCAACACCTTCTCTAGATGATCAAAGTACAAATCATCCCTCAACGCCTTGCCATTAACAAGCCCCTCATATGGAAACGGACTCTTCTCCCCCGTCTTAACATATCCCCGTCTGACATACCACTCAATCAGCTCCTTTCTCGTCCAGATAACCCACATCGTCATGATCTTCGTTCCCCAATTCCTTACCGCATAATTCTCTGCATGGGCAAGCACCTGCTTTCCAATGCCGCCAGCCTGAAGTTTCGGCGAAACGGCGAAGAGGCCAAAGTAAGCGCGCTCAGAGTCTTTCTGAACAACTTCACAGCATGCAACGAGACGGGGATCGCTGTCACCTTCTGGTGTTGATGTTCCGGACGATGAGGGGGAAGAAGTGAACGCGAGGATGACTGCGCCGTTTGGGTCGGTGATCTTGGCGAGGAGATCTGTGGGGGATATGCGTTCATCCTCGAGGAGATCTGCTTCTGTTGTCCAGCCTGCGCGGGAGTCGGGGCCGCGGTAGGCGGACATCACAAGGGCGCGGAGAGGGGTTACGTCCTGTGGTGTTGCGGGGCGGAATGTGAGAGACATTGTGGGCGAGTGAGAGTGTGAGTTGTGAATAGCTTCAGTTGGGGTGAGATGAGATGTTGCCGTTCCCTCGTAGCTTCGAGACAAAGGAAGACTTCAGTTGAGATGAAGAGTATGGCTAATGAGGCGGCAATTGGCGAAGAATGCTTGCTCGGTTTAATTGAGTGCTGAAAGAGTTGTATGAGGTTGAGAGAACAAGTTGTCGAGATCGACTGGACTTGTCGAAATATTTAAAATATTTAGCTCCGATACAGGAGAACCCTTTTCTGTCACAGTCTTCAAGCTGCATCGGCAGTTTGCGACGGTCTCTGTCGCATACGCCCTAGAAACGACTCAATTGACATCTTGCCATCTAACGTCAAATCATGCATCGTTTAACTTGAACAAAACGGGAATCCATGTGGATCATGAGCTATCCCGTTTTGTTAATTCTATACGACAGCCCTACGGCTCCTGTCTTGGAGATGGACTTATATGGATCGTCAGTTCAATACCACGTCAACCATGATTCAATCTGAACCGATCGCGGAGATTTCATAATAAAGTCCAGTAACTTTACAATGCATCTCAATTGATCAACGCCAAACCTGCTATAAATATCCCTGTTCCTGTGTAGGTTTTCTACAGTGTATATAACTTGAACCAAAACAAAAGTGTGTATATGCCATTACAAAAAAAGAGAAAATAAGAAATATCTGGAAAAAGAAAACACAACTCTATGTTTTTGAACCCGTCGTCTACTCTAAGCAGCATCCTGAGCCGGAACCTTTGAGTACTTGGCAGCGCTGTACTCGAAACCCTGGTTCGTCGTATCCTCACCGGCACGGTACGACATGAGATCGTGGTTCTCGGCAGCGGCCTTGTCGTCGGCCATCTTGGCCTCGCTGGCACCCGCGGCGCGTTGACGCCAGAAGTAGAAGCCTAGAGCTCCGAGGCCGATCGCTGCGGCGCCGATGCCGCCGGCGTAGATTCCTGTCTTTGTGCCGGTGGGGAGGGCTTCCCATTTCTCGGAGGTGGTCTTCTCGGGTTCCTTGTAGAGAGCTTCGTAGGCGGTTGAGTTGCCCCTGTTGTTGGTTAGTACGAGTTAAATTGCTGTAGGTAGAGGGATGGAGAGGGGCTTACTTGACGATGTCGATGCTCTCCCAGCTGCCGGACTTGTCGCCATAGACGTACTCCTTTCCGGTGCTGGCATCTTCGACGTAAACACTCTTGACGTGCATAGTATAAGGACCCTTGCCATAGTCGGTATCTGGAAATTGTCAGCATAACCCAATGTCTTTAGAGACACGCAACTTACCACCACCGGCCCATTGGCGAGTTCCCTCAGGCATTGTAGGATCACCAGCAGCCCAGATTCCAATGCTCAGTCTCATGGGTGTCTGAGGATAGCTATCAATATCATCCTTTGCAACAACCGTTCGCACATTCTCTCCATCAATGTACCACTTCAACTCATCCTTCGTCCACGTCGTCGTATAGTTGTGATAATCCTCCTGCATACCACCCTTGACATAGTGCCACCCCGCCTTGGTAAAGTCCTCGACACCCTTTCCGTAGTAGTTCGTCGAAGCATGGGTGTCATTCGCGCCCAGGATCTCCCAGTCGACCTCATCCAGATCGTCGCTCAGCCACATCATGGAGCTGACGATTCCAACACCGGGAGCAGCCTTCATGAGGAGTTCGGTGCGGCCAAAGAAAAAGTAGAACGCGGTGCGCAGAGTAGGCGAGTCGCCCTGCTTGGCGACGGTGAAGGCAGCGCCGTCGTTCTCATCGTAGGTGACGCGTCCGACGTGGTTGTCCCAGTGGTCGCTGGAGGGCGTGTCGTTGAAGTGCCAAAGATGGCTTGTTCCGAAAGCCGGGTTGGGTTTGCAGTCTGTTTCGTTGAGAGGGTTGCAGTCCGAGGTTGTCTGAGCAGCCGCAAGGCCAAAGATGGCGGCCGCGGGAAGAATGTATCGCGAAAGCATGATGATGTGATCCCGAGTTTCGGTGTCTATCAAATGAAAAAGAGAGAGTAAAAATGAATGAGATTGAAAAAGTGAGTCGAGTCTGTCGAGATCAAAGGAGTGAATGGGTGATGAAACGAATGAAACACCCAAGGATCAAGCAATATGAGATAGACAGACAGACAAGGAAAGAAGAACAACTCAAAAGGAAAAGAGGAACTTGTTGATCTACCTACTCAAAGAGCATGCATGAAATAACGAGAGAGAAAAAAGGAAAATGGAGAGAGAGAGAATAAAAGCGGCAAACGGCAGAAAAGGAGACAAAAGAGCACCAGTCCAGTACCGAGGACCCATTCTCGCAGGTTGGGCCAGGCCAAGCATGACAGGGCTCTCAGGAGGCCATCGCCAAAACCTCTAGATCGAACGGGCCTTGAATTAATTTCAGACCACTCAGAAGGCCTGTAAGCTATCCAAACTGCGCCGGCGTGTCACCTACTGCACAAGGGGACATGCGACGCGCCAAGACCTGGGCGGGAAGGGCTTTTTTTTACCAGGGTTCTATCAGTGTGTCCATGGCTTCATTGCTGAAATTAGAACCAGGATATAGGACGGGCTAACGAATTGGCATATCCACTTGAGGATCTTGGCTGAATTGAAATTTGGATCCAGAGGGAAAAGAAAGAAGCTGTTGCTAAATATGAACATGACATGGCATGGCAAATGGAACAGTGAGTGAGTGAGCTGTAGATCGACAGGGGGAAAGGGGGGCGGGAAGTGGGATTCTTTTTAATTATTGGCGCTTGGTGAACGAACGAGCATGCAAGATCTGGAAATTGGGACTAGACTACGGAGTAGACTAACTAACTAATGCAGCGGGAGGCTCTGCATATTCGGCTTTAAACTTTTTGAATTCATGATAACCATAACATAGTCAAAGGATAACTGTAACTCAATTTGCACTCATTCTCGCAACGTTCGCTCCGAACATCAAGTTCATGTTTCTCAAGTTTTGGATACATTAATCTTTGATCCTTGCATTGCGATTACACTACCCCATTGCGACGGCAAGGGTCGTGCGGTCAGTCATTTATCTTGGGCTATACATAGCCCACCCAACCTTGATCTTAGTCTTACGCCTTACTGGCGAACTTGGCTCTCACTCTCTTGCTTCCCTCGATGACTAGGTCCTCGTCGTAGATCTTCACGACGCTGGGGTGCTTGCTGACGACTTGCGCCCACTTGTAGAAGTTGGGGGTCTCTTGCTCGAGGCGGGAGGGGAGATTGGCTGGTAGGAGGCCGTGCTTGGCGGAGGATAGCAGCCGAATGACGAATGGAGCTATAAGGACCTGTTTCTCGTTAGCAACCTATATTAATCGCTGGTCTTTGGATTAGGTACCTCTGCAAAGGTGAGCTTATCGCTCCCGTTGAAGTAAGGCGCCGCATTCTTGAGAAGAGGCTCAACCTCCTTCAAAATACCAGCAACGGCATCGTCCACAGCCTGATTAACCTCCTCCTCCGTCTGGGCCCTGTAGATAGCCTTGCCGATATGCGCCTGGACCTTGCTTGAGTACGCATCAGCGAAGAAGGCCACCCTCGCTCTGGTCAACGGGCCGTTCTTGTCCGTGGACGCGGGGAGGAGATGGCTGGGATACGCATCGGCGAGGAACTGAGCTACGATGGCAGACTCGGTGATGGTCTCGCCATTGTAGATGATGGTTGGGACGAGGCCGCGCGGGTTGATCTCCAGGTACTCTGGGGTTCGGGGCGTGCTGAGATCAATGATATGCTCCTTGACGGGGAGGCCAAGTTCGGCGAGGGTGATGTGTGCCCTGTGCGCGACTGCGGGGGTTGTCAGCGGAGTTCTTTTGGCCGATATGATATGTACATACAAGGGCACGCATGGTTGGTGTAGAGGGTGATGTCTGCTTGAGGTTGAGAGCCCATCTTGATAGCTGTGCTGATATGCCGAGTAGTAGTAATTTGTTTGGTCAAGTTGTATGAAAAGAACAAATTCCAAGCAGGACTTGTTGCAAGTCTTGTAGTAAACAACCCCGCCATTTCCCTCTCTGTGCGGAAAGTCGGAAGGAGACAGCGACACGCTGCATTATTAATTCATGTCGGCATTTCGCAATATTGCACCATCGGCTTTGAAATACATCCGAAGCGCGAGGAGTGGTTGCGTCATTTCGGGTGGTTGATTGATAAGGCGCGAGAGGGGGTGACGCATCTTGTGTAACTTTCCTTTTCATGATTGATGTTGGTGGTGAGGCTTGAGTATTTGGCGTTTTGGTACTGTGGTTATTTCCTGATGGAGTAATTGCTGATGGGATTGATCGTCGTTAAGATTCTGACGTGAGACGGGACCTGGCGCCGCGCTAGAAGGTTACGGTGCAATAAAACTTCTGACGTTAATCTGAGGTGCTAAAAATACTTAGTCTAAAATCCTCTAAATCTCCACAAAACTATACTAAATTTACCTAAGTTTACCTAAGGCTTTTTGTCACCTATGATAAAGTCCTAAGTTTTATTGCATCTGAAGGTGTAGGGTGAGGCTTGATTTGGACGACTTGCGACAACGGTTCATGAATGGGACAGCGTGAAAGGGTCATTTGGAGTATTTGAGAAACACTGAGGTCCTTGAAGATTATTCTACGATTCTAATGTGTTTTCTCTATAGCCAATGTCTAGAAATTGGTCTGTTGCGGTAATTTTATAGCTGATTGCTGACGTGTTGATACGAATCGCCACGCTAATCCGACGGACATTTGACTACAAGAACACCTCTCTCAAGATACCACAGCTTCACTTTCAATTCTTTCTATAAGTGACATTCGGAAGGTTATGGATAGCGACATGGAAACTCTTATTTCACATTCTCTGAGACAGGCGAATGCTTTGCTCTGAAGTAATCCGTCGAAAGGGTAAAGGGTATCCGATTGACTGTAGTGATTCACGGCCACAAAGGAATCAACAAACCCAATGAACGTGTTATTTACCGTATTTTCGAAGCTTCCCATGTTATTGCATTCTAGAAATTTGCGTAAAGGAGTCGTGGAAGATGATCAGAGGTGAAAATGTACCTGCTTCGTGCTCAAAGGAACGCAAAGCAGGGGATATGGCAGTGAAAACACCATCAACGCCAACAAAGCCATGGATGGGTATGGCCAAACTCCTATCACCCAAACAGAAGCCTGTCATATCAGGCAGAAGCAGCGATTTCACTAAATCCAATGAGTGAATGCTCGCGCCTGTACCGTCACCAGTGACGGCCAGTTGCATCTGGCACTGCCGGAGGCCCTCCACTGACCAAACACTGCCAACACTGACCACAACACAAGCGAACCAGACTTCAACGTAAGGCAGTGAATCGCAAGGCAACAACAAAAAAACCTGCTCCCACATCCTCAGGCTTACGATCTCCTCTCTTTCGCTGCCTCCCCTCCATCCACACAACACACTCTCAGTTTCACCTCGCAATCACTGTTGGTATATCACCCATCTGACTCTTGCTTAACCCAGAGAAGCTGACAAGTTTCACGAACAGGACATCCCAAAGACAACACCCTTTCTTTCTCGCTACGAATCATGGCGCCCAGAGGCGGTAGAGGAGGCGGCCGTCCTCCTGGCCGACAAAGCAAAGCGAACGGGAAGAAAAGCGAGAACCAACCATGCTTTCAATTCCAGAAGGGAAGATGCAAGTATGGGAGAGATTGCAAGTTCTCCCATGATAAAGATCGCACTGGCAATGAACGTTCTGCACGCCCGGCAGACAACCATCTTGACGCTGAAGCTCGTGAAGACTACTACGACTGGAAACGTCTTCTACGAAGTAGCCCATACGATTCATTTGGATCCGAACGCATTGAAGAAACTCTCAAGTTCTGGGAAGGCGCTCTTGGCATCTTGGAGGGTAATAGCCAGGACCAACATCACATCGTCGCCAAGGAACTTGTTCAAGACAAGTTTAACGGCCCGGAGTGGATTGATGTCACTACCAAAATGACTTCTTTCACGTCAGCATCAAGCTTCAAATGCGCTGAGAACTTCCTCAGAGTCATTGCTCATCCTGCCCTCACGCCGCTCTCCATCAGTGCTTTCGTTGGGACCATATACGTGCTATTCGGTGGTACAAGTGGCCAACAAGGCATTGAGTTTTTGTCCAGAATGTGCACCAGTATCTCAAAGACCATCGGCGGAACAGTTGGTACACTCGACCCCGAACTCCATGATCTTGTCGATGTCATCTTGAAGGCGCTAAACGAACTTCTCGTCAAGACCAGTCGAACTCGCTTCTGTGATGGTTCACCTAAGCTCATTGAGTTGCTGGACAAAATTCTTGCCGTGACTGCCAAGCATGTCGCTGGGGCTTACCGAGATGGACTTCAAGGTCGCTTGGACATCATCAAGAGGATTGTTGATGGATCGACTGCACGTGTAGTCGCCTCCAAAACCACAGCGGATGGTAAGAGAAGAGACAAAAACTCGGTCGCATCATCATTCCCACAGGAGGTAGCCATACCAGGTGGTAGACACGACAATGACTTCGCTGAGATCTCCGACGTCTCCATTCTCCCAACCCAAGGAGAAATTGTCAGCGAGCATGAAGAATACCTTCCATCTACCAACTTCTTGCATCCTCATGTCTTGACAGATCCTATGCAGCGGTACATCGACTCGACATTTCGCCTCGTCAGACACGATACATTGGGTCCAGTGAACGATGCTCTTCGAGATATTTTTTCCTCCGACAATCTGATGGTCGGACGAATGACAGACAAAAACAGCCAAGCACAAGTCTACACATCTGCAAAGTTCCGTCGAGTGTCTATCCATGAGAGACATGGACTGGAGGCCATCGTATCCTTTTCCGCACCATATTTCATCCGCAAAAAGTCATCTGCGGAGCAACGTGACTGGTGGCAGAGATCTCCTCGACTGGGTGAAGGAACGCTTGTGTGTTTTGTGACTTCAGAGGGTGAGCACAAGAGGATCCTCTTCTTTCAAGTCACCACCAAAACTACACAATGGGACCATAGGCGCCCTGATACGAGCAAGAGCAGTCTTGTTCCACACAATATTGATCCAAGCGTCACTGTCAAGCTTGCAACGCATCAGCAAAGCGACTTGACTGTGCTTCTTCGACTGTTCCAGGAAAACACCATGGGCGTATTGGTGGACTTCAACGGTGTCATCCCTGATACATTCATGCCCATCCTCAAAAACCTGCAAAAGATCAAGCGAGAGAACCACATAGCGTTCCACAACTGGATCTTGCCAACCTCTGGCGAGAACAGCCGCATGCCTCCGCCTCTGTACGCCCGAAAAACAGGATTTGTGTTTCCACTCAACTGTATTGCCAAGGACAAGGACGTTGAGCTTTCTCTGGATCCTTCCCTTGCCTTGAAGGACATCGATCTGAAAAAGATTGAGGATGCGACAGGCCTCGATCATGGTCAATGTCTTGGCTTGGTAGGCGCACTCACGAGGGAGTATGCACTCATTCAAGGTCCTCCTGGAACAGGAAAGTCCTACCTTGGAGTACAGCTCGTGAGAACTTTGCTTGCTGTGAAGAAGGAGGCGAAGCTGGGCCCGATCCTGATCATGTAAGTTGGTAAGCAAGTGTCTGAGTTTTACAAAGCTGACCTATACAAACTACAGCTGTTACACGAACCATGCTCTAGACCAGTTCCCGAAGCATCTGCTTGACGTTGGAATCGAAGCTATCATCCGGATTGGTGGTCGCAGTGTCACGGAAGAACTCGACAGCAAGAATCTTCGCGTCGTCAGCAAAGAAGCTCAAAAGACAGGAGTCGAAAGAAGCATTCTGGGCGAGGCTTATAGTGCACATGAGGACTCCTTGGAGTCTGCTCAACGATCGCTGGGGCCTTTGTTTCAGGCTCGTAAAGGGCCGACTTGGGATGGGTTGAAACGATATTTAACGCGAAGACATCCCCGAATCTACTCTCAGTTTCAGAAGTATGATGAGGAGGGCTTCGAAATCGTCACCAAAGACATCCTGAGATCTTGGCTCGGTAAACGGCCGAAGCAAATCACAGTTGAGCCATCATCATGGCGAAACATCATCGCTCGAGCGGAGACCAATATCGGCTTGCTATCGTCAGAAGAGAAATGGTTTATTGTCGAATACTGGCTTGAACAACAACATCAAGAACAAATTGGGCGTCTTTTTGAATCTCTGGACGACGCTGAGAAGAAGCGCAAGACCATACAGCGAACACATGATGCCGTGGATCAGCGAACTCTTGCACGAGCTGATGTCATTGGAATTACCACCACATCCTTAGCAAAGCAGATTGAAATGCTACGGAGCTTGAAGATCAAGTGTGTCATGTGTGAGGAAGCGGGCGAGTTAAGAGAGGCTGATATCATCTCTGCCCTGATGGAGAGTGTTCAACACTTCATTCAGATTGGAGACCACAAGCAGCTCCGACCTCAGATCAACAACTTTGAACTTAGCTTGGAGTCGTCTTCGGGAAAGTTCTGGCAACTGGATCGAAGTCAGTTTGAGCGACGGGCGGTGGGCGAACCAGGTCTTCCACCAGCGCCATTCGCACAGCTTAACGTCCAGCGAAGAATGAGACCCGAGATCTCCCAGCTCATCCGTCGAGTTTACCCCAATCTACAAGATCACGAATCGGTTTTCCACCTCGAAGATGTGGTAGGTATGCGCAAGAACTTATTTTGGCTCGACCACAACCATCCAGAGGACTCAGGTGGAGATGGAACTCGGGTCAAGTCGCACAGCAACACCTGGGAGACCAACATGGCTACGGCATTAGTCCGTCATATAGTCCGACAAGGAGTGTACAAGCCTGAGGACGTTGCCCTACTTACGCCATACACGGGCCAACTTCAACAGCTGCGGGCTGCTCTCGGCAAAGACTTTGAGATTTGCCTGAGCGATCGAGACATGGACCAACTGGCGCATGAAGGATTTGAAGATGAGCCGGGCCAAATATCGGGTACTCAGAAGATGATTGAGAAGAAGCAACTTCTTCAGACTATCCGGCTCGCTACTGTTGACAATTTCCAGGGAGAGGAAGCCAAAGTCATCATTGTATCTTTAGTTCGAAGCAACGCGCAGCGTAAAGTGGGATTCTTACGCACTGAGAATCGCATCAACGTTCTTCTCAGTCGAGCGCAACATGGCATGTATCTTATTGGCAACTCCGAGACATACCTCAACAGGCCCATGTGGGTTGATGTCTATAATCAGCTCTCGCAAGCCGGTTCTGTTGGGAAGGAGATTGAGCTGTGCTGCCCCCGACATAAGGATCTTCAAATCATATGCACTGAACCGGAAGACTTTGCTATCAAAAGCCCCGAAGGTGGTTGCACGTTCACCTGCTCTCGACGGCTTGAACCATGCGGCCATCAGTGCCCAGCGCGCTGCCACTCAAACGCCATGCATGAAGCTTTCTTCTGTCAACAGCCTTGTCCTCGTGTTCGAGACACCTGCGATCATCTGTGTCCCAAACTATGCGGAGAACTCTGCGGCCCTTGCAGGGTCCAGGTTCATGATGTTGAACTTCCATGTGGTCACATTAAGCAAAGTTTGATGTGTCACAAGAAGCTAAACTTGTCCTCGGTGAAATGTGCAACCAAGGTTGAGAGAGTCGTCCCTAACTGTAACCACACTGTCACTGTGGAATGTTGGATCGACGTCAAGGAGCCAAACTTCACTTGCTCTACCCCTTGCCCTGAGATACTGCCATGTGGACACCAGTGTACTGGAACATGCAGCAGCTGTCGGAAAGCAGACGGTTCTTTCGCCCATAACCCTTGCACCAAAGTTTGCGATCGTCCTTTCGGTTCTTGCAACCACAGATGTCGTCAAGTTTGCCATGACGGTCGTTCCTGTGGAAGCTGTAACGAAGCATGCGAGGTAAAAAGGCCATATTTCCCAAGAAAATATTCACTAACAAGTGCTAGGTTCGGTGCCCACACTCCGCTTGTGCCTCGTCATGTAACAAAGCTTGCGCTCCGTGTATCGAAAAATGCACCTGGTCTTGTCCACACCAAAAGACCTGCTCCATGCCGTGCTCAGCACCCTGCGATCGACTCCCTTGCGACGAGCGATGTACTAAGAAACTCGAGTGTGGCCACCAATGCCCAAGCTTCTGTGGAGAGGACTGCCCTGTTGGATACTGTCAGGAATGTGGCGACAAAGGTGATGCTCGAGTCGACCTCCTGGATTTCCTGTCGTACACTGAAGTGAAACTTGACGAAAGTCCCATTGTTGTACTTGGATGCGGCCATTTCTTCACCGGCGAAACTCTCGATGGTCTAGTCGGACTGGATGAGGTCTACACAAGGGATAAGGAGGGTGCCTTCAATGGCTTGAAGGATACCACCGGTTCTCTTTCCCGAAATGTTCCCTTCTGCCCAGACTGCAAACGACCTATCCGGCAATTCGCCACGAAACGATATAACCGGCTCATCAACAGGGCTGTGATGGATGAAATCTGCAAGCGCTTCATTATCAGTGGGCGCGAGGCCCTCAAGACACTAGAGGACCAGCTGCGATCTGAAGAGAATAACCTCAGCGAAAGTCGAACACCTCGCCCAACTATTGCAAGTTGGCCTCAAATGCTGTTGACCAAAGGCAGATATAACCGACTGAAGAGACTCGAAGATATGTCCAAGGACTTGGCAAAGAAGATGGGCAAAGATCACCAGCCTACCAAGATTCTCATCGATCGGATCGCGACAGCTCGTGTCCGTGCC
Organism: Fusarium tupiense; assembly: GCA_013364945.1. Classification (NCBI taxonomy): domain Eukaryota; kingdom Fungi; phylum Ascomycota; class Sordariomycetes; order Hypocreales; family Nectriaceae; genus Fusarium; species Fusarium tupiense. The sequence continues at coordinate 358,126 of JABEEO010000333.1, forward strand.
ACTGGTGATCCAATGTCTCTCGCAGTACAGATGGAGGCTATGAAGCTATCACCGCCGGAACCAGACGCCCAGATCATTCTGGGGGCAAAGTTGATTATTATCAGAAGTGAGGAAGTGCAGTTTCAAGACTCAATTGCGCTCGTCCAAGTCTGTAGAGGCAAAGTCAAAACCGCTGTGATCGAAGGATGGCTGAAAGAGCAACCGCTTTTGTCCACTATTGACTTCTTCACTATCTGCCACAATCTCATCAATGAAGCTAAGAAGTCAAACCTCCCGCGAACAATTGCCTCGGCGAGTCTGTGTTATGCCAAGGTGTCTCAGCTGGCAACTTGGTGCGCGCAGACCAAGGATGGTACTACCGACCCAACACCTGGGGATGAAAGTGTGAAGAAGTACGTCGACAGGGCGAAGAAGTTTCTTGAAGATGCGTTACTTCAGTGCGGGGACCTTGCGAACAGTGAGGAGTTGAAAGAGCGCCTGGAAGAAATGTCGCGACTTTTTGAGCCTCAGTACCATGCTATTACTCCAGAGGAACTGGCGTCAATCAAATCTGCCATGGTCAGCGGACCTGGTGGCCTGGCCACTCACTCTGGGCACTGGTACAACTGCGTCAATGGCCATCCTGTGAGTACAGTGCCTGATACTTATACCCATTTACTAACTTTTGGATCTAGTTTGCGATCGGAGAATGTGGTATGCCAATGGAAGTTGCTCGATGTCCTGAGTGTGGAGCGCCCATCGGAGGTACCAGTCACCAACCTCTGGCCGGTGTGTCTCGTGCTCATGACATGGAAAACCGCCGGTAATTATGAAAGGGAACTTCCTTGAGTGGTTGCTGGTAGAACAACTAGAGTCAATCCCTGAGTACGTGGCATTGAGATGAGCTGAGAGTGATGGAAAGAAGACGACAATGGGGAACGCTGTGAAGTTGGGAACATGTGACAGTAGAGTTAGAACCGTCTTTATGTAGAAAGTCCAGTAAACAAGTCCTTGTATACCCCGTATTCTCGCGGCAATTCTGAAGTAGCTGGTGCAAGTATCTGGCGCTGAAGTTCATAGGGATCACTGACGTTTTATCTACGTATAATTTGTTTCCGTGCTATGATATGGACATTGATGTTATGATTGAGAATAATCTAGAATTAGACATGTCATAATACTTTCTTAGTAATGGGCGAGGCAAGTCGGTATTGTAAAAGATTTTAATCAAACTAGAACGCTATTTCGTAACTCCTTGATAGCTCTATCGTATACTTGCGCTTTTCTTCTCATACAGTCGTAACACAGAACAAGATTGCTCATACACCTTAATAACTCCAGTGCTTTGTTGCTTTGGTGGATGTTTAGTATCCATGGCCTGTCACTCTGTCAGCTTCAAGTTCATTCACACATCATCAAGAAAACTTACGTCCAAGAGAACGTCCCATCTTAGACATCTCCTTAGCCTGAGTCTGCTTAACCTTAGCCCTCCTCGAATCCTCCTTCGCCTCAATCTCCAACCTCTTAACATGCTCCCTCGCCTCCCTCACACTCAACCTCGCCTCCTCCAGCGCACGATCAGCCTCGCGCTCCGCCCTCTCAGCATCCTGCACTCGCTCTCTGGCTTCAAGAACAGCAGGGTCGTGCTCGTTGCGGTTCCCGCCTAGACGAGACAACAAGCCGCCGCCGTTGGAGGTACGGCGAGATGGGGAGCGGGATGATGAG